>OZ010612.1:33476682-33499182 GCA_963932145.1 Acanthosepion lycidas
GAAGAGAAATCAGAATGGTTAAAGGTCCAGCAATTGGTATTGATTTGGGCACAACCTACTCGTGTGTAGGTGTGTTCCAACACGGCAAGGTAGAAATTATTGCCAACGACCAGGGCAACAGGACAACACCAAGCTATGTGGCATTTACGGATACGGAGAGGTTGATTGGAGATGCTGCCAAAAATCAGGCAGCTCTCAACGCTGAAAACACACTGTTCGATGCGAAACGATTGATTGGCAGAAAGTTCGATGATCCGTCCGTGCAGAGTGACATGAAACATTGGCCATTTCGGGTGGTGAACAGTGAAGGAAAAGCGAAGCTTCAGGTCGACTATCGCGGAGAGAGGAAGACGTTCACTCCGGAGGAGATCAGTTCGATGGTATTGAACAAGATGAAGGAGACTGCAGAGGCGTATCTCGGCTGCAAAGTGACAGACGCAGTTGTCACAGTTCCTGCATACTTCAATGATTCACAAAGACAGGCAACAAAAGACGCGGCCGCCATAGCCGGTTTGAAGGTGCTGAGAATTGTAAACGAACCAACGGCTGCTGCTCTGGCCTATGGTCTGGATAAGAACCTTACGGACGAGAAAAATGTGCTGATCTTTGATTTGGGTGGAGGTACATTTGATGTGTCCATCTTAACTATAGACCAAGGTTCACTATTCGAGGTCAGGTCAACTGCTGGCGACACACACTTGGGAGGCGAGGACTTTGACAACCGACTCGTTGATCATTTCATCGGAGAATTTAAGCGTAAACACAACAAAGATTTGAAGAACAGTCGACGTGCTCTCCGTCGTTTGCGTACGGCGTGCGAACGTGCCAAACGGACATTGTCAAGTAGCAGTGAAGCAAGCGTTGAAATCGATTCTCTTTACGAAGGAATCGACTTTTACACGAAAATCACGAGGGCACGCTTCGAAGAGCTTTGCTCAGACCTATTTCGATCGACTTTAGAACCAGTTGAGAAAGCGCTGCGAGATGCTAAACTCGACAAGGCCAGTATCGACGATATCGTTTTGGTCGGTGGATCGACACGCATCCCCAAGATCCAGAAAATGCTGGAAGATTTTATGAACGGAAAGAAGGCCAGTAAATCCATTAACCCTGACGAGGCTGTTGCCTACGGTGCGGCTGTGCAAGCAGCTGTGCTGAGCGGTGATGAAACATCGAATATTAAAGATGTGTTGCTTGTCGACGTGGCTCCATTGTCCCTCGGAATCGAGACAGTCGGTGGAGTGATGACCAACATTATCGATCGTAATTCTCGAATCCCAAGTAGGGCTTCGAAAGTGTTCACCACCTATTCGGATAATCAACCCGGCGTTAGCATCCAGGTATTCGAGGGTGAGAGAGCCATGACCAAAGACAATCATTGTCTGGGACGCTTCGAACTGTCAGGTATTCCGCCGGCGCCAAGAGGAGTGCCTCAAATCGAAGTCAGCTTCGATCTGGACGCCAACGGAATCCTCAGCGTGTCGGCCGTTGATAAATGCACTGGCAAATCAAATAAGATCACCATCACCAACGATAAGGGACGTTTGAGTAAAGAAGAAATCGACAAGATGTTGGCCGATGCACAGAAATACCAAGAAGCCGACAAAGAGCAACGTGAACGAATAGACAGTAGAAACCAATTGGAAAATTACGTGTTTGCTGTGAAACAATCTCTGACAGATGCTGGCAATGGAAAGTTGTCAGTAGATGAGAGCAAGCTGCTCACTAACACATGTGATCAATGTCTTCAGTGGATCGACAACAACGGCTTGGCTGACAAGGAAGAATTCCAACACAAATTACAAGAAATCCAAAAAGTCTGTTCACCCCTCATGTCAAAGTTGCACACTACTTCGTCGACAAATAACAACCCATCACAAGGACCCACCGTAGAAGAAGTCAATTAGTCGAGAATTCTCAACTCTTTGCATGGACTTAGTAAAGACTGTAATGATGTATATTAATTTATTGTTCAGATTACATCATTTCTCATATCATTTAAAAACTCAATGTTTGTGAAATTTTGAGGACACATGTTACTGAAAATTGTAATTTTCTCATTCATTTTCCATAATTGTACATCAAAAAGAACAAAATGTCTGTGATAGATTTATGTAAATTCATGTAAATTTTTAAAAGAATATATTTTTTATTTTATTTGAAATCTGTGTTTTTGTTTTCTTTCCATTAATACTCAATTCGGCTGATTGACTTTTCAACACCTTGTCCCGATTATATGTCATCAAATTGATATAAACTTACACGAATATAATTCTAAATAGATTTTGACAAAGGGAAAAATTCCTTGTTGATTGACATAAAATCAAGTGAATTTGAAAAGCTGTGTCAGCTGACAATTGATTTGTATTTTACTGGTTATTAACATTTTATGTCATTCAAAGTCGAAACGCATTTCAGATTGTAAGAATAATTCTATTTTTTGCTAGTGTATATTGGATGATGTATTGTTTTAGAATAACCATTCCTTTTTCCAGGTACAAGTCCTACTAATTAACCAATATCTGGGGTTGGGAGAGGAGATGGATTCATAAATTTCTTAATGGAAATTTAATGATCCAGCAGGACTATTATTTGAACTTGGATCTCGCAATTCTCATTCTGACCCACTGTTCATTATACCAGCCGCACACCACTCCAGTTGATGATGTATCACACCTAAGAAAAATAATTTTTTTTTCTTTCGATTATTAATCAATTTAACTAATCGATTTATCCACATTTAACCGCAGACATTTTTGTTGTCAAATTTAAAGTTTTATACGAAAAGAATTTTGAAAAGAATTTTTAAGCAACATTATTTCTTTATTACTCGTAACGTTATTTCAGTGGATACACATATTTGAATTGCTCTCATTGTTTTTTAACATCTGTTTGATGTTAACATCTGTTTGATGTTAACATCTGTTTGATGTTAACATCTGTTTGATGTTAACATCTGTTTGACTTAAAATAGATATATCAGTCCTTTCTTTCTTATGCTGATCTTCCTGGTCAAGTTGGTAGCGTATAATGGCGTGAGGCTTAGAGTGGCTAAAATGAACAATTGATTTACCCATGTGAAGTAATGAAATTATATTACAGATATTTAAGACAAAGGTAAAAGGGTTCGTTGCTTACCAAAAGGGATATATGGTTTACATACGTTCAAAAACACGAAGAGCAATTGTTTAAAATATTTAGCTTTCTTGTATTATTGAGAGAAAATTCTTTGAAGTGCCGCGTGCTTAGAGGCCGATAATTGGCGAGTAATTTTATACAGGCGAGAACTGGACGCGATGAAGAGAAACGAAAAAATTCACATGACTTCAGACATTTTTCTCTTATTAATAATTTAATTTTTCTCCTCATTTCATGTGAAAATAATTTCGCTTATGCTCGCTACTTTCTTCTTATTCTCGGCTGACTAGTTAATTTTTAAAAAGGAATTTTACATAGGAAGAAGGGAAAAATTCGCGAGACCTAAGTCCTCCGAATTTGAAGGAAGTGGGTGAAGTGAGCAATTATTATTTCGCATCCACTACAGTGGCTTGCTTTGGCTAAAAAGTGGATTCCCTGATCGAAGGAAAAAAGGTACATAGTTTCGATTCATTTCGGAGACAATTTTTCTTCATCAAGGTCAGTTATTAATTTCTCTGTTAAAAAAAACCCAAAATCAAGAAGGATAGCAATTCAAACACGCATAACCACTAAAAATAACCTTTATAGTAATGCAAAATAATTGTAAATGGATCTTCCCAAAAGGAAATATCTTCTTGTCAACTTGAATAAAAACAGTGTTAGATAATTCTCGTGGCAATTAATTCCATTTAGTTAATTCTTACTGAAAATGACACTTGTCTCGTCCACAGAACACACACACACATATATATATTTTTTTTTTGAACTACACAATCCAAGGATTGAATTCACAAATTTGAATTACTTTCCTATGGTTCGGTTCACACGTCTCACTGGTCGTTTGAACAGGAGTAGATGTTTATCCATTGTTTCTTATTTGGGTTTCCGGTTCCTTCTAAAGTCTTTTCCTTCTGTTTCACTTCCGGTGGCCCTTTGCGTCTTGGAAGCATTATCACCTTGCTTGGGATCTTGCCTTTACTCTATAACTGTCAACTTCGAGTGGCTCTTGGGCCTTATACAGGATGAACATCATTGTAAAAATATATACACGAAAATACTCTTGTGAAAGATATCAATCCATCTCTCCTCTTAGCTATGGGTCAAGTAGTAGAACAGACTGGACTCTTCAGCCTTGGTTGGAAACTAGTCTTGGAGAAAGATAACTGTGAAATCAAAAACCGCATAGTAACCCTGGCGAAGCGCATACTATATGCAGCTAATGAAAGGATCAAGGAGTTCATGATGGCACCTTAATCCCGACTACGGCCAGTCTTTGATCCATTATATATATATATATATATATATATATATATATATATATGTGTGTGTATGTGTGTGTGTGGTGTATTTGGGGAGAAACTCTTTTTGAATGGATGCCGTCGAGAGCACAAATGTAAAACGCATCTCCAACGCAGCATCTAAAAATAATGGAAGCCTTTATCATAAAATAAAAACAATATCCTTAACAGCATCAACTATGAATATGGCCATTACACACTGGCCGTATTCTGGAATTGACAATATTCCAGCAACTTTTCAATTGTTTACAATAACATTAATAGTACAAAAATCTCTCTTTCATATGCAAGAAAAATACACTAAAGTACTTAGCAGAAGTACCTAATAAATCCTTGAAAACGGCAAATAGATTGACTCAAATCATTTGAACAATTTCTACACACACTGAGTTCAGAAAAGAAATCCCTTTTTTGCATCTATTTAATACTAAAAGTCTGTGATTGTGTGCAGCTTGTGTGCTGTGTCCATTCGGTGCATAATGATTTACGAGTTGTTTATACAGTAAGTATTTTTATTTTAATTTTCTTCAGACAATATTTTAATTAAAATATTTTAAAGTTAAAGACAGACACAAAGAGATCCAGTTTTGCTGTTTCGTCCAGTTATTTAAGAGTATATTTCAGCTTTCTTTAAACGAACAATATTTTAAACAGTGATATTCACCAAAGATGATATTCTGTTATGCTCACATAGAAGATCGATGGTGAATATCTTTGTTTAAATGTCCATATAACCACTCTGAGGATGGCTCATGTGAGTCGAAAGCTTAGATCAAGGAATAGCATTATAAAATATATCCAAATGTTGGACAGTTTTTGTCTTTATTTTCTCCCAAAAATTAAAGCAAATATACGTAGTTTAGAACGGCTCATGATCAAACATAATAGACATCCGTTGTGTGTTATATTTAACAATATATATATATATATATATATATATATATATATATATATATATATATAGAGTTGTATATTTAGGGAGCAATCCTTCTTTTATGCATGTTTCATTAAAAACCACAGACAAGGTACTACTAACTCTTAACAATATTAACTACGAACAAGGCCACAATGTGCTAACCGTATTCGGAAATTAAAACATCCCTACTACACACTAAGACATACACATAATGCACGCACTCAATTAAGCTGAACAATCGAATCATCCTTGATAATGTCTAAAGGTATAGCCGAAAGCGCTCGGAAATATAAAACATTTCGAGAGTTCTTACACACCCTTTGTCCAGAAAAGAAAGCTCTTGTTCGAACAGAAGAAAAATTAAATAAAAAGGTTAATCGTAGTACCTTGTCTGTTGTCTTTAATGAAACATGCATATATATATATATATATATATATATATATAGATGAGTTATTTAATTGCACATACGTTACTTACTTTGAGTAGTTTCCATATCAACAATTCATCCACTTCGCTGATGTCATCTACCTTTTGGCCATTTTGAAATTGCTTTGGTTCGAATCTACCAAAACTGAACACCCCTGCACTGTGCATGTACGATGTTTCCCCGAGAGTGAAATTCAAGTCCTCAGCTGGGTAGAGGTCGGTCCATGTGATTCCCATGATGCCAAAAGCATCATCTGGCAACATCTTCTTTAGCAAAGGAAAGAAGTTCGTAGATAGATTTTGCCAGCGTCCAGTGGCTGGATGGACTCTTCCCACAATCCCTTCACGCTCAAAGTCCACATTCACAGGTGGGGCGACCCTAATATCGACGCCGAGGAAGTAAATATGAGCAAATTCGCAAAGTAGGGAGAGCAAGTCGATTTGGCAGTGTCCAAGATTCAAGTTGAAGCCGGTTACAAAATCGGGCAGATCTCCGATTGGCTGGAGGTAGATGACAGTTTTGATTGGACAGAGACATCGACATTGGTGACGGAGATTCTTTGTATCCCAGGTCACCTTCCAGTTGATGTAGGTTTGTTCCAGGAGGTAGACGTTTACAGAATGGAGTTTGGGACGGAAAAGTTTTATGTCAGCTTGTTTTTCCAAGCACACGAGACTTAGAGAATAAAGTCTCCGCTCTGGCAGCGTCTTGTTCCTTAGGGACCCGATCAAGAACCTCTGCTTCTTTTCCCTGTTAGGGGTCCAGGGACAGAGAAACCCGGTAGGTGCTTCATTGGACATATTGCGTAGGTCTTTGCTCGTTTTTTGTGATTTTCTATGGTCTGTTGCATTTGGCTTGCGATAACCCATCTCTTGCTGCGAAATTCCTGTATAAAAATGTGAGAAATCTTTGAGATAACATATTATGATGGCATTACGAGCATAATGCCCGTCAAAAATGAGAAAGTCATTTATTAGCAATCGTTTTTATTATCTTTTTGAATTTCTTAGTAAAATCTATGAGTAAAATAATAAATATAAGATATTTACTTATAAATAAAATAACATATTCATTTAAAAATATTTAAAAATAAAAATAGTTATCTTCATAAAAAAAATAATAATTTAAAACTTAACCTGCAACTATTTTTCAAAAAAGACGATGTTATCGTCAGTTTTTCCAAATTTTTGAAAAAGAAAGAAGAAAGCTGAAAAAATTTCCTCCCATTCCTGTTGCATAAATCCCTAAAGTTGAAATCTGGTTTGTTTATTTTTGGTGTTGATCCAGTTTCTTTTTAAGTGTGATGGCTGTATATATATATATATATATATATATATATATATATATATTTCATCGCGTGAAAATTAAGCTCGTCTTGAGAGTCCCACATGCCGTATTATAACAAAGGAATTTCATACTTGATTTTTTTTTTTTTGCTAACCGGCAAAATTTAAAGACAGAATCTTAAAGAATGCGTCTTCAAGACAAAGAAAATATTTTTTTAGATTGTAAGAATTTTTTGGAGATAATAATAATTTAATGATAGAAGTCCTAGTAATTAACCCATAGCTAGTGGGAGAAGAAGTGGATCCATACCTTTCCCAATGGTATTTACGCGTAAGTGAATATAATGAACCTGACTGGAATTGGAACTCAGTTCCGATTTCCAATTCCGAGCCATTGCACAAACTGCACCTGGTGATTTTAATGCTCATCATGACAAATGGCTTAAGTCTTCTAATGTTACTGACATTTCACAAGAACTCCTTCCGTTACCAGCATGCTGATTGGTATTCACTCCGCAACTTTATTCGAGTCGCCCTTTGGATTGATATTCTTAAGCTTTCTATTAAGAATTGTGCCAGTGAGCTCTCTTCTCAGGTCAAAGCAGGCTTCGATGTTTTTGTACCTTTTCGGAAATACCAGGTGTAATCAAAATGTTCTTCATGGTTCACACCGGCCTGTTCAGACGCTCACAGGAATTACTTTTTCCGGCTATACCTATGTGACAGCTCTGGTCTCAACGTGCACATTCATATGTGCACATAATAATCTAAACGTGTCCTCGAAAGAGCTAATTGTTTGTTTGCTGATAGAATATGGTACCGTATAGTCTCAAACAACTTTGCCTTTCGTTACTACTGGAGGCTCTGTAATAGTGTCTTAAATAAAAGTTTTCTTTTGTTCCTCTTTTCTCCCAATTTGAAGTGTTAACATCCTCTGCTGATAAAGCAGATCGTTCTGCCTGTAAATTCTACTCTTGACTCACCTGGAATATCCTTGTCTCTAAAGACTCTGTTGAGTGATATGCAGATAACTCCTATGGTTTCTGCCATCATCTTTAATCTGGATGCCCTACAAAGCATATGGATTTGATGGTATTCATGTAATTGTCCTTAAAAATGTGATCCCAACCTAGACCCTGTTCCATCTAAACTGTACAAATAAATGTTACCTCTTGCTTTCCTGCTTGTTGGAAATCCTCCTCTATAAGAATTCATGTGAACCGTCTGACCCTTCGAACTATCGATCTATTAGCCTTCTTCCTGTTTTCGGAAAAATACGTGGTCCTAATCAACTCGGATTCGGTTAAGCATCTCCCATCGCACGGTCTTCTTTCAGAAAGCAATATGGCTTTCACTTCACCAGGTCAACTGCTGATGACGATTATTACTAAAAAGTATACCATGCTTTAGATTAGAATGGTAAAATTTCGAAAGCGCTTAACAATGTTTAGCATACGCGGGGATTCTTTCATAAAGTGAAAAGCTATGGTATTACCGGACGAAGTTTTGAACTAATTCAATGTTTTTTGTTTTTTTTATCAAATCACAAAATGAAAGTATGCAGGTGCACCCACACTCTCGGGATCTAGCCATGAACCTACTTTGGTCTTAATTTTCAACAATGACCTTCCTGATAACATCAGTTTGAAACTTGCTATTTATGTTGATAACAACCATTTATTTCTGTAAGTCTGATCAGTTTGATAAAGTCAAATTGGCAGCTGATCTAAAAAACGAGCTACAGTTTGTTGTTAATTGGGGCAAGGAATGACCTGTTAGTTTTAACGTCTCCAAAACGCAGCTTCTCTCTATCAACCACCTGAAAGACACCTTGCCGCCTCTCATCAGGATGGCCGATACTAACCTCCATGTGCTAACATTCTCGGCTGACAGGAAGTGAACAGAATATATTGAATCCATTACTAGGCTTGTTTGCTGAGAAATTTGGTTCACTGTGTCATGCTAGACAATTTTAATCTCCTGAATCTATCTCACATATTTATAAGTTTATCATTCGTTCTTCCATTGAATACAGCTGCCACCTATGGTTAAATGCTTCTTCCATATATTTAGAGATTCGTGATAAAACCCAAAGAATAATCAAAATCTGGTGTTTCGACTTCAGTCACTTTCCAGGTTGCTTCCTTATGCCTTTTCTATAAATACTTTCATGGTACTTGTTCGTATGACCTCTCCTCTGTGGTACCTAGAGTTTATGAATTTAAACGTAGTAATAGATTGACGACAAAGTCTCACCAATTCCCTGTTGAATTGGCTAGATGTAACTGTTAAGTTTACCATTTGTTCTTCCTTTGAATCCTGCTGCTATATATGACCTGATGCTTCTTCCATATATTTAGAGAATCTTGATAAAATCTAAAGAAGAATCAGCAATGTTATTGGTCCTGACCTGGCGTTTCGGCTTCAGGTACTTTCCCACCGCCGTAATGTAGCTTCCCTGTGTCGTTTCTATAAATACTTACATGGTAATTGTTTGGATTGAATCTTCGCTATACTACCTAGACTTTATGAATTTAAACGCAGTACTAGATTGGCAGTAAGGTCTCATCAATCCACAAATGAACTGACTAGATGTAACCGTAAGTTACATGCTAACATTTTACATTCTCGCACTTCTCGCTTGTGGAACTTTCTTCTGGCTTCATGCTTTCCAGCTAACTTTGGTCTTCAAAAATTTAAATTCAATGTCAATCGGTATTTACTCTCTTCTTGATTACTGTTGTGTTGTTCTTGCTCCTTAATAATGTTTCATTATTTTCTTATTCTTTCACATTCAATAACTCCTTGTATCTTAGTGACTTTATTGCCTTCTATGGGGTGATATTATTAAAAGAAAAACAAACAAATAAACAAACAGATACCCTTTTCAGAGTCAAGTTATGCAATAATTTGGTATGTTATATATAGCGAGAATTACAAGGTATGTAAAACCTTTTTCAAATGACTTAGAATTGGGCTATTCAGTATCTAAGAGTATATTACGAATGTTTTGTGTACGTCAGATTTTATAATTATTTTTCTTTATTTTAAAGGAGCGGTTTATCATAAAATATACCAAAAAAAAAGATAAAAACTTATAAGAATATACTAAAAAACAGCTAAAATTAAAAAAAATAATTTAGTGTTTAAATGTCTAACATTCTCTGGCACAATAATTTGCGGAATTTTTCCTTTTGATTTAATATTTTTTTTTCATTTGAAAATTAAATTATAATTATTTTATATTGGAAATTTATATTTGTTAAATATTTTTTTCTTCAAATCATGATAAACGTCAACTAGTTATAACTTTCTTCATCTCCTTTACTGTTTCGAGACTTCGGAAATACAACACAATAAATAAAAATCCATGTTCAAATTCCCAATTTTAGCAAGTCTAAAAGTAGACACGTTAAAAGTAAACTTGCAGAAGCACATCACTTGGCCATTCCTAATTAATGAGAACACGAATAAAAGAGGTTAACTTTTGGCTCCGTTGGAGCCTATCTCAGACCTATATAAGAAGGTACTCAGGTGACTCACATCAAATACTTACCTGGTACATTTGCTTCAGGCCAGAAGTCAAGTAAACTGTTCTCATTTAAGGTAGAAGATAGGTGCCCGGTGCCGAGGATTCCAAACTTACGGCAGCACCTTCCTCATTGCACTAGAGGAAGTGTGGTCGGAGTAATATCAACGCTAGCGTGACAGTGGTCGCGGAGACTGGATAATGGTTGTTCTAGGCTCATATGCATACGTATGTGTATGGGGTTCCCACATAAAAAAATCGACTGTGTGGAGTGGCCGGGTAAATATATCTCACATCGAGCACATTCAGAGCAGCACGAGCGAGATAAAAGTTTTGCCTCAAACACCAATTACGTCGACCACACAAAAATAAGCCCAATTGAGTGACTTCACACACACACATTATATATATATATATATATATATATATAATATTTATTTTAGAATATTAAAACAAAAATATGTTAAAAATCGCTACACAATTGCAATTATATTTCAACACTACAAATGTGTCTTCTCGGGTGATAATAAAGTACTGGCGTGTGAACGATTAATTTAATTTCAAAAGCAGAATACTTCATCCTTTTTCGAGACAAAAACAGAATTAAAATTAGGCTTGGGAGCTTTACTGTGTTTACCAATCGAATTTGACCTACGCTATATATATATATATATATATATATATGCCGACACATCCGTATATATACAGACATTTGTTTTCTCAAACTTTATTTCAATAGACCTTTTACAAACTCTTTTTTAATTGTTAGCATTGTTGTTATTAAATTATATTCAAATTCAATTAGTCGTTGTTTATTTTCTTGTTTTGATAAAACAACGAAATTTCGTTGTCTTTTTTTTTTTCTCTTGTTTTGTCTCGGATAAATGTCTTCACTGTCAAAACAAAGCAGCAACAATCAGCAGCAACCGACGAAAAACTACTTTTAACTGTTTTTTTTTTTTTTTTTAACAATGTCGGTAACGTAAGTAAACGTATATATTTAAGGGAAAGTTATCTATATTGTGTTTTCTTTATATTATGGGGTCCACCCTTTTCTGATATAAATGGACTCGTCCTGCTGCCATAAAATAGCCACAGTCAGTCAGTCATGAGTCTGAAGGTAGAGGAACGTGTAGAGGAACAGGGTGGAGAAACCGAGTGGAAAGTACATACTGTGATTGAGTTGACGTTAGAAGTCAGTTACAAGGACGCCCGACTCTAAGGAAATTTACTTCAAGACTGTATATAGCGATCTTTGATTAATACTAACCGGCGTTCCTGGATTTTACTAACAGCATTACCTTTTGTATTTTGTGTAAATACATTTAATTTCTTAGCTTAAATACTTGCGTTTGTCATTTATTGGAGACCGATTTTTCACGTGGAATCCACAATACTTTACAACGATTCCCGAGACATTTTATGTACCGATATAAATTATAAAAATATATATCACAATAAATGGATATATCTATAACTAAATACAATTCTGAAATTTCTCTGGTGATTTTGTAGAACTTTACATGTTGGTAGTGAAACGGTTGTCAGCGGGGAATGTGGAATCGTCGAAACGAGTTCAAGTTCCGTTTTCGTCTGGAAAAGCAGGAATATATTTCTTTTCCCCTTACCTAGGGGTACGAGTTAAACATTCCTCGAAAACAACTAGTTATATTCCATCATCGCCCATCAGATTCCGAAATACCAACAATCACGATGAATGGATGTCCCCTCAGGGAGACTCCATGACATTTTGGGGCCTTAAACTCACCCCATTCGTACATACGATCCATCGCTAAGGATGCAAGAAAAATGATCGGTTCCCTGTACCGCTCCAACAAGTACCTGACTCCTCGTGTTATCGTCTACACTTTACAAGAGCCAGATGAGGCATAAACAGGAATATTGTTGTCATATTTTTGGGCGGGGAGAGGAGGAGATGCCCAGTCCTCACAGAGTTCAAAAGCATTTCCGCGTCCTTGTGAGTGACAAATTATTTTCCACCAGGCATCCCCTATCTCACAGACGAGATGTGGCAAACCTCTCACTGCTCTATCGCTACTTCAATGGAAAGTGTTCGGACGAATTTCGGGTCCTTGGTTCGAACCAAGGGCTCGCCATGCTACACATATTTTAGAAAACTATCCCACATTCCCTCCGTATTCCATGGGCGGGGAACAAGCTTAGGGTGTCAGACTTTAACACGTCGTTTGATTGTTAATCTTTCCATGGTTGAAATTGCCAAAGACTTAAACTTAATTCACATTTAAAGATCGTCCAAGTTAGCTAGAAAAAAAAGCAAATGTTGACGCTTCTCAATTAACTGTTTAAAAATTGCATAGCTTGAATTATGAAACTTTGCCTCGTCCTCCATATTCACCTGATATCTGTCCTGCTGATCATCACTTATTTAAGCATTTTGATCTTTTCATACGCAATAGAACATTCTCCAATAAGGAAGAGTAATCGAAGCATTTGAACTGTTTATCACATCAAAGGATGAAAATCTTTTTTAAAGATGGGATCAAGAATTTAGAGATACGTTAGAGAACAGTCATATATCATTATGGTACCAATTTCAACTAAATAAATTAGTTATTTAACATTTCAGAAGTGTTTTATTCATTTCCTATAAAGTGCATCATTTCATGTGTGACAACTTCTCAATTAACTGTTTTCGAACTTGCATCATTATCTTGATTATTTTGTTTCTAATCTTGTAGTATGTGATTCACGTTAAAAAAATAACAGAGGTTTCAATGTCCACCAGGAACCTTGATTTAAGAAGTGTTGATCTGTGGTTATACCAAGTGTCCTAAGAAATAGGACTAAAGATAAACCTTTCCAAAACAGAAATCGTGTTCCGGAATTAGAATGAAAGCAGTGATAGCACATACCCTGAATCCATCATATAAAAATCAGGATATTGAATTAGTAAATACTAAACACTTTAAAATACCTGAGAGTGTGAATCAGTTATAACAAATTTAGTATAGGAGATAGGAAAATTGAACAAATTTTTTTACGGCTTATCAACCTTTTTAAGGTTATTTAAAGCCGAAAGATATATTTTTGAACTGTAAGAAACTTTTTGGAGATAATTTTCTGATACAAGTTTTACTATTTAAACTATAACTGAATGGAGACTAAGTAGATTCATGCCTTTTCTATCTGTAATAGAAGATTCAAATTACTGCCTGACGATACCAAAATTGGTAGAAACCGCAGTAGCAGGAAGTTTGGCATTTAGACACACACACACACACACACATATATATATGTGTTTATCTTAGGATATTAAGACACAAACATGTTAAAAATCGCTACACAATTGCAATTATGTTTCAACAAATGTGTATGTGTCTTCTCGGGCGATGGTAAAGTACTGGCGAATGAACGATTTATTTAATTTCAAAAGCAGAATACTTCTTTTTTGGAGAAAAAAAACAACAAAATAGGCATATGAGCTTTACCGTGTTTAACCAATCGAATGTGACCTATGCTATATATATATATATATATATATTTGTATATTTTGTCCATCAAATCCGACTAGTATCGTTTCATCACTGATCAAACCCTGCTTTTTTCACCATGATGAAATGTTGCCCACTCAACATGGCTCCTTGATATGTACGTCTATTGTGGAAGTGGCTCGTGCCTGGAGAGCTATACTGGCGGGAGTTTATGTCCTCGCAGATTCATCCTAAACAAACAGGTCAATCTGCCGAGAGTAGATGACTTCAATGAAAGCTGGATGAGGGTCATTTTGTATGTTTACGTAAATCAAACTAGTTACGTTCTACCACCACCAAGAAGCACATCCAACCTCAAGTTTGCACAAGACATAATTTAGTCCCCAACTGTTGAATTTACGGAGCCCCACAACACCCCTAATTTTCTCCAGTCTACGGTTGCACTCTCAATGGGGCTCTCTGATTTGAACGTCTATTGAAGGAGTGGCTTCTGTACTCCTATGATCCGGAGAGTTATCCTAGCGGGACTATTTCCTCACAACATCCAACCGAGCCAGACAGAGTAGCAAACTTTAATGACAAAATCCCTGGAGCGGGCAGCATCTCTCCGCTTGCACTGATAATAATAGTCAAGCATCAAGAGAGGGATTCACTGGTCGATGGCGGATGATAAATGGCACAGTCAACTACAATGTCATAGATAAAACAATTACTTTCCACTTTCAATTTGAGAATAGTAACTTTCAAAATGGAATATTCACATTCAATTTGAGAATATTAATTTGAGCGTATTGCTAGTGCCATCGTTGCAAGGGCAGCATTTATATAAATTTCTAGGGTCTGGAGCCTATGCTCCTTGATGCTTAAGGTTAACCCTTCTCTCATTAAAATTTCTTGTGTTTTTACAATCAATTTCCTCTTTACTCCAGCTTTGAAAATTGACCATACAATCTCAATCGGATTGAGCATGCGGCTGTAAGGTCCTAGCCTCAAAATTTGATTATCGGAAAATTCCTCCTCATCTAAGACTGATTCGATTTTTGAGTGGCAAAGTGCATTGTCAATGACAAATACGACAGATTGACTGTACTTTTCCTTGGCTACACGTAGGGCCTTTTTAACGAAATTTTAATGCCAAGTTACACATGTAGGATCCCCTCCTGCCTCCACTGTAAATTAGGTCCAAGTTGCTGATATACAGCCTATTACATGTAGGCACCTTTTGATGCTACTGCAATTGTGATGCAACTTGTAACCTTTCGAGATCATGATTCACTCTTTGAAATATGGATATTGAAGTATATTTTGTCCAGGAAGAGGATTTGCAAGTTCTGGCGTTCCAGCAAGGGGTTCCTCCACAAAACTTTCTCTTTTCTTTGTTCTCTAACCTGTTTGCAGTTTCTGGCTCGAATCTGATTTTCAGAGTGAATAAAAACATGTCCAGGTGGCGATATAAAGTCTACTTGGACAATTTTAAATTTAATTTATGGTAAATGACGTCAACTATATAGCTCATTAAGCGTTATTCTGGGGTTTTCTTCAATTTTGTTCCAAATAAAAACTTTGTACTCATTTGACGCTTTTTCTGAACCTTTGTCTTAGTCTTCCTCTTCCCCTTGGGATACCCACCTGTAATCAGTTGCCCGAGGGACTCCAATTTGTCGGGCTTTTGACCTCCAATCTCCATCTGATTCGTAGCAATCAGAATTTGTGTTTTCTTTTTTTAATTTGCAGTCTGATCTTGACTTCGTATTCAATTTTAAGAAACTGAGTTGGGACGTGTGCAAAAGCTGTCAGCCAGCGACTGCTCGCAAAAACAACGGCATAACTCCTTGGAATTGACATGAGCGACAGGTGTCAACGGACCGTTACTCAGTGACTGCTGGCATTGTTACAAACACGCGTATGATAGCAAGATAGCATAAACAAAAGCAATAATACCGCCGGTAAGGCGAAAGGAAAATATGACAAAAATATAAAATTATTTTGTATTGCCGATACAGCGATGCGAGCTGGTGTATCTGTAAATGTAGGAGAGGTGACGGCTTTGTAGGAAGGTAAGTTGATAAGGCCTGGAGTTGATGCGTTTGTTGGGTCAGTTGATCGAGGTCAAATTGGTAACATCAAGAGAGGCCTGTCGGGTGTCGACAGCTGGGCTGTTGGCCGCATTCTGTGTCAGACGTTTAGAAGCGGCTTTCCTAAAAGCAAATCTAGTGGCTCCTGAGTTCATTTTATGTCTTTCGTGATTGGCTTCTTTTATCTTTTAGATTTTTCAGGGGATTTCTTTTGTGGGCCGGGAGTGATGCTCAGAGCGCCTGCGTAGAAGACGAATTTTTAGCGTTTTATTTTGAGTTTTGCTTTTTTAGGGACTACATCCGGCCGACGTGCAGGGTGAACCAGAAAGAGATGTAATTTGCAGCGGAGTATAACAACATCAAACATAAAATAATTCTTGGACATTGAATGTCCGAACATTAAATCAATGTGGCCAGTTAACTAGCAGAAAATATATTCATAGTTTTTCAATTTTATTTTAGATTTTTTTTTTGCCTTCCAACAAATCCTGGTTCATTTTTTTGTCGTCTTGTGTTTTTTTAAAATTTTCAATATGACTTTGAAATTTTAAGACGCTAACTATTTTAATTATTAAATTTGGACTTCGTAGAATCAGGAAAAAAAAAAAAGGAACGTCCTTGTTACGACTTCTGGGAAACAATTTTTCCTTCAAATACATTTCTTCATATGTTGCGTTGCAGCTCGGACCAGACACCAGCTTCGCTGACAGGGTGCAGTTTGCTCCAGTCAAAGGCTTGTGACTTAAAAATTACTCTTCGGCCAGATCGTTATACACGAGTGAAAAAACAGAACAGCAGTTTTCTAGTAATAAACCAGATTTTATTCTTGGATTGCAACCTACTGCTATAAGGAAGCAACGTAGGTGATGGGGAAGGTGCACAGTCTAGCGGCTGTCTTCCCTGTCCGTTCTCAGAGTTCAGCTTCGTCTATCTGTGTGTGCCTTTTCACGGGATGATCAGTTTTATAGATAAAATTTTTCTTTGTTTTGTCATCTTCGTCTAAAAATGTAATTTACCTTTATTCCGTGACTTTCTCTCTGTCTGAGTCTCTTGGTCTGTTCTTTGAAGTTGATTTCCCTTACTGATAACCATAGGTCGAAAATAAATGTTCCGAATCTACTCCTGCGACAGGTTCAGCTGTTTTCAATTTAATCTCAGCTTGCTACAGATACCACTTTGGTTTTGACGATTTTTTTATAGTTTCCCTAGACATTATCCACGGAATATGAGGTTAGTTAAAAATAAGATTATGATGAATGTAAGGGGGGTAAATCAGTGTTTAGTATGCAGAAATCTTTTGAAACGCTAACCTATACAATTTCGCTCTTATTAGAATGACAAGTAATGTAACAACGTCCTAGTCACACAAAACAGTGTCTACGGTTTTAATTTCAGTAGATAATGCCGCTCATTCTTGCAAATCCTATAAAAAAAAAATCAACCTAGATTTACAATGGATTGAGAAGAGAAAGAGTGAAGAGTTAAGAACTCGCTGACAAAGTTAGACAGAGGTAGGCAGAAACAAAGATATAAAACAGTTTTAAGATTTTCTCTAAAAATTAAATTGGGGTCATTATTAAACTAGAAGGACTAAAAGCCGAAATTAAAAAGGAAATGGACGAATAACGAAGAAATGAAAAAAAGGATGCATGCTTCAAATGTAATTATAGTGGGGACACTTTATGTATTAAACAGCGTGTACTATCAAGTCTATAATTTTTATTTAAACAGTGTGTATTATATCTACGGGCGGGGTGGGGGCATCTATATCAAATACGAAGTGTCTACTATAATAATATTTGGAGTAAAAAATGTCGGATTAAAAATAGACACTCCATCTTTATTACACAGTATGCATTTATCGGTCTGTGCTTTCGAGAAAAATTAGTAAAAAAAATAATGCGTTACCGGGGAGGGGTCGAAACACCACCACCACTATCTCAGTGGTGTTGGTCGAACCCGCGTAACATTAAGTTTCTGAGGGGGAAAAAAAAAATTAATATATATATTATAATAACAACTTTCGCAGTTTAAACTCTGGCCGTAATCTCAGCTACAGAATAAAAAGAGTACAATATATATATTTACATGCATGTGTGTATCTACACGTGTATGTACATATGTAAACATATGTAATGTGTTTATCAATATACATGTGTGTGTAATTGTATGTATCTGTACAATGTGTACATGTTACTGTCTCTATACACACACATGTATTATATTATATATCTGCATATATACGTGTATATACAGGGTGCGCAAAAATAGATATACGGTAATTTATAAGTTATTGATTTAACCACAATATAAAATACATTTCGTGTGCGTTTTCATTACTGCATACCTACTTTTGCACACACACATATGAGAGAGAGAGGGAGGGAGATAGATATATGGTTGTAATGTAATGTTACTGCTGCACTGTTGATGTTCAGTGAAAACTCCGATTTCAAATTTCTAACGGTTCATTTTACCAATTTTTCGCCAACATTTAAATTAAAACAAGTATTTGCAAGAAAAGTGATAGAGAGAAAGTTTGAGAATTTCATGAAATGTTCAACGATTGTCAATGATTTGTCGAAGAAAAAAAAGGAAGTAAACCTGATACCGTTACAACATGAACAACGATAGTACCTCAATAAGTAAGAGAAAAAAATTGTTAAATAAAAAAAATATTCGTTTTGATTCAAATCTTACCTGTTGTTTAATTCCAGTTGTAGCCGTCGTCATAACTGGGAAAAGTGAGTAGTAAACAAAAGGAGCAAAAACCTGTAAACACCGAAAAAATGAAGGCTTAAAAAATTACATTTTTAAATTTTTAAGCCATGAAAAAAAAATCACACATTTTTACTTTTGTAGATCCGGCTTCTGCGTTGAAAAACAACAACAACAACTACTACTACTACTACTAAGGTAAGTACAAAAAACAAACAAACTAAACAGATAAACTAAACAAATAAAATAAATTTGTTTGTGTGTATGTGTGTTCCTCATGAAGTCAGGCTTTATGCAAAGGACAGGGATGGGTGGTAGAGGTGTTGGCGTGTATTTGCAAGTGCGTACGCACGTTCTTTACAAAAAAAAAAAAAAAGTCACTCGGTGTTTATATGGACGAACGCACTCTCTGTCATTCTCTATTTCTTTTTCTCTTTCTCTCCCCTCCCCCTATCACTTTCTCTCTTTATCTAACTTTATTTTTGCTCTCTCTCTACTTCACACATTTACACACCCATTTACTTAAAAAAAAAAAAAGTTTAGCGAAGAGACAAGTGTCAGTCTGTCTCAGGCTGATAAGGAGAAAATTATTATTATTATTATTATTATTATTATTATTATTATTAATAATAATAATAATAATAATAATAATAATAATAATAATAAAAAGTAGATATACTTTTCGTTTAAATTTTTATATTTTTAGCATATTAAAAGAAGAAAGTGTAATCCAATGAAAAATAATCGATACATGCAAAAAACACAAAATATCGAGTGTTAATAAAAGAAGGTTCCTAATAAGCAGGGGTGGTGGAAAATGAGATTACCTAATAAATGGGGTGGTTGGGAAATGATTAAAAACTAAAAACATGTCTTTCAAACTATAACAAGATCTTGAAGCTGCTTAAGAAAAATCAATCAATGACTTTAAAGAAATCGAAAAAAATTATGAAGTCTTGTAATATAAATAAATATCCAACAATGAAAAACAAATAGATATTTCCAACAACGCCCCAAAATAATCTCTTAAAATGCGGAAATTAAATCGAAATTATTTATTCCATTTTTTTAATGTTTTTGATTTAAATGAGTCGAACGTATCAGATATCTCACTAAAAAAAACTTTGCCGTCCATTTGACATTACAGACAAACCTTTCATTTACGGATCTCCCATCAATGGACTTTGGATACAACGGACAAAATCTGCAGGAAAAAAAAAAAAAAAAATCTGTAGGAAAAAAATAAAATCTTCCAAATCGTCAGTGATGTATTTCAAAATTTGTAGGCTTAGCGGAACGAGTCATATTTGTTCTCAAAGTGAACGCTTGGCGGCGGTGGCGGCCCTTTCAATTGTAAACATCGGCAGGTGTACAGTATATAAAGTACAATACATTAGCGCGTGCGTGAAAAAGTAGCTGTGAGAAATCTATTATTTTTGTTATTTTAAATCTATAAATCTATATTAAGTATATATTTACTTATTCCATGGTTGTATAGAGCAGTTTAGCACTCTTTTCTTTATTTTTAACGAAAACTTACGCAAAAAAGAAAAAAAAAATACTCCTCGCCTCATGACTGGGGATTTGGCCTCCAAACAGAACTTCTTTATTGCATCAAGTGGGTAGAGTCTTGGATACGCTTTGATATATACGAAGGAGCCAGGTATATTTTCAAACGTACTTTCACACGCGAATAGGACCTCTTGCAGGTAGGTAAAAATAAAGGCTCTGAAGAAAAGAGATTCATTTTTTTTAAACAAGATATGTATAAAAGAACAGTTGCTATTATATAAAATAAGATTTTAAAAATGTCGTGTTCCTTTTAGACGCGACTAGCAGTAGAGCCCGGGGATGTAACGGTAAGAGATAGATCAAGTATAATTGTAAAGATTATTGTTTAAGGTTGACGGAAACACATGTCTTAATTAGTTTTATTTATCTATCTTTTTTTTTTTACGAATTGGTCAAACCCAAACTCAAACAAAAACATTGTTTTCAATCGTTATGAGTCTACCGATTGAATAGAATTTTATTATAAAAAATTGTCTTGTAAATGGAATTTTTAAAGTATTCTGAATGTAAAAATAAAGAAAAAAGTGTGCAAGACAATAAGAAACACTACCTGCCAAAAAAAAAATGAAGTTTTGTTGAAATTGGTTGAAAAATGTAGGAAATCCGATCCATATATAAACGAACACACACACACACACACACACACACACACACACACACACACACACACACACACAACCAACCTGGGTTTTATAATAAGTTTAACTCGATAACTCGATATTAATAAGTATAACTCGATATGAGGTCCCCCTTTCATTAATGCCTCTTAATCGTGTTTACAAATTGATTTCGTACAAAAAGAATTGTGTTTTTCCAATTTTTGGCGCTGTCAGAACCACAGCAAGGTAATTTTACGTAGTCCTGTGAAGTTTTGTTGAAATCGGTTGAAAAATGTAGGAAATCCGATCCAATATATAAACGTCTACACACACACACACAAACAACCAACATGGGTTTTATAATAAGTATACCTGGATAACTCGATATTAATAAGTATAATTCGATATGAGTTGTCCCCCTTTCATTAATGCCTCTTAATCATGTTTTCAAATTGATTTCGTGCAAAAACAATTGTGTTTTTCCAATTTTTAGCGCTGTTAGAACCACCGCAAGGTAATTTTATGTAGTCCTGTGAAGTTTTGTTGAAATCGGTTGAAAAATGTAGGAAATCCGATCCAATATATAAACGTACACACACACACACACACACACACACACACACACACACACACACATACTCTGCGTTTTATAATAAGTAAGATGATGGCCCTCCATATCTTATTTTTTAATGACATACCCCTTCAGGACATGTGATTATGGTTACAAATTCCTTTTCTTTATTATCTGTGAATTACCCGACACTATTTGGAAAGATAGGAGAGCCGTTTCCCATTACGTTCACGATTTGAATTCAGAGTAGACCTTCACCTAGACTAGCAACCGCCGACACTATGCTGTAATTTGATCCATAGCTGGTGAGACAAGGGATGCTGTCTGTCTGTCTGTCTCTCTTCTCATTTTCTCTTTCTCTTCCTCTCTTTCTTTCACTCTTTGTGTACAGTTATGAACCCTTCAACACAGTTGTTTGATCGATATTTACGAGGCTTAATATAACAATTTAAAAAAAAATCATTTCACCCCCAAGCAAGGCGATAATACCACTAAGTCGCAAAAGGTTACAGGGAGTGAAAGAGAACGAGAACATTTTAGTGAAGAGAAAGGACAATAAAAGAACAAAATTCAAGAAGACAGAAGATGGCATCCCAACAGCCACTGTTCAAATGACACAAACTAGTTTCATTTTAGGCTCGGTCTGTGCATCCACCTCTGAAACAAAAATGAAAAATTAAAAAGTCATAAAACTATTTTCTAACCAATCAGAAAAGATTCACGCAGCTTCAACCAACATTTGGTTTTCGATCAACAACATATAAACCGCCATCAGTTCGACTCCGAGGTAGAAGGTTTATCTACGCTACTGTGGTCATTTGTTTGTCCCTCGCCCATTTTGAGTGGGGGCACTCACTAAAGACATGTATCCACCGAAGCCTGACGCCAATGACCAAA
>OZ010612.1:33501682-33514182 GCA_963932145.1 Acanthosepion lycidas
AAATTGAGTTTTCCAATTTTTGGCGCCGTCAGAACCACAGCAAGGTAATTTTACGTACTCCTGTAAAGTTTTGTTGAAATCGGTTGAAAAATGTAAGAAATCCGATCCAATATATAAACACACACACACACACACACACACACACACACACACACAAAATCTGCGTTTTATAATAAGTAAGATATATATATTATATTTCTTTCTCAGGTGTTATAAATACAATACTCAATGTTATATAACAGAGCTATTAAGTATATATTAGTCAATATACATAACATCCAACGTCGATAGCACGACTCGGAGTTTCATGCAAATCTGCAATCTATAGATGCTGGATCTTATGCATATTCACTAATATATATATATATATATATATATATATATATATATGAAGAAAAATATATTGAAAAACAAAAATCAGAGTATGAAAATATGCTGTTTTAATGTTATTTCAATGTTGACGTCAGACGTTTCGGTCTAGTAGACCTTCTTCAGGACATAGTTATTAAAACATAATTAACATTAGACGATATTCAAGTCAAAATGAAAAGACGATAGACATGAGAGTAAGACTAATCAAATAACTGAAATTTTTATGATCAGCGTTCTGTTTCACAATATGATCACGTGGGCGTCACGTGGGCGATGTTGTGAACACGTATGTTTTAATAACTATGTTTTAATAACTATGTCCTGAAGAAGGGTCTACTAGACCGAAACGTCTGACGTCGACATTGAAATAACATTAAAACAGCATATTTGCATATTCGGATTTTTGATTTTCCATATATTTTTCTTCATACTGTCGGATCTATATCCATATATTTGCTTACATATATATGATCGACTCTCCCGTCGAGATTCGACGTATGAGGGTCAAGCAGATCAGTTTCCAGGAAACCGACAGCCCGACACCGCCACATGAGATTTGATTATAGTGGTGAAGGCCTCGTGCAGGACCATCCACACTTTTTGGAGGGACGAATACAGAGACCTGGTGCACCGAATGCCATAAGGTTCCCAAACGACCCTCCGCAGGTTTTGAATTCAGAGTTGTCCTTCTCTTAGACCAGTTGCCACCCAAGGCTATAGAACCCAGTCTGTCCTGCTATTTTACCCATAGCTGGAGGGAGAAGATATATATATATATATATATATATATATATATATATATATATATATATATATATATATCTTAAATTTAGGATATGACAAACATGCAAGAATCGTTACACAATTGCAGACGTATAATAATAATAATGCGTCTCTTCATTCGACTGTAAATTACTGGCGAGTAAACGATTAATTTGGTTTCGAAAGCAAAAAACATCCTCTTTTTTTGAAAAACAATATAAGGCTTGAGGGCTTTAACCTGATCAACAAATCGAATATGACCTACGTTAAATTCAAACTAACCGAAAAAGAAAAAAAAATTAGAAATTATTGTCCTAGAAATGTGTCACGACAACGTCATGCCATAGAGTTTGATACACCAATTCGTCTGAGACGCATTGTTATGCGTTGAAACACGACTGTAATTGTGTAACGATTCTTGCAAGTTTTTATTGTAATATCCTAGAATAAATAATATTACTCTACTATGTATAGAACCCTCTTTTAAATTAAATGTTACGTGCCTGGACACACACACGCACACACACATATATAAATTATAGTTTTAAGGTATGCTATTTTTATGGGCTAAAGTGCTCAATATCATGTTTGAATGCAGTCGCCAGGCCGTGATGTAAAATGTAAAATGAATGAATAAGCAAAAATAATTAAAATAAATTAATCCAAAACAATAAATACGTAAAAAAATTTAATGGTGTAATGGTTAGCGAGCGTGTCTCGTTAGGATAATTACGATTGAGTAGTGGGTTCACTCCTCACTGGATGCACCCTGCTTTCGTCCTTGTGCCGCATTTAAGCTACGCTTAGAAAATGATTATGTATATTTATTTTCGTCTACCGAACAAAAAATATTAGTGCATTTTTTTCTGTATGACATTAATTTTGAAAATCTTGCAGAAATAACAATAATTGTCGGATTTTAATGACACTTTCAGAAACTATTCACAAATGATGGAACTTATTATAAATATGTTTTTCTTTTTTAAAGTCACGGCAAATTTTTTTTTTTTCATATGTATTACCCACCACCCCCAAATTAATTGTACGAAAACTATAATTTCAATTTTGGGAAGATTAGTGATTATATTAGTTAAAAGCACAAGGCTTTGAGGAAACCAAATCATGTTTTTCTTTGGTTTTTTTTTGGTTTTTTTCAGTTGGACCACCTCTACCAACTAACGAGCAAGGGTATATAAAAAAATATAATTTGTGTCAATAATAACACTGTAGATCAAATCTACGGAAGACCAGAAGTATCATGCGTGCAATAAATAAAAAAAAACGTCACGTGGATTTTCTGTCTAGTATTTAACTTAAAAACTGAATTTTTAATACAATTATTTTATAATAGATCTTTACATCTAAGTTGTTAAAATATTATAAAATTAGTTAAAAGCCGCATTCAGTTTCGTAAATGTCCTTTTGAGATATAGATTTTATTTTTTGCGAAACACGTGTGAAGTTAATTTGATTTTTCAATTTCAACTGACAAGGATACCTACAAGTATCAGTATCATCTTATGAAATTTAAATTTGTATTTTATGTACACTTCTAATAAAATTTCATAAGAAAGGTACCTATAAATTAATTAGATACCTTTCTTCTTATGAAATTTAATCTCACTATCAACAGTCTTATTTTAATTTCTTTATAATATATTTTCTATAAAGCATCGTAAACGTAAAGGTGAAAGCTAAGTACAAAAAAATAAAAAAATTAGATCGCTGAAGTTTTCCTTAAAAATAACGAGGTAAACAATTTGTTCACAAATCTTAATAACTTCACATCTCTCCTTCCGTAGAAGGAATTATCCTCACGTAAGCTCACGTAAACGTCACGAATATCTTTTGTCACCTTATCAAGTGACGCGAAAGGTAATGAGCTGCTTTGTTTTATTTTCAATATTTATTTTTATTTTTGTTTTATTTTTGTTTTATTTTTGTTTTTATTTTCGTGCTTTCGGTGCAGAAACTAAGTTAAGCTTGGTTCAAAATATTTTAAATAAACATTATAATTTCTGATTTTCTTAAAATAAGTTTTGAAAAAATTATAATTGATTTTTAAAAGAATTTCAAACTGATTTTTTTTTTATAAATTGGAAAAAAATGGCTGTCTTGATATCGATTATCTGTCAATTTTGCTGACTAAAAAAAAACAAGATTTTTAACGAAAATTTTGGACGTACTATGAACGATTAAAAAGTGTAAAAAAATACCCCCCAAATACTTTGATCTTTCCTCTTAATAATAACATAAATATTTAGATGATAAAGTTTTGTTTTAGTCAAGTTTGGCGTCTTTTTCGTCATGCTATACTCTTTTTTAGCGATCTCATTGAGGTACCTAAACCGTGTAATAAATAAACGTAGCGCCTGCTCAAATATGGGTACTAAAAATAACTTTAAAGTGATAATAATTTTTCTAAAGAAGTAATAGATTTTTTATCTATTAAACAGACAGACCTTCTGTTTCCTTTATTTTAATCAGTATATTTATTTTCGTCTACTGGCTTGATTATTCGAGATATTTGATTGAAGAAATATTATACGACCTCCGCTAGGATTTGAACCTGCGTCCCCATTTGCAACATCCAACGTACTTTCGCGATTGAGTCGGTCTAAAGCACGTTTTTATCTGCCAAGGGTGACGCAGGTTTGAACCCTGCCGGAGAGCGCATATTTTTTCTTTAATAAGATTTCTCGAATATTCATGTAGACGAAAATAAATATAATGTTTAAAATAAATGGAAAGTCAACTCAAATTAAAACGTTTAAAGTGAAATAAATATATATATATATATATATATATATATATATATATATATTTCACTTTAAACGTTTTAATTTGAGTTGACTTTCCATATATATATATATATTTATAAAACTATATATATATATATATATATATATATATATATATATAGTTTTTTTTACCCATGCTTTATGAAGTGATATGTATTGATGTATGTCGTTGTGTACATGTAAGTATATACATATAAATTGTAACAAGATATTTGTATATACCTATGTATATCTATTTAAGTTTGCATTATATTTGGAAATATGTATGTCTGTATTTGCATTTAAATTATATTTATGTTTGCAATTTTATGTTGCGAGTATATATATATATATATATAATCCATTTTTAGAATTGTCTTCTTATAATTATGCTTGTCCCTCCCTTTTTATTTCACCCGACCATTACGCCCTCTCAGTACCTCATTAATAATGAACTATTCCGTTTTGATAACGTGAAAAGGGGAGAAACGACAGTACTTAAATGAGAAAATGAAAGAAAGAAGACTGAAGCGGTGAGAGAGAGAGAGAGAAAGAGAGAGAGAGAGAGAGAGAGAGAGAGAGAGAAATCAGATTAATTCGATAAGAACAGATGCTGCACGTTGATCTTAGCTATAGGTCCGAGAAACGAATGTATTTTCTTGCTGCCCCATGCTGCCAGGATGTGACACAAGATCAATTTAATGCGGCGAACCGAGCTCGTGCACCCAGGCGGTTGCGCTGACATCAGTATTACTAACACCCACTCCCCATCTTTAGTACAATTAGGAGAAGGGGTTATTGCTGCGGGGATTGTTTCCCGAGACCGGATAACTCTCTAGTATAATATTTTCAGTTGGGCTCTGTTCGCAAACAGAAGCACAACTTAAAGATGAAATATAGTTTATCCGCGCGAGGCCAGATATTACACTTTGATCTCAGCCGAAAAGCCGAGAAAAATATGGCGAACGCGATAAAAGCACCATTTTTCAGACGCACGGTATCGAACGTTGGAAACTGCTTAAGACAATCCCGGTTACCGTCTGCTGAATTCTTTTAAAACTATTTTTAAGAGAATTGTTCGATAAATTTGGATTCAGCTAATATATATATATATATATATATATATATATATATATATTGTGTGTCTTTAGACAGCATTTTTTCATTCATACATATTTCATTAAATAATATAGACAAGTGTTATTCATCACTTTCTTGTCCGTGTATTGTTTAATATATTGTAATGTAATTGTCATCTTTGATAATGGCTTATGTAAGCCAAAAACTCAGATAGGATTAAAAAATATGTATCAATATTGTGATTTTATTTCTTCGTTTAATGATAATGTTATTAAGCTTATCAGACGTTATGAAAAGAATTTACATAAAATAAATACACAACACTTGTCTATATTATTTAATGAAACATGTATGAATATATATATATATATATATATATATATATATATATATATATATATATTAGAATTATATACAGGGTGATTGAAATGTAACTCCTTATTTTACGTATGATGGACTTTCCCGTGTTTTATATAGTTAGAAGAGACCACCATACACAAAATAGGGAGTTACTGTTCAATCACCTTGTATATATATATATTCCTGCCCGTAAATAAATGGACTGCTACATTACCATAACTGTACGTTATAAATATGAATATTTAAATTTTACAACAGTCAGGTTTCAATCCGCACCTGACGATTGCATCGTGTATGAAACGCAGAATTGTGCTACCTGGGAGGAACAAAATGTATGATTTATTATTAGTATACCTTTTAGGTCTGTTATACATCGAGCAATGTTTTATTACCACCATCACTCATTACGTGATACTGGAAGGTGAGCTTGATGGCATCAGTCCGGAAGGATGATCTCAGCGCGCGGCACATTTGGAAAGTACCTGAACACCATAACATAAGTTAACCCAAGTCTTGTGAGCGAGCCTTGGTAGACGGAATTGGTCGAAGGCTGTCGATTGTTGTATTTGCATGAAGTTACAAGTCATCGTGACCGAGAGGTTGAACGTACTGGCGTTGTTCAAACTGCTGATCATAACAGATAATGCGCTCTCTTTCCCACAAACTGTAATTTGTGTCCTGTGTGTGTTAAACAAACACAAATGTGCCTGAGTAGACGTTTGCAACAGATGATTAGCTAGCCACCATAGCAGATGTGTGAGCCTGAAAAACGAGAATAGCCGGCCATTATATATATATGTTATAGGCCAGATGTATCCAAAGTGGGTTTCGAGGAACCCAGCGGTTCCGCAAAGGAGTGTCTGAGGTTCCCAGACAAAAGTTCAGAGTAATAAATGTTTAACATAACACATTGTCAAGATTGTAAAATAATTTCTAAAAAAAAAAAATAATTGCCAACAGATTTCGATTGTTCTATAATGTTGTGATGTATCTTGTAATACTTTTCTATATCGTATATCAGTGAATAATAATTATATCATGCCATCGCTGTATTGACAAGTAGTTATTGATTGTGATATCATCTGTGTACTATGACACCACATAAATCTGAAAGTTAATTTTCTCGCCATATTGGAAAAAAATCTCTGACTGTTAATTGGTGTAACTTTTCGTGTAAATATTAGGTTGGTGCAAAAATAATGACGTAATAATGTTGTTTTTTGACGTATTTTTAAGGTCAAAAAACGACATTATTACGTCATTATTTTTGCACCAACCTAATACATTGCTGTTTAAAAAAAGACAACACCAACCTACTTATGTGAAAGTGAATTACACTGCCATAAAATCTAAACACCGAAGTAGATTTAATCCTGCTGCTGACTTGAGAATCAAATTCTCAAGTATAAAGTCAAATATTAAAAAATTGTTTCATAATATGAAACAGAAGCATTGTTCCCATTGAATATTTAAAAAAAAATTCTGATTACGTATGAAATAAATTTCATGTTAAAATTGTTCGTAATTCTGTTTCGTGTGTTACTTGTGGGAAGTATGAAAATTAAAAGAATCATATTTTTACTTATTATTTATAAAAGTTTATAAAAAATATTTATATTACGACCATATAAAAGTATTAGCATCTGGGGTCCCCCACTACAAAAAAAATTCTGGACCCAGAAGGGTTCCGCGTCTGAAAAAGTTTTGGAAACTCTGCTAGAGGCTATAGGTTTGGGGCCATTCTCTGGATTTTGAAGAATTGCCTAAAAATTGAAGGTTGCGTGTCATTTGAAAACTAATTTACTAGCTCACATTAGGCCAGAAGGACTTTCTCTTCTTGAAGGGTTTTGCCATATATTCAATAATAACGAAATTAACCCTTTGCTGTATAAAGTTTTCTTAAAATTTGATCTCTTTTTGCCTAATTTATCTTTCTGGCTAATGATAACCTACGGATTTAACATCTTTGGTATCCCCCTCTCTAAAAATAGACAATATATATATATATATATATATATATATATATATATATATATATATATATATATATATATATATATATATGTGTTTGTAGCGGATAATGCGTGATAAGACGAAGAAATAAGCGAATCTTCAACACGGCTCTACAAATTTAAATATTTTTTTATTATTTGAGTATTATTTTTCTTTCAAATTGAAATAAATGAAAGATATTTTGTGTATCTTTTTTTTTTACAGTACAATTGTATTAATGGAGTTAGTATAGAAGAAACAGAATGCATCTACATGCGAGAATGTATGTGACAGGGATGTACGCTGTTTTATATATGCGTATAAATTGTAGCTGTCAGCAACATGAATAAGCGGTTGTATTGCTTTACTCGTAAACAAACTTAGTTTGCATGTATTTTGTGTCAATATCGCTAAGCATTTTTTTAATATTATATACTCAAAGAAATATGCGAAAATGAGAGCAACACACTGTGAGAATTTCAGGTTTTGTATAACAAACAAACGGTGATCCTGGTCAAAGGTTAACTGAAAAACAAATTAGCGAACAAAAATTGATCATTTTTATAATGAAACATCGGCCCCAGAAAAACAAAAACAAGAGGTAGATTCATTAATCTTAAGTTTATTGGTTAATAAATATTTTCCCAATTTTTAAATATCCATTTTGAGGAGGGAAAATTCATATTCTGAAGTGATTTTCTAAAATTTCGTAGCAAACAACAAATCTACCCCTTTCTTTATATATATATATATATATATATATATATATATGTGTGTGTGTGTGTGTGTGTTTGTGTATGTGTGTGTATGTGTGTGTATATGTGTGTAACCCCGTTACAGAATTGTAAAAAATTACAAAAGATTTAAATTATATTACTTAAACTCAAAAACTAACTCATTTTTGTACACAGACCGGCTCCAATAATTTGACTTTCTATATTCATTATAATATATATATATATATATATATATATATATATATATATATATATATATATATACACGAATTCAAAGAATACCGCGCGGCTCATATGACATCGCTGATTGCTTAATATATATGAATACAGAAAGTCAAATTAAAAATAAAAAAAACAATAACAATAAAAAAAAAAAAATAGAAATAAAACATAAATAAATACTATGTTACTTAAAGATCGAAAACCGAAAAGAGAAAATATACAAGTAAAATAAATTAACCTAAATTCATCCAAGTAAATAAATAAACAAACCAATCCTAAATAAAGATAATCAATTAAAAACTGTTCCCGCCAAAATAATACTTAGAATGAACTACAACAATCAACCCCAAAACTGAACAAATAGCTTTAATTAAATTCCCAAACCAAAACAAAACTGTTAAATAAGTGATATAAACAAATTTTTACTACGTTAATAAATAAAAAAATAAATAAATAAATAAATAAATAAAATAAGAAACAAAAAAATAAAAACAAGCAATATAATTTGACCTAAATAGATAAACAAACGACTTCCGGTGAAATAACCGCCATAACAGAATACCCACAATGTACCACTAACCCGTATATATATAAATAGCCGAGAAAAATAACAGCATAGGTGGCCTGACGATTGCATATAGCATGAAACAGACTGTCGCCTCTAAGTGTTGACTTCTATGTTCACTTTTATATATATATATATATATATATATATATATATATATATATATATATATATATATATATATCTTTCATTTTTCTCCCTTTCTCTCCCTTTCCCGCTCCCTTCCAATCTTATACGCACACGCAAACACACAAACAACAGTGTATTTATTTATTTTCGTTTACCGGCCTGAATATTCGAGAAATCTTATTAGAGAAAAATATGCGCTCCCCGGTAGGATTCGAACCTGCGTTCCCCTGACGGAAATGTTTACAAAACAACGTAATAAACAAAACCACGATAAAATCACCAGATAATGAAGAAATAGTATACATAGGAGTAACTGAAGGGCCCTGGAAACAAAGAAATTATACACACAAAACATCTTTCACAAATAGTAAATATGCAAACAGTTCAATGCTTTCTAAGTATATGTGGGAAATTAAAAACAAAACGAACATCACACCAAAAATATCTTGGAAGATAAGGAAAAAATCATCAGCCTACAATAACCAATCAAAAACTTGTAAACTTTGCTCGGAGGAAAAAATAGCTATCATTACTTTCCCCGACCAAAATAAATTATTAAACAAAAGATCCGAGCTCATCTCAAAATGCAGACATGAAAATAAATTTTTACTACGTAACCTAAAAAATTAAAAACGGAAAAAATAAAATAAAAACAAATAAATATACTAATAAACAAAATAACAATAAAAAAAAATAGAAATAAAACATAAATAAATACTATGTTACTTAAAGATCGAAAACCGAAAAGAGAAAATATACAAGTAAAATAAATTAACCTAAATTCATCCAAGTAAATAAATAAACAAACCAATCCCAAATAAAGATAATCAATTAAAAACTGTTCCCGCCAAAACAATACTTAGAATGAACTACAACAATTAACCCCAAAATTGAACAAATAGCTTTAATTAAATTCCCAAACCAAAACAAAACTGTTAAATAAGTGATATAAACAAATTTTTACTACGTTAATAAATAAATAAATAAAATAAGAAACAAAAAAATAAAAACAAGCAATATAATTTGACCTAAATAGATAAACAAACGACTTCCGGTGAAATAACCGCCATAACAGAATACCCACAATGCACCACTAACCCGTATATATATAAATAGCCGAGAAAAATAACAGCATAGGTGGCCTGACGATTGCATATAGCATGAAACAGACTGTCGCCTCTAAGTGTTGACTTCTATGTTCACTTTTATATTTACACACGCTCTATCTCTGATATTGAGCACTTTATTCCATAAATATAGCACACCTTAAGACTATATTTCTTTATATATATATATATATATATATATATATATATATATATATATATATATATATATATATAATTTAAAGAAAAACAAACCACTTTAAGGCTCCATAATAATTTATTTCACCAGAGAATTTTATTTTTCTCTGGATCTTCAGACTTCACTTTCAAAAGGTGAAACGAAAAATGTATTTAAATTTGACACTTTTGACAAGCAGTATTAAGCTTATATAAGTTGACATAGAGGGTGGTGAGGAATAGTATGAGAGACATGGTCGAATTTATATATATATATATATATATATATATATATATATATATATATATATATATATATATATACATACACAGACACACACAGACACACACACAGACACACACACTCATATATATATATATATATATATATATATATATATATATATGCAGATATGTAGAAAAATAGGACAGAACACGTTAGGTAGATAATCCGGAGTTCTTTGGTATTTTTGTTTTTATTTTTAAAAAACAGTGCTCCATACACAAGTAGAGCTTAAATTGCGAAGGAATCATATTTTTAAATATATATATATATATATAAGTTATAAGGAACTTGGTAAACCGAATTGGTAAATCCAAAGAGGATGAAATCCTGAGAGCTCAATGTGAGGACAGAGCTAATATGTAATGAAAAACAAACCACTTTAAGGTACCATTACGATAATTTATTTCACCTAAATCCTTTTTTAAGGATTCAGGATCATCAGGTAAAACTTCCAACAACGAATTGAGAGGAAAAATAGGATTAGAAATTGGTGGGTAATTTCATTTCTGTTTTATTAACCATCTAAATAGGTCAAGGTTCTGTCACTCCTCCTACTCCAATATAAAACATACTTAAGAGAGATATAAAATTAACCCCTCCCTATAGTTTATATTGTCTGTTTAACTACCACTCTCAACCCCCTCTATTAAATTACAAAAATTACACTACCCACCAATTTCTAAAAAAGGATTTAGGTGAAATAAATTATCGTAATGGTACCTTAAAGTGGTTTGTTTTTCATTACATATATATATATATATATATATATATATATATATATATATATATATATATATATATATATATATATATATATATTAATAATTATACTCGGTTGGTAAAAAACCCGGATGGCGCAATTTGCAAGTATATCAAAACAAATTAGTATCCGAGGAGAAAATTGTAAAAGAAAGAACTAGAAATATCCGAAAAGGGCGAAAATATCTTTTAGTGCCTTTAATTTTCAGTCCAAAGAAAAAAAAAGCCCAAGGGAGTAACAAAGATAAAACGTAGATTGATCACTGCACTAAGGAGAGCATAAGAATAAAATAAATCCTAAAGAGCTACACCCTGAAGATCCATTTAGGTGAAACCTAGGCAGACAGTTCCTGTCTCTTTAGGATTTATTATATATATATATATATATATATATATATATATATATATATATATATATATATATATATAAGGAGAGAGAGAGAGAGAGAGAGGTGTTAGATAAAGATATCGACAAAGATAAAGGAGCCTGAAGAAAAAGAAAGAGGGTGGGAGAAAGAGGATCATTGAAAGACAAAATAATAAATATATTGAGATTGTGTGAGATAGATATAAGGAAAAGGTAGGAAAGATGATATGCAAGAAAGAGAGAAGTTCAATAAAAAGAGAGCATGTACGAGATAAGGATATATAAAAAGGGAAAAGAAAAAGACGGAGAGATAATGAGCGTGATAAGACATAGAAGAAGAGAAAGAGATGGGCATAGGAAGAAAAGAGGGGAGAGAGAAGAACAAGGAGAAAGAGTGTGATAAGTACAAGCATGATAAAGAACAATTGATTTGCGAGTCTCAGGTATTTAGATCTCGTCTTTGTAATGTTTTTATAAGGTGTGTCTGGCTTAAGTGCATTTTGATAATTACTTTGGTCTCGTCTCATGGATATTTTCAAGTTGACACCCACACTCTTTTCACTGTTCTGAATACTATTATAACGAGTCCTGCAACGATTATTATTTTAACAGCTACAGTTACTAATAATACTAACTCAATAAATACTAGTACCATATATCGTTATAACATCACATGGCAAACACTTCTGCCTTCGGAAACTGTCTACCATGATCCTTCGAAGATTCACTTGTATTTTATTAGCTAAAAAAAGGTTAACTTCAGCATTTTCTACGACGATTAACATTGCTTATTTATCTGCATTGTC
>OZ010612.1:33516682-33604182 GCA_963932145.1 Acanthosepion lycidas
TCCTCCTGTAGGTCAGTAAATGCTGGACAATTTCTTCACTGATGAGGAGGATATCTGAAAAAACAGAAGCAAAGAAAAGGGCGTTGAACTACTATGTAATCCTCCTATATGGCATTGAATGTTGGACAATTTCCTCGCAGATGTAGAGGAGACTTGAAGCAAGAGAAACAAAGTAAAGAGTGCTGGATTACTATGTAATATAAATCTTTCTATATGGCAGTGATTGCTTTCCACAAAGATGAAGAGGAGACTTGAAGCGAGAGAAACAAAGAAAAGAGTGCTGAACTGCTATGTAATATCAATCCTCCTATATGGCAGTGAATACTGGACAATTTCCTCACAGATGAAGAGGAGACTTGAAGCAAGAGAAACAAAGAAAAGAGTGCTGAACTGCTATGTAATATCAATCCTCTTATATGGCAGTTAATGCTGGTCAGTTTCCTCACAGATGAAGAGGACACTTGAAGCAAGAGAAACAAAGAAAACAGTGCTGAACTGCTATGTAATATCAATCCTCCTATATGAAAGTGAATGCCCGTCAATTTGCTCACATATGAAGAGGAGACTTGAAGCAACAGAAAAGAATGCTGAACTATTATATAATATCAATCCTTGGATCTGAGAGTGAATGCTGATCAATTTCCTCACAAGAGAATCAAAGAAAACAGTGGTGAACCATTATGTAATATAAATCTTCCTAAATGGCAGTTAATGGTGAATAATTTCTTCACAGATGAAGAGGAGACTTGAAACAACAGAAACAAGAAAATCGTGCTGAAATCTTATGTAATATCAATCCTTTTATTCGGCAGTGCAAAGTGGACAATTTTCTCAAAGATGAGGAAGAGACTTGTGACGAAAGCGTTGTGGTCATACAGAAAGATACCGAGAATGCCATAGACGAAGTATGTAAGCTATGAGGATGTTATATGGATAATGGAAACAAAAAATAGAGACTGTTGAAATTTCTGGATCACATAATGAGGAAAAGAGGCTTGTAGAATTTAACACACAGAGGATATATTGTAAGCAAGAGGGACAGAGGAAAACAGAGAGTTATCTACTTAACGAGCTTTTATAAATGGATGTCAGAAGAGTGGACAGTGGAAGAGACAGAAAAAAAAGTCAAACATTGCTAAGAGGTACCGAGGAGAGGGAGTTGTGCAGAGCCATGATCCTCCACACCGTGAAAGGACATGGCACATAGAAAAAGAACAATAAGAAAAAGAAGAAATAGAATTTATCCCATTACGAAGTATGCTCAGAATTAATTGGTATCGCCTATTCTGTCAGTTAATGACAATAAGACTTCCCATTTTAACAATGGCAATGTCAGACAATAGTAGACAGAATTAAGAAAGAGTCAGTCAGTACTGGCACTAAGTCAAAATGGCAATTCTACTCCCCAGTTTCAGATTCGTACTAATGCTTACTCTCTTTCACACCATGTTTTTGTTTTCCCCTGAATCTTTACCCAAAGACAGCAGGTTCGGGAGGTGGTGATGCCCCGTGATTGTAGAAATGACAAAGAATGTACCGGAGACTTTCCCGCTCTTTTCGTGTCAAGAATCATAGGTCACGATTATCTTGAATTGCATTCAGAACAATATCACAATTAAAGAGGGTCTTAAAAATACTAAAGACATTGGTGGTAGGAGCTGACGTACCAGTTTCAATTTCAGATCATGCACTTGAGCCAATTTAGGTGACTGAATTTAGGCGAGAATCTGAAATTCTATCAAATGTAAATAAACATATGAAGAATAAGCACAGACACTTATTCTTGTAAAATCTACCAATTAACACAGTAAGGTTTATTTCTAAAACAATAACAACTCATGTAACCGAGGTCGAGGCCGTCAAAAATTACTCTTCCCAGTGCGCATTCAACATAAAAACACATGTACTCAAAGATTAAGAGGAGACTTGAAGCAAGAGAAACAAAACAAAGTGTGCTGAACTGCTATGTAATATCAATCCTCGTATATGGCAGTGAATGCTGGACAATTTCCTCACAGATGAAGAGGAGACTTGAAGTAAGAGAAACAAAGAAAAGAGTGCTGAACTGCTATGTAATATCAATCCTCCTGTATGGCAGTGAATGCTGGGATATTTCCTCACAGATGAAGTGGAGGCTTGAAGCAAGAGAAACAAAGAAAAGAGTGCTGAACTGCTATGTAATATCAATCCTCCTATATGGCAGTGAATGCTGGGCAATTTCCTCACAGATGAAGAGGTGACTTGAAGCAAGAGAAACAAAGAAAAGAGTGCGGGACTGCTATGTAATATCAATCCTCCTATATGGCACTGAATGCTGGACAATTTCCTCACAGATGAAGAGGAGACTTGAAGCAAGAGAAACAAAGAAAAGTGTGCTGAACTGCTATGTAATATGAATACTCCTATATGGCAGTGAATGCTTGACAATTTCCTCACAGACGAAGAGGAGACTTGAAGCAAGAGAAACAAAGGAAAGAGTATTGAATTACTATGTAATGTCAATCCTCATATATGGTAGTGTATGGATGACAGAACAATGATGTATAGTAATATGACGAACATTGTTTAGTACTACAAGGGATAAGAAGTTGTGGAGACCTATTATCGCCTAGTTTCCTTAAAGGGTGACCACACATAAAAGATCTGTCTCACTAAATATTCATCACCTTATTCTCTGCCGGAGAATGAAAAAATTCTCAAATCGCGCGAACTGAAATAAATGACCAATAAATTACCAAGTTTATTCCCCCGCCTTTGCCTGAACAATTTAATCATATCATGGAAAATGTCTCTTTTTTAAAAATCTTGACAAAGGGTCATCTCTCTCACATAAACTAACAACGAAAGTGACCTCTGAGGCCTGTCAGTCAAAACACTTCTCTAAATGATATCTTACGTTTCACCTGACTTGACACCGGCCATTGTTAACAAATGAAGCCACCTCTCTTCATTAAGGCCGACTTGTGTTTCATTTATATACTAGAGAGATAAGAATCTTGTTAAGGTTGCTCATAAGTTATATGAATGAACAACATTACTTAACGGATTCAAATTCTTAACGTAGACTAAAATACAAGATGATAGGCTCAAACCAGAAATGTGCTGTGATCTTTTGTAGAATAAAATCTAAGTAATATATCCTTAAACTGCTCCAATCAAAATTTTAATCAGTCGGACGATTATTTGAAAAAAGAAATGTATGTATGAGCGTGTACGTAGCTGTATTTGATTGCACAGCTATGAATTAGGTTACATTAGTATTTTTGCACTTAAGCCTTGTGAACAATAGATTTATTGAATGACAAATGTATTAGAGGAGCCTAAAAGTTCGATCTGCTATGTTATATTTATGGGTTAAATATATTATCAGGGATAGAGCATATAAACATGGACATTAGTGTCAACACCAAGTAGCAACACTATGCTTTATGCTTAAACGCAATTGTTAGGCCATGTGCGTTTTGTTTTTGTCTGAATACTTATATATACAGGTCAGTGATGCATTGTGGGTAGGCTATTGCATTTCACTGTAGATAATCTATTGTATTATTTTAACCGTAGCGGTGTTTCAAACTATTCCAGGGGGCTATTGAGTGGGAATAATTGTGGATCCGAATGCAGTTTTTTGATTATTTATAGTATTGTCGTTATATATATATATATATATATATATATATATATATATATATAAGTGCGCAGGTATGCAGAAAATAGAAAAGAACACGTTGGGTGCATAATCCGGAGTTCCTTAGTATTTTTGTTTTTATTTTTAAGAAGACAGTGCTCCATACAGAAGTAGAGCTTTATTATAATAATATTTTTTTGTTTAAAAATATGATTCCTTCGCTACATAAGAGTTCTCTAACCTAAAATAGCCTTGAAGATGAAACGGGACTAAGCCCCTCAATTCAACTTAATTTTAATAATTATTTGGATGGTTTCGGCTCTCGTTTTTGAAACATGAGAACTCTTATGTAGCGAAGGAATCATATTTTTAAACAAAAAATATTATTATTATAATTATCATTATATATATATATATATATATATATATATATATATATTGCGTATATTTTGGTAGCATAGATATATATCAGAATATTGCAAACATTCATGTATGATTTTCCACGTTAATATAAAATGTCTGCAACAATTTTCCAGGAAAATAGGTTGCTTATTTATAGAAGTTATCATGCTTTCTAGTATAAATGGGTTACATCCATTTTAGTTGTTGCTGCTGTTCATGGTCTTCAATTAATGTGGTTTCTGCTATTTGGTATAGTTCTTTCAAGGGTGTATCTTATCTCTCTCTCTCTCTCTCTCTCTCTCTCTCACGCACACACACATACACACACTTATATATAAATATACCTGAGCTTCCTGAGGGCTATGCACAACGATTACTAACGCTAGAGACGCGATTTATAGTGTGTATTGATCGCAAGGTCAGCTACAGTAAATTTGCACAGTGGCTCTAACAACCATTTCTGGCAGATCTATTTTCACAGTGTCCCTCACTGTGATAATAGATCTGCCAGTTTAGAGTCTTTTTCTTTTTCTTTCCATCACTTTTGTTAGTCGGTATCCCATACCGACTAACAAAAGTGAGGGAAAGAAAAAGAAAAAGACTCTAAATGAATTTAGCGATATATATATATATATATATATATATATATATATATATATATATATATATATATAAACAAACTTGAGTATATTTTTGTGCATAATCACCGTAAAATTCAAAATATTTACTCGTTATACAAAGGAGGTAACTTATGTAACTTTTTGGGACCATATTTTTATGGGTTTAAAAGATTTAACTGTAATTCTTAATCATAATTTACTATTTTTAAAAACTTTGCTGCTATAAACATTTAAGAACTTTGTTGCTATATTCGGAGTTGACTTTATTTATTTGTGGCGGCAATTCTCTCATATAAATTCCCTCATATATATCTGTATCTATCCATCTCTCTCTCTCTCTCTCTCTCTCTATATATATATATATATATATATATATATATATATATATATATATATATATATCACCACAAAAGGTGTTTGTCCAAATAATTAAACAAATAATAGTAATGTTTGAGCTGAGAACTTTTGAAAATACTAATCGCGAATTTATGTTTGTTTTGTTTGTTTGTTTAGCAAAGCATATCAACTCCTTATTGGTGATTTTGTGGTTGTGGGGCCAGGATATTCTCAGTCTTTAATTATCGGAAACTTTGGAATAAAATGAACTGACTCACGAGCATAAAATAAATAACATATTTTTTATTTATTCGCTTTGGTATTTGGTATAACAAAATATTCGTTTATAAGGCGAATATTGTTAGCCGTCTGGAGAAACCAGTTTCGGATCGGTAGTGATAGTTTTGAAGTCAGACCGTGCTAGTGGTAGTAGCCATCTTAGAAACAGGCCCGTATCAATCTGTTGTGAAGGGCAGAAAATATCATTAGAAAGTGATTCTTCACGTGTCACACATGGCTGGTTTCCCGACAGTCACGTTCTCTTGTTCCGTGGTTTCTCTTACTATCCATTCTTCTCATCTAGCTCACAGGTGTGAGCATATATCCTTTTGACCAGGCTCCTAGACGCTGGAGAGAACCTTGTTTTCGGTTAACATCAAAATTCTCTCTGATTGGCCAAAATTATTTTATTTTTCTTTTCTTTTGCATTTTTGTATAACGGAAGTTATGCGTGGAGCCTGTATTATTTTGTTAGATTTATAGTCATAAATTAGTAGGCTCTGGTCCCGTAAACTTCAAGCGTTTTTCGGCCGAGTTCATTCTTTTCTTCTTCCTCATTTTATTTGAGGGTTGAGAGAGAAGTATATATAGAGAAGGAAGAGACAGTGTGTGTGTGTGTGTGAGAGAGAGAGAGATGCAGAGAGAGACAAAGAGAGTGAAGGAAAGAGAGAAAGATATAGAGAGATAAAGGTTTTAAAGGAGAGCACAAATACTTTATTTTAATTTTAATTCTTTATTTTTGTCCTTTTATTTTTGTATTTTATTTTATATTTATCGGGACTTACTACAGTTTAATACTGAAATTTGATTTTCTTGGGAGCATTGGTAATTTCTTTTACAAAAATGTATTACCGGTAATTTTTTTTATTTTTCAATAATATATTGCTGGCAATCCATTTTTTAAATGCATTGTTGGTAATTTTTTAATTTTTACAAAATGTACTTTCGTTAATTTTTTTTACTATGAAAATATATTGCTGATATTTTTACCATAAAAATGTTTATACTTTCATAGTGTTTTGACTCCAGTTTGAGGATTAACTATTTGCCCATATCTGGGACTCTAACAGGTGTTACTACCCCGAGTTAAGGTAAACCTGGAAACAGCAGAAAGTAAGTCCCACAAAAACTTCTGATCAAAGGCCTTGCTGCCGGATATAGTTCATGGAGCAAAGAGAAAACATTTAACCTCGGTTAAGAAGACTTTATTTCTAGTGGTCAATCTGTAACTTTTGTATTAGTCGATATGATTCCCCGTAGGATTTGAGTGACACTTCTAGAATACTATATCTGCTATCAAGCCTATGATATCCATTTGTTTATGCCAGGAACGAGAATGGAATGAGAGTCCAGTGGTTTCCAGAAGAAATATTTCAAATAACACCAGAGGAATTCCAGTCATTTGGTAAGGCCTGGAGACAAAATAAAGCATGGGCGAATGGTAGACATATAGATATGTAAGATAGATTATGGACGCAGTGAACCAATTGTGTTAGTAGCTAAGCGAGCAATGGATTCAATGTAATCTTTACACTTCATGTCACCCGAGGGCGTTAACCAGATAAAGTGCAACGAATCACTCTCCTGGGGGTTAGCATTAGCCATACTGATGGAAGGTAGAAAGGGGTCTCTCAGATAGATGATTAATAGAGAGTAGTTTTGTTTTAGTGGCGTTAAAAGTTAGTAAGTCATCGAGCCTGACGAAACGGAACTGGTCAGAATCAGTATCGAACCTGACGAAACCGAACTGAAATAATAGAGCACATTTCCATCTGCGATTCTCTGTCCATTTTTTAAAAGAACGATCACAGGTGATGAAAAATGAGTTGTTTACAACAATGTGGAGCGAAAATGGCCATGGGGAATACAAAATAAGCCACCGTTTACAACTCCAAAAGCCCGTCTGCATCTGAAGGTGTTGTACAACTGGTGAGATTAGAAGGGCATTGATCATTTTGTATTTGTCGATGTGATTCAACGTATGATTTGAGTGACACTTCTTGAAGACTATATCTTCAATCAAGCCTATGATATTAATTTTTTTATACCACAATTTTTTCAAATGAGAATCCAGTGGCGTCCAGAGAAAATGTCTTAAATAACCCCAGAGGATTTTCCGTCATTTGATAATGGCTGGGATACATAATGAAGAAGGCCCAGAGAATTTGAGAATCACATGGCCAGAAGGATAGAGAGAAAAGCGAGTACCTTGCGCAACAAGCGTTTGTACATAGATATCAGATCAAAGAGTAGAAAGGATAGTAAAAAAAGCAAACATTGTTTTATTATGTTAAAAATATCGAATTAAAACCTTCAAAAATTATTTTTCGGATTAAAATTATTAATTATTATTATTTTTTTCTAAATTATTTTTATGTTTTCTTGAGTATTTTATGATGGCTAAATAACTTTTTGATTAATTTATATAACTACATCTTTGCTTTCTGATTAATAATCCTACAAGTGTACTTGTCCCTCCCTTTGTTAGTTCGCACGACCTTTACACCCTACCAATACCTCATAGATAATGGATTATGCTGTTTTGATCGCGTGAAAAGAGGGGGAAAGATACTACTTGGTTTCAGTGAGAAAAAGAAAGAAAGAAAGAAGGGAATATAGAAGTGAAACGGAAAAAAAGTTGTCAATTTGAAATCTTTTCATTTGTACCCCTTATTTGTTTGTAGGAGGCACAGTGGAATAATGACTAGCGGTTCGGATTGAGGAATCGGAGAGCCGAGTTCGAATTCCAGTCGGATCCATTATATTCACTTACGTGCCAACACTTTTGGGAAAGGTGTGAATTCTCTTCTTCACCCACCCAGCTATGGGTAAATAGCAGGACAGACTGGGTTTCCTTAGCCCTGGCACATATTATACAACTAAAGAAAGGACCGTTCGCATTGAATCGATGATTCCGACTACGATGATCTTTACTTCTTAAAATAATGGCCACCATTCGTATTTACATTATATTCAACAATGCGATTAGGGGAATTCTACGAATATTTTAATGTAGAGCTCGCCATGAGTTTATTCAATCATTAACTTAAGAATTAAGATTCATCAGAAATTTCAAATAGGAACACTGAAATTTCCACGGATTAAACCTCGTTAATATAATTGTAATAATTGATTCCTAATATTGGGTATTGTTGTTAATCAGCTAATTATTGGATATCACTAATAAGTTCCTTGCTAAAAAAAATTCTCTGTAACTGAAGATTAGTAATTACGACTAACATTCTCACCTCCAATCGGAGGCATAAACTGTAGCTAGCTTTTTAATTATGATAGATTTGGCTGAGACATATCCCTGGAAGAAATTTCAATTCAAACAGTTTCAGTGACATTCACTCAATGATACACAAGAAAAATAATTTATTTCCACTTGTTCAGTATCATGTTCTAATTTTATTTTCGTCTTTTTATAAGCATTTTTTCTACTTTAAGTTAGAAAATAAATGTCATTAGGAATCATATAATTCTGTGTATTCATTCCTTCGCACGTCCTTCACTCTCTGCCGTTACCTCAGACAAATAATGGACCATTACGTTTGATTGCGGGAAAAGGCGGAAGAAAAAGATACGTCAGAGATTATGTGTGGTATTAGGGAGAAAAAAAAGTAAGCATACAGAATCATAAGAAAGAAAGAGAAAAAAAGAAAAGCAAGAAGAGAAAGAAAGAAGAAAAAATAGAAAGAAAGAAGAAAAATTAGAAAGAAGAAGAAAGAGAAAAAGAAAAGCAAGAAAAAAGAAAGAAAAAGAGAAAAAAGAAAGAAAGAGAAAGAAAGAGAAAAAGAAAAGAAAAAGAAAGAAAGCGAAAGAAACAATCGAAAAATATATTTATGAAATTACCATTCACCCTTGATTCGAATATTGCTGCCACATCTGGTCTGGTGCTCCTGGGATATTATACTGAGAGATTCTTGATAAAATCCAAAGAAGAATCTGCAATGTTATTGGTCCTGACTTAGCATCTCGGATTCAGCCCCTTTCTCACAGCCATAATGTGCCTTTTCTATAAATACTTTCATGGTAATTGTCCTGATAAACTTTCCTCTATGGTAACCATACTTTATGAATTTAAGCGCAGTACTAGATTGGCGGTAAGGTCTCATCATCTTTCAGTTGAAATAGCAAGATGAAACTGTAAGTTCTTTGCTAATAGTTTCTTCCCTTTGATCTTCAGTTGCTTCCCTACCAACTTTGATCTTCAAAAATTGAAATGCAATGTCAATCGTTTTTTTTGTGTCTTCATACTTCTTTTATTCTTCTCTCTCTTTAACAGTGTTTTTCTCATATTCTCTAATACTCAGTAATCCTTTGGTCTTAGTGGCTTTATTGCCTTGCTTGGGGTGAAATGATTAAAAAAAAGAAAAAAATAAGAAAAGAAAGAAAGAAAGAAAGAAAGAAAGAAAGAGCAAGAAAGAAGTAAAGAAAACGAAAGAAAGAGGAAACGATAGAAATAACGGAAAGTAGAGGAGGTGTTATCACTACCTCAGTGAAATGGAAAACCAAATCAATTTGTAAATCTATTCATTTGTACCCTCTTACTTCTTTAAATAATGGCCTGCATTCTTACTTATGATTATTATTGAAATATTTTGTTAAATTTCTTAAGATCAAGTATTTAACAATGCAACTGGGAAATTTCACATATGTATTTTATATTCAATTATCAAATTAAGAAGTTTTTACATCAAAAAATATAAATCAAGTGATATTTTCGCGGCTACTACTAGAAAGCATTATAACCATTGCCAATACAAGCAAGCCAGTTTTATCCATTGATTAAAACAAACAAGCAAACTTAGTGTTAGTTAAATATAACAGATATTGAGGTGATTGATTAAAAAAAAAACTTTCAATATTTAATCTATGAAATGTGTACGCAAATGTAACATCTAGTATAGGAGAGAAGATCGCCTTATCGTAGTATAATAAATAGAATCTTGTATTTCATATTATTTCGTAGTAATGAGTCTGATCCTTACTTAGTACCCTATACTTGTGGCCTTGTACCCAAACCAAGCTACGACTAGTAGATAACTATTACAAAATAATAGCAGTACTTATAATCATTTCAATAATTTTTTTTGGCTCATTTGAAAGGGAAGTAACTCAGAATCTTTTTCGTATATTTATTTCCCTGACATCGTTTACATTCAATGTATTCGATTGAGGCATAAAAAATTTCCGTGTTGTTTAACAACGTTATTAAAAAAAAAGAAAAAAAAAAAAAGAAAGAAAAAGAATACAATTACAGTTTATTCGTTTTCATATTCCCCATGACTTGTTGCCATTTATTAGGCAGCTCGGTATTAATTAATCCACCCACGAGGATAAAATGTGGCACAAGGCCGATAAATTATTATTAGTCAGCTCTTCGGTACTTTTGGAGTAAAATTCCACAGACTTTTTTCACGAGAAAATGTTTTCGACAAACTTTTGAACATGGCTTTAGTTTCAATTCAATAGAGAATGTTTTCCCAGTCAAAACGTTTAGTAGCGACTAAAAAGAAGGTAATAATCAGTTGGTGCAAGGTCATTGGAACATGGGCTCGAAAAGATCAAATGAGTTATTTTTTTCTGTGTTATTGTTGCTGTATGCAGCCTTGCACTTTTATGGACGGCATCATTTCTCCTTTAATCTACACTGTGTATGCTGCTACTGTCTCGCAACAAATCAAATATGTTAGTGCCCTCCAAATTTGTTGTTAATAACGTATATTAGCGTAATACATTCGTCATTATGATTGGCGCCTCCATGCGGAAATTACTTAAACTCAACCTAATATTATTATATATGAGAGAACATCTTTTTTGTCTCCCATCAGTATGGCTGATGCTAACCGCTAGATGAGTGACTCGTTTTCCTCTGACATTAAGTAGAAAGATTATATTGAATCACTTGCGAGCGTTGCTGCTAGGAAAATTATTCTAAAAATAAATAAACATAATATGTCTATATTATTAAATGAAACAAATTTGAATGAAGATATGCTGCATATGTAAGCAAATATATGGATATAGATCCGACAGTATGAAGAAAAATATACGGAAAAAACAAACAAAAATCCTTATATGCAATTATGATGTTTTAATGTTAATATAATGTCAACGTCGGACGTTTCAGTCTAATAAACCATTATCTGTTATCATTATCAGTTATCTGTTTGGACAAGTCTTGTTCTTATGTCCATCGTCTTTGTCATGTTGAATTGATAATGTTAATTATATTTTATGAATATGTCCTGAAGATGGTTTATTAGACCGAAACGTCCGACGTTGACATTATATTAACATTAAACATAATTGCATATAAGGATTTTTGTTTGTTTTTTCCGTATATTTTTCTTCATGCTGCATATATATATATATATATATATATATATATATATATATATATATATATATATATGGGATAACAATATATAAATTTTTATATAACAAAAACAATTTTGAGAGAATGATATAAGACAAAATGGAAAAACGTTTTCGTTTGAAGCGTTTCGTCCTTTAGGATAGTAACAAATTAAAAAATTGTTTACGTTGTTGCGACTACACATGCGCAGGTATTAAATGCGAACGATGCTGGGAATTTAAAACTTTTAATTAGTGGTCTTTTTTTGTGTATCTTGGGTATATAATCTATATTTCATTTAAAATCTTTTTCTTTTGTTTCCATTACTTTTCTTATTAGATAACCTAGAAGATATCTCAGTCATAGTGAGTTTTCTCCCTTGGTCAGAGTAGCATTTTGTTTATGTGAAAATTGTGGTCAGTCTCGTTACGGTTAGCAACTAATGCATTTATTTAATATATAGTAAAATGTTCGTTTTGTGTTCATATAATCTTTTATTTAAATACCTTGAGGTTTATCGTATGTATTTTTGTAACAATTATTACACGTGGATTCTTCCTTCAAGTTTTAACTGTTTTGGGTACATTTTGTGGTTCCTGTGTTGTTGATTCTTGTAGAATAGTTTAATAGCATTTTTAATAGTTTAATATTTTTACACTGTTTTTATTTATTTTTTTTTATTATTGCTTGTTTTTATTTTTTAGTTTAGTTTTTTGTTTATCGGTTAATGGCTTTAGAAAAATTTTTGTTCATTTGTTTTGTTTAATTTTTTTTAATTTGTTAAGAAACTGAGCATGGGATATCAAATGTGCTCTTAAATTGTTTATGTGGGTTATTTTGTATCTTTGTGGACCTTCACTGTTGTAGCTTAATAGGCGTAGTTTTATGTTGATTGTTTTATTTTTAATAAGCGGGATTTCTAAAAAGCAAACATGCGGCCCGCGAAACCATTTTTCTGATCAGTATTTTCCTCAAATTTTAATAAATTTGTCCCTCGTTTCTAGTCCAAACTTTTGCCGTAGAAGTGTTGAGCTTAATCCATCCATCAAGTGGGTCAATTTTAAAGTCAGTCAGTCAGTAAAGTGTCATACGTGATACACGTTTTGGCGATCACATCTCTTTCGAGTCTTGACTGACTAGGCAGAAGATTCTTCCCGCTGTAGGTTACCATTTCGTTCTGCATTAGACTGGTTGATACCTATAGAACCCAGTCTGTCCTACTATTTTGAGGACAGAAGAGTTCGATTAATGCCTTCCCCAAGGGTATTAGCATGTAACTGAATGTAATGAATTCGACTGGAATTCGAACTCGGCTCTCCGATTCCTCAATCCGAGCTGCTATCAATTACTCCACCGTATCCAATTAAAATGTTTTAAAGGTATTAAATGCGAACGATGCTGGGAATTTAAAACTTTTAATTAGTGGTCTTTTTTTGTGTATCTTGGGTATATAATCTATATTTCATTTAAAATCTTTTTCTTTTGTTTCCATTACTTTTCTTATTAGATAACCTAGAAGATATCTCAGTCATAGTGAGTTTTCTCCCTTAGTCAGAGTAGCATTTTTATATGTGAAAATTGTGGTCAGTCTCGTTACGGTTAGCAACTAATGCATTTAATATATAGTAAAATGTTCGTTTTGTGTTCATATAATCTTTTATTTAAATACCTTGAGGTTTATCATATGTATTTTTGTAACAATTATTACACGTGGATTCTTCCATTTCCTCTTCAGTGAAGGGAAGAAAACTCGATCTTCCTATCACCATCTTACGAGATGTACTTTTTGCAACAATGCCTCTGCTTCTTTTTATTATTTTATAAGAAAAAAATATTGACAACTCATATTAATGCAAGCGCAAATTAACACCGAGTGTATGTATATCTGTTAAAATGAGATGTCAGTGTTATTTTCATTTTTGCGTCATTTAGATGACAATTTATCTATCGCTCTTGCTAAGAACATTAATGGAAATATAACGCTTTGTTTTGAAGACATATTTGAGTTGGAGGGTTGATATGATCCAGTTAATTCAAAAATGACGAAATGGTAAATTTTACATTTTTGTTTTTTTATTGTTCTTTTAACAATGATATTCACCTGTGAATATTCACCAAAGCTTAAGAGCCTCTCGAGGTAGAGTGTTACAGATTAACAGACACCACCCTAAGCAAGGTGATAATGTCAGCAATACTCAAGAGCCACCGAAAGTGAAACAGAAGGTTACTTAGAAGGAACCGGAAACTAAGTCTTAAACAGGAAACCAGGGATAAACCTCTACTCTTATTCAAAAGACTGGGGAGGAGCGTGAACCGGACGATTGGTAAACCTACCTACTCCTATTGAAGAAAAAAATGTAAAAACATAGTAAATAAAAATTCAAAGTTTTAGGTGGAGACATTAGAAGTATAGAGGTGAAGTAGCCTTTAGGAATGTTGTAACCTAGAAAGTGTTAGTGAATGAGGAATAACCAAAACGGAGGTTGGAAATGAAATGGTAATCTTTATAACATAAAAAAGTAAATAAATACAATACTCGCCAGCGGCGTGAAGTAGGTAAACCACTGCTAGTGGTGCACTACTTAGACAGCATATTACCCCTCTCACTTACAATAGTGTCCAACATATTTATGAGCATTGGGACATACCGATTAGTGTTCATAGGAACAGTATATAACAAGAAGGAACCGGAAACTTAATCCTAAACAGGAAACAAAGGATAAACCACTACTCCTGTTCAAGAGACCGGGTAGGAGTATGAACTGGACGATAGGCAAACCTATCTACTCTTATTGAGGAATAAATCTAAACCTCTATCTATGGATGTGTGTGTGTGTGTGTGTGTGTGTGTGAAACAAATGCACGGCCGCAATTTTCGAGGGATTTTTCCCAAAATTTACATGCACATGCTCCAAGTTAGTGGAAAGGCCAAGACCGACTTTGCATTTCCCAACTCACATCGATAGTGGAAATAATCGATTTTTTCATGCTTCTACGGCACTTTTCCTGTAGTTTGCGGCCATTTTCTACTGGCCAGAGTGACAGCCTATAGCTGGCTGTCACGAATAGGCAGGAAGATTCTACTGGCCAGTGTGAGAGCTGACTGACACGAATATTAACTAGCATGCTAGCATGCAAAAAAAAAAAAAAAAAAATCAATAGCTGCATTGGTCACAAGTGGGAAAAATTTAAATTTGCATGGCACTTTACTTCAATTGACTCATTCGCTTGCTTAAACTCAACGTTGATTCTGATTCCGCAGAACTGGGTTGAGTGTGAAAAAGTATTTGTTGTTAACATTCTTTTTTCATTCGGTTTTTCCAGTTACGAGTCCTTTTTTAAAGCTGATCGTTTTGTGTTCATTTTGTTTAGTTCTTTTTTCGTAACAGATTTAATGTTTAGTATAGAGCTTAGAAAAATTCGCAGCGTGAGGCAAGAAGTAAGACATGTAGCAACATCAGCACGGCAAAGGGCACTCATTTAAAGTCAAGGAAGGGCAAAGATATTTTAAGTCAAGTGATAGAGATTGCTGTATGAGTCGTAAGATTTTTGAATCAAGCACGGGCAACGCCAGGCCATGCTGCTAGTATTAAATAAAATTATTATACATGATGAATTATTATACATAATGAAATGCATATACTTATCCATATGTTATTCCAAATACCCTTAAAGTTTCCTCATTATTCACATGCTAAGATATGAATTTGGCTACTCAGCTTGGTGAGGGGGTGAAAATACCCGACCATTTATTCTTCATCAGTTACCTGACAAAAAAGTGCTAAAGTACTTCATGATAATGGCTCGGTAATTTTTAAAAAAAAAATTATGAGAAGAAATATATATATATGTATATATATAACAACTCATATATATATATATATATATATATATATATATATATATATATATATATATATATATATATATATATATATATATATATATAACAACTCATATTAGGGACAGCAGAAATAAGCATCCACTTTATATATATATATATATATATATATATTATCTAGACTGTTTATATATATATATATATATATATATATATATATATATATATATATATATATATATAAAAGTGAACATAGAAGTCAACACTTAGAGGCGACAGGCATGAAACAGACTGTCGCCTCTAAGTGTTGACTTCTATGTTCACTTTTATATTTACACACGCTCTATCTCTGATATTGAGCACTTTATTCCATAAATATAGCACACCATAAGACTATATTTCTTTATATATATATATATATATATATATATATATTATCTAGACTGTTTATATATATATATATATATATATATATATATATATATATATATTATCTAAACTGTTTATATATATATATATATATATATATATATATATATTATCTAGACTGTTTATATATATATATATATATTATCTAGATTGTTTATATATATATATATTATCTAGACTGTTTATATATATATATATATTATCTAGACTGTTTATATATATATATATATATATATATATATATTATCTAAACTGTTTATATATATATATATATATATAAACAGTCTAGATAAGAACAGTTTTGAAAGAACAGTTGATTTGGGAAGTACTGAATGCGATGAAACGAATTCGAACAAGAGGAAATGGAAAGTTATTTTTTGTTCATAAGACGAGAAAGGATATATTTGGCTACTCAGATTAGCGTGGAGGCGTAGTTGAAATGACAGACTATACAGACGATACCACAAAATGAAGATATTTTTCGTAGTGAAAGAAGGAATACATTTGATAACATATTCGTTTAGAAATGGCACACGCGCTGACAGATAACCATCGTCTGTCTTCCTGAATACTCTTCGGTTATTTTCCTTTCTCCTCAATAAAGACTACTCATTCTCTTTCACTCTAAGTAAGCACCCTCTTGCGTATTAGTGGCTTTGTCGCCTTGTTTGGGGTGAAATGATAAAAAACAAACGAAATCACCATAAACAATAGAAAATGAGGATTTCTTTTGTAACAAAAGCAAGACAATTCGTTTTGTACGTCGTATCAACCCTTTGCAGGTTATTTAAAGCCAGAAAATATTTTTCTAGATTGTAAGAATTATTTTTGGAGATAATAATTATTTTTGGAGATAATGGTGATTTGATGATACAAGTCTTACTAATTAACCCATAGCTGAGGGGAGAAAAGTTGGATTCATACCTTTTCGAATGGTATTTGCGCGTAAGTGGATATAACGAAGCCAACGGGAATTGGAATGATTCACCATTTTCCATTATACTAACGGCACATCCAGGTTTAGAGCGCTTGGTATTCCAAAGCGGTCACCCATTTAGATACAGACCTGGTTCGAGGTTGCTTAACTTTAGTCATCATATGGAAAACTGTGTTTCAACGTGATGTGGCGGTAAGCCCAAAAAGAGGAATATATCTGATCTCATATTTGGGTGGCGGAGTACATGAGGTAAAAGACAACAAACAACAGTAAATTATGTCAGAAAGAGGTTTGAGAGAAGGTTATTAAATAAAATGAAATTTCAAGGAAGAAAGACGTTTTTGGTCAACTACATAATTTAAAAAAAAAAAATTCGATAATGTATAAGAAAAGGATAATAGATCTTTTCAAGATAAGTAGGAATATTTGTATTTTGTGACAGAGGTAAATAAGATTGTCAATTGTACAAAATGAAGGATTTTCACGCATTTCGGAAATTGATTATTCAAAACACAAAATACGCATAAATTTTTTTAAGACTAGAATTCTTTTGCAACACGCTTACAGTATTTAGTATTGTTGAAGTTAATCGCTAACATCTTATCGTCCTGTTCCCATGAAGGTTTTAAAATAGGGTTTTGTTGACGTCAGAGTCTGTCCAGGTAGATATATAAGTAAATGGGAAAGTTAATGAATTAGTCGTCCCCAAAATGTTGGTGCTAGTGGGATTGGTAGACCGTGAAGGTTTACATTCAAAAGATGAAGTCATTGAATTAAAACTAGCAGAATCCGTGGAGGTGGAGACTTGGGAATATCCGAAAGAGGCAGACGGTGTAACATCAAAGGAATTGGTTAAGATTTGGTCTAAAGAAAGAGTGTGGCTCGAACTCAGTTCCATTTCGTTCGTAACCGGAATATTCCCGTGGGAATTTGAATCTTGACCGGAAATCGGGTGATATTTGGGTATTTCTGTTTTGATGGAAGACGGCCCGAATGCAAAGCATTGCATACTGCGCATGGAAGTTTAGTTTATCATTTTCACAAAAATTGATTTTTGCTCGCTGATATAAAATGAAGAAAATAAATAAATCAAGCTAAGCTGATAGAAAGAAAGAAATATTCACTCATTAAAAATATTTCAAATATTGTTGGAAACAAAAAATACAGTTAAAAGATGAAGTTAATTTAATCTGTTTCAATTCAGGCGTCACATGAATTTTGTTATTACTATTAGAGTGGTGCAAAAATAATGTCGTTTTTTGACGTTAAAAAATGCGTCAAAAAACGTCATTATTTTTGCACCAACCTAATAGAATCTTTTGCAATTTGCTGACGTTTATTGAAATCCTTACAGTATTTAGTATGTTGATGTTAATCACTAACATCTTTTGTTGAAATTCAAACTCTACGTTTCGTTCAATTTCGCATACCAATCGATGAAATTTGAATAAGCTGATTTTTTTGGAAAAATACTTTGACAAATACCCCCTACGTTGTGATTCAATAATTTCTTTAATTTAATTTAATTTTTAGGAATTCACGCTAAACACTATTTTTTAAGAAAATTTATTTTTTTTCTTTGTAACAGCGAAGAATAAATTCTTAGGATTTCTTACTCTTGAGCATGCAACATACAACTGGCCATACGAAAATATTTCTCTCTGGGGCCAAATTCCAACTTTTTGAAGCATTTGGCCTGGGGCTTTTTTTTTATAGTTCTCGCAAACGCAGGGTGAACTGGAAACTGAATTCTTCTATATTTAAAAACTTGAAGAAAAGACACACAAAAACAATATTGCATTTTTATTAAATAAGTATTTGTTATTTTAATCATTAAATTGTTTTTAAAATAGTGGGGATATCTTGTAGGTTAAATAATAAAACTATTAATTTTTCCCAAAAAATGAATGAAAATGTATTGTATTAAGCTACGTACCCTAGTAAAACCAACTGTATTTTGTACACCCTTAACTATTTGCACTTCTCCCTCAAATTTGGCTTGGTTTGGTCAATGTATGACTATTTTAGAGCATGTGATGGACGAACAGACAGACTAATGGAAGTAACAGAATTTTATATATAGACGTACTTAATAACCGAAAATAGTTGGAATCTGTGCCAAATCTTGTCTGTGTGCCTTTCTCTCCCCCACTTTCTCTCCCATTTACTCTCCCACTTTACATCTCTCGATTTTTCATTTTCATATTTTCCATCGTTTGAAATCGCGAAACTCATTTAAGTCAGCTCTCGTTGGGAACTTATACTCTGTATGTAATGGTCCTTTCGTTCTGAAATTTACGGTATTTTCTTCTTCAATGTGGCGTGTACCTTCAGGGTGTGGGAGATCAAGGCTCTCTACAATTTCCGGTCCTTTGTTGCGCTTAGTAAAGATTGTCTGTTTTTGATCGCTCATACTCCCTGATCTGACAATCATTTGCAGATGCTCATTAGGTAGGTTATGAGCTGCTTTCCTCTGTCCTTATCGGCTTCAATATCCCTTGTGAGTGTTAAATTTTCTAAGCCCTCTTTTCTCATTATGTACCCAAGAAATTCGAACTGTTTCTTTCTGATGTTACGTATAAATGCCTTTTTTGTTTCCATTTTCTCTAAAACTTTGTCGCTGCTCATATGCTCACTCCATGGTATTCTCAGCATCCTTCCATAGAATCACATTTCTATTGCTTCAAGTCTTTCTTCATCTGTGAAGAGATTACCCAGTATTCACTGCCATAGAGGAGGAGGGATATTACATAACAGCTTAGTGTGGCACCATTTAACGAGGCAGAAAAAGAAAAGAAAGAAAAGAAGAAAAAGAGAGGCTAAGAACCGAATCGTGAGTGTTAAGCAAGAACACACACACAGCTAAGAGACAATGGATAAAAGGATATTTTGATAAGTAACAAATGGCGAAAGAGTGTCATTACAATGACATGGAAATTCTGAGTAAAAAGAAAGGGAAGGAAGGAAAGAATCAGATATGTTTTGGCATCGGCTGTGTTATCTAAAGATATGAAAACAAACTATTGGTACGGAAGACATCTTATTATCAACTACAGACCGACTGGCCAGAGAAAGAGAGAGAAAAATTCAAATGAAAATGTTATTTCGTTAAGTGACGAAAAACAGACAAAAAGACTTAGACAGATATGAAAAATTAAGGAAAACCACCCACGAGCATCCTTGGCCTGCGATAATAAAATTTTGTTATCAGGAATTGTGCTGAGAGAAAATAAATGTGTTTTTTTTTCTTTCTTCGAGGCGACAGATCGACTGGAACTTTGGAGATGTTCTTTTTTGAGACCATGTCGAGAAGACCGCACATTCTGATAATTAGCGATAAAACACCTGACGTAAACCACGTGTAGAACAAGAGTTATGACCGCCATTGTCATATTGTCCCGTTCGCGGCTGGAGAAATGATAAACCATTAAGGGGAAGAAAAGGGAAATAGAAGAGATAATTTTTTTTTTAAGCAAGATATTTTTTTTTCCTGAAACAAAGCCGCAGATTCGTCCACGCCCGACTGGGACATCATTGGTCGAGTGGTGATCACGTGATGCACGAGGGAGGCTGTTGCCGCCCATCTGGAGGATGAGTAAGAGAGGTTGCCAAGAAGATGTGGGGAGGGCAGTTCACGCCCCTCTGAAGTATGATGAGAAGGTGGGAGTGAGGAAAGGTTCCCAAAAATAGAAAAAGGTGGAAATTCCTAACCAGAGAGGTGGATATGTATTTAGAATTATCGAGGAACCCCCCGGCGCCGACAGACCCACCCCGGTTTTGGTCGGCGCCCATATAAACGAAGCCACAACGAGCAGAAATGAGTCGAGACCCAGCAGTTCCCAGAGTCAGTCTCCGGTTGAGGCAAGCCTCGCAGATAGCTGACCAGGATTCCCGCACATTTTCCGAACCCACATCTTCAAACCAAGAACAATTATTTTGAAGAGCGACTTAGATCCGGATCACCGAAATAAGTTTTTCTTTTGACTTTCGTCCAAAGACCCACCGAAACACCAACTTCTTAGAGAGTAGACGACTTGAAGTGTTAAAACTTGCCTAGCGGAAAACGACGTGTCACAATCCATAGAACAGGTCGGGAGATAGATGCAGTCCTATGTATCGAACAACTAGACATAAAGTTTGTTACCTTTTTCTTTGATACTTTGAACTTTTGAGTTTTCATTTTATTGCCTTTTATGCGTATTTTTGTGGTATCACCCCCGTTGGACTCGGTTTGCAGTACGGCCCCGATGACTGATTGATTTCCTCTGCCTAGATCAAATCACAACGTCGGTAGGCAGACTGGGGATCAAAGTAGGACGTCACCGTTGGTGCCGTGGTAGACTGGGATACAACGACACGGTTGGCGCTGCTACCAGGGGACGACGTCACAACTGGTGCCGTGACCACAGGATAGGACCCTGGAACAGCCACTGCCACAATTAGTACCGTGACAGCAGGACAGGATCCTGGATCGACCGCTGTTGCTGAGAAATTTCGAATAGGACTCAAAACGACCCGGGACCGAGAGGAACGAGAACAGAATCGTCTGTAAGGTAGGACACTTTGCTTGATTTCCCAACCTCGATTGTTGCTGCGTAGATTGCCTTTCTCTTTAAATATGTCGGACTATGATTCAGATAGAACAGTGGGGGATGAAGAGGGGATAGACAAGGGTTGTCAGCTGACCTGATAAAGTTGTTGGGTAGACCGAGGGTCCCAGCATTTGACGGCAGTGGGAAAGATTTCAAAAACTGGCTGGCAATCCTGGAGAAGAGCCGAATTATATATGAACTCACAAATCAGGAGACCCTATATCTGGCATATGATGCCACAAAGGGGAAAGCCTCTGAGTTTATGAAGGAGCTCTTGGAGAGTCAACCCCACTTGTCTTGGGAAAGATTAAAGGGACTATTGACCAAAGAATTCACCGACGAGGGCACGGCTATAGAGGCCATGAGGGCCCTCTTAAAGCTGACACAGCTGCGGGACGAAACCCCTGGAGAATTGGGGGCCCGAGCAGGGAAGCTGTCATCATTGGCCTTCCCAGAAGTGGTTAAGGACAATGCGGTCATGCAGGCCCAGTTAGCAGACCTGTATGTGGAGGCCCTAAGTGACGAGCGTGTTCGTCACGACGTGCTGAAAGAGGGGCCGGTGAGACTATCGGCGGCAATAGAGCTGGCCAAGGAGAGCCAGGGCATATGGGAAAGGGTAAAAAGGTGTGGAAGGAACCAGATACTAAGTCAAGAGGTCGGAAAAAGGGGGAAAGGCGGAAGACTCCCCGCGTGGAATCGGAGGGTCAAGCTAGAAGTAGATCAGACTGAGGTGTGGGAAGAAGACCCCAATAGAAAGGCATGGTCAACCAGGCATGGATTTTATAATCCCACGCCGGGTAGATACGGGCTGGTCTGCTGGATCTGTGGCCATGAGGACCACAGAGCGGCGGAATGTCAGACGAAGTGGGGTTTGCCCGCAGACTTCGAACAGGACAGGTGCACCAGGTGTGGAAAGAAAGGACACCTGGCCATGTGGTGCGGGCTGAGAAAAGGCGCACCACCGATATTAACAAAGAAGGCCGAGCCCAAGAGACAAGACCAGGGAAAAGCCAGCGGGCCACCCCGGAATTAAGAGAGAGGTTGGCCCAGTTAAAAAGAAGGGAAATAAAAGCTTGGACCAGTGGTCGGGCGAGCCGCTTGGGCAGAGGACAGGTCCCCCCGGGAGTAAACGAGAGGTTAGCCCAGTTGAAGAGAAAAAGAGCAAAATGTTGGACATGTGGTCAGGTGGGCCACTTTGCGGCGAACTGTCCGGCAAGAAGGTGCTGGTTTTGTAGGAGACCAGGGCACTTGAAGAGAAGCTGTATCCTTAGGAACAGCCGCGGGAGACTGGGAGAGGTCCAGCCGGGCCCGCCCAGGTGCGAAAAGCGCAGAACTTCCCCCCGTAAGAATAATGAAGATGATTTATTGCTGCCGGCGCCCATGGCTGGGATGACCCAAGGGTGGGGGCCCAGGAAGAGGAAAGCCCAAGTGTTCTCTTCGCTGACACAAGAGAAGGAGCTATCCTGTAGAGCAGAGATAGGGGGTAAGGCGATGAAAGCTCTGGTAGACACAGGAGCATCTGTGTCATTGCTGAGAGAGGAAGCATACAGGCGGGTGAAACGGAAGAGTAGGTTACGGGAAGCGGACATAGAGGTCACGCAAGCAGATGGAGACCCCTGAAGATAAAAGGGATAGTGAGGCTCCCTGTGAGGATTGGGAAATTAAGAAGCACCCAAAATTTTTACGTAACCCCCGATCTGTGTACGGAGGCAATCTTGGGAGAAGATTGGCTCCGGAGCCAGAGGGCCCAGATAGAGTTCAACCCCACTGTGCTGATAGTGAATGGTGAGAGAACGCCATTGGGATGCCCACCGGAAGAAGATATAATAATAGTGGTGGAGGAAGATGTAAAGCTACCCCCTAGAACGGCGGTGTCGGGAAAGGGTAGGTTAATGTCAGGGAAGAAAATAGGAAAAGGACCCCTGCAGTTGGTCCCTGTGGAAGGGAAGGGCCTAGAAGAGAATGAGGTAACTCTGTGTGAGACGGTGGTGGAAGCAGCTGAATTAGTGCCCATTATGATGGTGAACCAGGCCCAAAAGACTATAAAGGTTAGGAGAGGGGAAGAGATAGGGAAAGCGCTAACCCTACGGACTCTGAATCGGGTGAGATTCGAAGAGGAACGAAGAAAACTTGTAGAGCAAACAGAAGGAATAGTGGACGAAGATATATTAGCACCGGATCAATTTAGAACCAGGGTAGGAGGTCTGCTGAGGGATAATCGAGATGTGGTAGCCCAGTCAGACAAGGAATTGGGCCAGACCCACACAGTCAAAATGAAAATCGACACTGGAGATCACCCCCCTGTGAAATTAAAACCCTACCGGACACCTATTCATAAAAGACCCCTTGTAGAAGAGGCAGTAGAAGAGATGTTGGAAGCTGGGATGATCGAAAGATCGATCTCCCCTTGGAGCTTCCCAATCGTAATAGTAGGTAAGAAAGATGGCAGGCACCGTTTTTGTGTAGATTTTAGGAAACTGAATTCTATATCGAAGCCGTTGGCGGTGCCATTGCCACTAATAGATAACATATTGGCATTATTAGAGAAGGCAAAGTACTTCTCTACGTTGGACTTGAGGTCCGGTATTGGCAGGTAGCCCTTGATGAGGCTGACAAGGAGAAGGCCGCATTTGCGTGTCACCTAGGACTGTTCCAGTTCAGGGTGATGCCATTCGGTTTAGCTAATGCCCCGGGAATCTTCCAACAGCTGATGTCAATAGTGTTAGGAGGATACGAGAGCTTTGCCATGGCATATTTGAACGATATCTTAATATTTTCGGAGACAGTAGAACAACACTTTTTCCATCTAAAACAAGTGTTGGGGAGGTTAAGAAAACACGGCTTAAAATTGAAATTGTCGAAGTGTCAGTTTCTGAAGGAGGAGACTAGATATTTGGGCTTTGTTATAAACGGAGACGGTATTAAACCCGACATGGATAAGGTGAAAGTCATAAGGGAAATGCCAGAACCTAAGACAGTGAGACAGGTAAGAGGTTTTATAGGAGCTATAGGTTACTACCGACGCTTCGTCCCGGCATTTTCGAGAATTGCCATACCACTAGTAGCCCTGACGAAGAAATACGCTAGGTTCAAGTGGACAGAGGATTGTCAACAGGCATTTGATACGTTAAAAGAACAGTTGACAGCCGTCCCACTGCTGACGTACCCAGACCTCAGCAAGCCCATGGTACTATACACTGATGCCAGTGAGCAGTGTGTAGGAGCAGTTCTTACCCAGCCGTGTCCCGATAAAGAAGGACCAGTGCCAGGCATACCAGAGGAAGTACCGATATACTTTCTCTCTCATAAGCTCTCAGAGACACAACAGAGATGGCCAGTAATAGAAAGAGAAGCATATCCTATCATGTATGCTCTCCAAAAACTGGAATACTACTTGAATGGTGCGGTCTTTACTATAAAAACAGACCACAAACCTCTGCAGTACCTATTGCAGGCAGAGTGGACAAATAATAAGAAGATTCAACAGTGGGCCCTTAAGTTAAGTGGCTACCACTGTAAGATAGAGTATTTGGCAGGGAAGGAAAACACGTGCGCAGATTTACTCTCAAGAATACCGAAACAACTGGAAGAAAGATCTGTAAAAGTAGAGCAGGGAGTAGATGATAAAGCCTATAGAATAACTCTAATAAGCTAAAAGATCGCCCTATGTTAGAATCGGACGAAGAAGGGGACACAGATAATAACCGATCCCTACTGGACAGAAGGAATTGAGAAGGAGATGGCAGAGAGAAAAGGTGAAGGCAGGAGAGACCACCAAGTATGCCATAATAGAGGAAAGGCTGTATTATCTCTCAGGCAGGGATGAGGAAGTCAAGCCCAAGTTGTATGTGCCCAAAAGTTTAAGACCAGAGGTATTGGAACAGTGCCACGAGAGGTTGGGTCACATGGGAATTGATAGGACATGTGATCTAATAGGAAGAAAATACTATTGGCCTAAATTGTACGGAGAGGTCACTAACTATGTTCGGAGCTGCGTAGTGTGCCAGTCGCAGAGCAGAAGGCAGGAGATGGCACCATTGGAGGAGACGGACGTGCCGAACTTCCCCTTCGAGAAAGTGAGTATGGATGTATCAGGACCATATGGGGAAACTGCACAGGGAAACAACTACATAGTGAGTTTTGTCGATTGGCTAACAAATTGGCCTGAGGCATTTGCAGTACCAGACAAGAAGGCTAGAACTGTGGCCGGTTTGATAATAAGTGAAATCTTCCCTAGGTATGGCGCCCCTGTGCAGTTGGTAACAGATAATGGCATGGAGAATATAAACAGCATAATGAGAGAAGTGCTGACAGGTTTCAATATAGAGCATGTAAAAACATCTCCATATCGCCCCCAAGGAAATGCTAAAGTGGAAAGGTTTCATAGAACCTTGGGAGATGTATTGGCCAAGCTGGTCAGAGAGAACACTGGAAACTGGGACTTGTATTTGACACAGGCTCTGGCGGCCGTGAGGTTTACGATAAACGAAACCTCCAGATTTTCTCCTTACTTTATGTTGTTTGGCAGAGACGTGGTCCTGTCTGTTGATAACCTATTGAAGCCCCGAAGAAAGTATATGGGAGAAGATCATCATCAGCTGTTGCTAGAACAACTACATAAAATATTTGTTCAGGCCAGAAGAAGAATAAAGAGGGCCCAGAAGAAAAGAAATGAGAGAGTGAATGCTGAAAGAAAGGTAGTAGAATTGAAGGTTGGAGACCCTGTCTACTACAAAATCCACCAGAGAGAAGGAAAGCTGGACCAAAGATGGGAACCATACTACCGGATAGTAGAGCAGACGGGTCCAGTATCATATGTAATATGGGATCAAGTGGCAGGACGAGCAAGGAGGGTCCATGCCAATGATTTAAGGAAGGCTGAAATAGCTAACCTGGAAATGAGCGAGCCGAGGCCTAAGAAGACAAGGACAAGGAGGGTAACTCTGGTTGAGCCGGAAGAAGTGGAGACGGAGGAAGATTCCGAAGAAAATGAGGAGATAGATCGACTTGGCCAGATAGACGAAGCGATCCGAGTGACGGGGTTGGAACCATCGGCGGATATCAGAGGTGTTCGGTCGTCGACTGAATCGAGAAGACCCTGCGAGGTCGCCATCGCACCCCCATGTCCAAAGGAAAGGAAGAGAAAGTCGAGGAGATCCAATCAAGCAGCCAAGGGCTCTAAAAAGAGGCACCTTGAACAGGACGAAGGGCCCAGCGAGTGGGAGGAAGAGGATCAAATACCCCTTTCCCAGCTCAAGGAAAAGCTAAGGAACAGGAGAGATCTAGACATAGAGTCAGGAGGTATTAAAGACGTCCAGGGCGAGGACTCTAAACAGAAGGAAGAGTCAGGGGAGGAAGAAGAGGACAAAACACCTCCTGGACGGGAATTAAACACAGAGGGAAGGTTAGAGGTTGAGCAGGGACCACCTCGGAAGATGAGATCAAGAAGGGTGAAGAACCCCAAATCTCAGTAGAACAAAGAAGGCTGTGCAGAATAGAAACATTCGGTGTCGACAGGTAACGACACTGGCTCATCCAAAAAAAACAAAAACAAAAAAAACCCTGCTGGCTGACTGTGGTGGATGTGGATGGAGGGGATGGAGTCGCGGGCTGCATCTCACGAAGGACGGAAGAAGATTATTGGCATTGCTGACTGGCCATCAGTGGTGTCATGAAGTACGACCTTTGGGAGTGAGCGCCACGCACACCTGTCCGAGCCATTCTGTCTGCTAGGAGTTAGTTAGAGGAGGGAAGAGCTGAACTTAGTAAGAAATTATGGAATACTTGAGTAAAGAATTGAGCAAAACTGAATGGTCGTGAAGAATAAAAACAAGAGAATCTTGTTGCAGGAAAGATCAAAATGAAAGGGTTGATGATGATCATGATGATGATGGTAGCTACACGAATGATAGCAAGGTACAAGGTGGAAACAGAATACATAGCTTTAAATTCAGGGAGAACGAAATTCATGTTGATAACAGCTGAAGAAGCTAGAAAGTGTAGAGATGATACCCTAGGGACTTGTACCTCGTTAAGCCCTATCTATATAACTGGTAACCACAAGATGTGTATACTAGAATTGTTTGAAGGGAAGAAAGAGGGAATTAAGAGAACTTGCCAAGTAGAGGTATTAGCAAACACGGCATTACCACAAGTTATCAGTGTTTCAGACGGGGTGTGGGCAGTAGCCACACAGAAACCTATCAGCTTGTCTAGGGTGTGTGGGGGAGAGTCCACAAGGACATTAAGAGTAAGGCCACCATTATCCCTGTTAAAGTTACCCATAGGATGTTCGGCATTTGGGATATCTATGTCCTTACCCCCCTATTACCAGGAAGAAGAAAGATATGAAGAGAAAGATTCAATCATAGAAATGATTGGCAGAGGCTTAGTCAATTGTACAGAATTATGGGAGACAATAGTGAAGGGATTTTCCAATGTTACCTTGAATCAAATGCCAGAACTAATGAAGCCGATAGAAAAGATCGATATGGATCAATTGAGGGACAAGTTAAGTGCGTTGGGAAATGAAGATATGGCTTGGGAAGGCGATGAGCAGATCGCGATAAGTTGGTCAATAGTGATGGATACATTCATAGTTATAGCCATCGGGGGTATAGTAGTATGGAAGATTAAGAGTAAGAGGAGATTAACGAACGACAATCCAATGCGCATGCAGCAACTCAAGAGGGAGATGCCGAGCAGTGTTCCTTACTCATACAGAATCGGCGAAGAAATTGCAGGAAGACCAGCGGAGGAGGCTGGCGTGAGACCGCCACGTGCGGCGGAAAAACCTCCCACAGCGGAGAGGAAAACATTGACCAAGAAGAACAAGCCATAGTAACCACATCTGCACCCACAGGCACACGCACACATGACATTACATATAGAATAGAAGAACTTGAAAAAAAGAACATTACACTTGCATGTAAAACGGAAGAAGAAAAAGAACATTACATTGCATGTAGAACAGAAGAAGATGAAAAAGAACACTTGCATGTAAAACAGAAGAAGAAAAAGAACATTATATTGCATGTAGAACAGAAGAAGATGAAAAAGAACACTTGCATGTAAAACAGAAGAAGAAAAAGAACATTACATTGCATGTAGAACAGAAGAAGATGAAAAAGAACATTATGTTGCATGTAGGAAAGTAGTATAGAATTGCATGGGACAAATGCATGATGCATGTTAAATGGTGTATTTGGTTTTAGGTGTCATTTACGGGTAAATGACAAATCGGTTAGGAGAGGATTGTGGCACCATTTAACGAGGCAGAAAAGGAAGAGAAAGAAAAGAAGAAAAAGAGAGGCTAAGAACCGAATCTGAGTGTTAAGCAAGAACACACACACAGCTAAGAGACAATGGATAAAAGGATATTTTGATAAGTAACAAATGGCGAAAGAGTGTCATTACAATGACATGGAAATTCTGAGTAAAAAGAAAGGGAAGGAAGGAAAGAATCAGATATGTTTTGGCATCGGCTGTGTTATCTAAAGATATGAAAACAAACTATTGGTACGGAAGACATCTTATTATCAACTACAGACCGACTGGCCAGAGAAAGAGAGAGAAAAATTCAAATGAAAATGTTATTTCGTTAAGTGACGAAAAACAGACAAAAAGACTTAGACAGATATGAAAAATTAAGGAAAACCACCCACGAGCATCCTTGGCCTGCGATAATAATTTTATATCAGGAATTGTGCCGAGAGAAAATAAATGTGCTTTTTTTTTCTTTCTTGGAGGCGACAGATCGACTGGAACTTTGGAGATGTTCCTTTTTGAGACCATGTCGAGAAGACCACACATTCTGATAATTAGCGATAAAACACCTGACGTAAACCACGTGTAGAACAAGAGTTATGACCACCATTGTCATATTGTCCCGTTCGCGGCTGGAGAAATGATAAACCATTAAGGGGAAGAAAAGGGAAATAGAAGAGATAATTTTTTTTTTAAGCAAGATATTTTTTTTCCTGAAACAAAGCCGCAGATTCGTCCACGCCCGACTGGGACATCATTGGTCGAGTGGTGATCACGTGATGCACGAGGGAGGCTGTTGCCGCCCATCTGGAGGATGAGTAAGAGAGGTTGCCAAGAAGATGTGGGGAGGGCAGTTCACGCCCCTCTGAAGTATGATGAGAAGGTGGGAGTGAGGAAAGGTTCCCAAAAATGGAAAAAGGTGGAAATTCCTAACCAGAGAGGTGGATATGTATTTAGAATTATCGAGGAACCCCCCGGCGCCGACAGACCCACCCCAGTTTTGGTCGGCGCCCATATAAACGAAGCCACAACGAGCAGAAATGAGTCGAGACCAAGCAGTTCCCAGAGTCAGTCTCCGGTTGAGGCAAGCCTCGCAGATAGCTGACCAGGATTCCCGCACATTTTCCGAACCCACATCTTCAAACCAAGAACAATTATTTTGAAGAGCGACTTAGATCCAGATCACCGAAATAAGTTTTTCTTTTGACTTTCGTCCAAAGACCCACCGAAACTCCAATTTCTTAGAGAGCAGACGACATGAAGTGTTAAAACTTGCCTAGCTGAAAACGACGTGTCACAATCCATAGAACGGGTCGGGAGATAGATGCAGTCCTATGTATCGAACAACTAGACATAAACTTTGTTACCTTTTTCTTTGATACTTTGAACTTTTGAGTTTTCATTTTATTGCCTTTTATGCGTATTTTTGTGGTATCACCCCCGTTGGACTCGGTTTGCAGTACGGCCCCGATGACTGATTGATTTCCTCTGCCTAGATCAAATCACAACGTCGGTAGGCAGACTGGGGATCAAAATAAGACGTCACCGTTGGTGCCGTGGTAGACTGGGATACAACGACACGGTTGGCGCCGCGACCAGGGGGACGACGTCACATTAGTACTCTTTTCTTTGTTTCTAATGCATTTTTTTCTAATTCTGATTTTTATGTTCTATATTTATTGAGGAAATTTTGATACAAAGTTATATTCCCGAGGTAATCAGTGAAGATCAAACTTTCTTTCATTTTAAGCAAGGCAATAAAGCCACTAAGACGCAAGGCGGAGTGGGATACTGAGTGTGAGACATTATGAGAGAAAAAGCACTTTTAAGGAATTATTTTCCACCCACAAGAGAATTCCACTAGCGAGAAGGTTACATCTAACTACTTCAACTGTAAAATGATGAGACCTTACCGCCATTCTAGTAGTGCGTTTAAATTCATAAAGTCTAGGTACCATAGAGGAGAGTTTATGAGAACAGTTACCATGAAAATATTTACAGAAAAGGCACAGGGAAGCTACAGTGGAAAAGGGACTGAAGCCGAGATGCCAGGTCAAGGCCAATAACATTGCAGATTCTTCTTTGTATTTCATCAAGAATCTCTAAATACGTAGCAGAAGCAGCAGTCCAGATGTGGAAGTAATATTCAAAACATGGAAGGATGGCAGAGCTATTAATATTTAAGATAGATTCTAGCAGAAAAAATGTCTAGTACGACGCAGTGAACCAAATTTCCTATCAGCAGATGCTAATACTCTTGCCACTTCATGTCAGCAGAAAACATTAACCCGAGAAGCCGAAATGAGTCACTCTACTGGTGGTTAGCATTAGCCATACTAAAGAAAGAAAAGTGTACTCAGCACTGAGTGTCTACAAGTTTATTTATCTTATCGTGGGTAACTGTAAAAATGCGTTCTAATATAAATTTTAGATTCACGATTGTGAAATTTATTGCCAGGGAAATCTTTTTTCTAACCGTGTTTTATTTTGCAATTTACTGCAAAACGTGTCATAAAATTGAACAATACAAATTACCACATTGTTTTTATCTCGTAAGTACACAAGTCCGTTTGGATGTTAAATGGTGACTAATGACAACGCAGAACATTGGGACTAACGATCAATAACAGATATCAATAATATTTGTTAACTTTTTATAGAATAATATATTATTCAAGCGGAAACCATTATGTTACTAGTACCACATGACAACCATGCCAAGTGTTTTAATTTCGTGATCTCAATTAAGATTAACAAGATTTAACCTGCTTCCTCTCATCTCACTTCAATGGTTGTCTCATTAGTCCGATATATCAAGCCGAAAATGGAGTATTGTTACCATATTTGGGCGGGAGCTGCCCAGTCCTCACTTTCCAGTCTTGATATTCAAAAGAATCCCCGAGTCCTTGTGGGTGACGAATTATTTTCCACCCACAAACCTCTCTCTCACGGGCGAGATGTGGTGAACCTTTCGCTGCTCTATCGCTGCTTCTGTGGAAAGTGCTCGGACGAACTACATTCCTCGGTTCCGTCAGGGCTAACCTTCACGCCTAGGACCCGCCATGCCACTTACATACTGGCATGGTGGATCCTAGGCCTGAAGGCTAGACCACATTCCTTCCGTATTCTATCGGTGAAAAATAAGTTCCACTTGAACATCTAACCGAAAACCACTGTTTTGTGGAACAGACTCCCAAGAGGATATTTCCCCAATTGCTACACTCTTAATCAGTTCAAGTCTAGGGTTAACCGTTATCTTCTCCGCCTATCTGTATAAAATACCCCTTAACGCACAGGGCCGGTGCAATGTTTTCGCCACCCATTCCGAATCTTTGACACGCCTCCAAGTTATAATTTGATTCCCCACTGTAATACATTTCAGTTTTCATAAGGTAGTAACACAGGATAGAAAGTGCGACATTGAAATTCGAAGGTGCATTGGGATAGCCAAAGATGCCTTCCAAAAGCTAAGCAGAGTACTACGAAATAGAAAAAACTTCGTTAGAAACAAGGAAAAGAGTGCTAAACTGTTACATGATATCTGCCCTGTGCTGGACAATCACCTCAAAGATGAAGAAGAGACTTGAAACAATAGAAATATGGTTCTACAGAAGGATGTTGAGGATACTGGAGTGAACAACGACAGAGTTTTAGAGAAAATGGAGACAAAAAGGAAACTTATACTTAACATTAAGAAAGAGGTAGTTGAAATTTCTAGGGCACCTAATGAGGAAAGAGGGCTTAGAAAATTTGATACTCAGTGGACAGAGGAAAGCAACGTATAACATACTTAGTGAGTTTGAGTAAATGAATGGCGGAACAGGGTTATGGGGAAATAACAGTATGACAAAGTTTATTAAGAGCTACAAGGGAGAGGAAGTTGTGGAGAGCCATGAATGCCTATGTCTCTTGAGTGGACACGGTGCATAAAGAAGATTCATTAATATAAAATATCAATTTTATTGTAACTTAATCATGTTCAGGAATGGATCATATGCAATACATGTGAAAAATTGAAAATACATACAATGTATCTAAATACAAATTAGAGACATGTCATAATAGATCTTTCCATCTTAGATAAATCAATAATGTTTTGCAGCAATTTGCAACATGAACTTGAGATTTTTCTTGTTAAAAAACTGAATAATTTTAACATTTAACATTATAGATAAAAAAAATAGTGAATTTCCAAGACTTAGCTTGAGCAAAAGAAACTCACGAATTTGGATAAAAAGACCCCAGAATGACGTCAAATCCGTGAACATTTTTCATCCCGTAATTTTCATTTGTGTTTAGTGTAATTTATAACGTATATAAATGTAAGTAGGTAAAAACAAATGCTGATAAGATGGCGAGGGTCACAAAACACTGCCAGGAGAAACCTTTCTCCTGGTCGGCAGGTTCGCGGGTTAGCATGCACCGTCCCTGATTACGCATTTCACCGCTATGAATTATAAGCCAGCAAACGAAAGCCGAAATAAGTTTCAATGGTAGGAAACTGCGTCAAGAATTAGTTTCTCATCTCTTCTATTAAGGTATTCGAAATGTAATTACGTATTTCACCTCTATTAATTATTATGAGGCAAAAGCAAGGTTGAATGATAGAAAATAGTGTCTAGAATTATTATTTCTTCCATATGACGGTGTGTCGTTTATAGTGCATTTTAGAGTTTAATTGATAAAACATGCAAAGAAGTAGTAGAGATTACTCACTGGTTTTTGCTTGAGAACCGAACACAAGATCCATCATATGCAGCAGTCATTTTAGCCAGGAATGCCAATTTTTTTCGCATTATATTGTTACAGGTGATGAAAAATGGGTTTTGCATGTCAACAGAAAACGAAAAGACAAATCAATGCCAACACCCAAATCAGAAATCTTTGCTTTTTTGTCTGATGAAATATGAAAGATATCGTTTAGAACACTGACAGATCATCAGTACAAGCGTTCACGGGTAAATGAAACACGACCTCGTAAGTGTCCTGCTTCGGTAAACAAAAAGGTGTTATTCTCCAGCATGAAGCCACACCCTGCAAAAAGAAAGAAAAAAACAAAAAAACAAAAAAAACAAGGTCGTTCCACATTCTCCATACTCACCACATGATTTAATTTCTTTCGATCACTAAAACATTTCATGAGTGGTAGAACATTCAGAAAGAAAATCGGCGCCAAATCTGTCATGACCTAGTCGCCATGTTTTTTGTTCCGGAAGACCTGACGAACTCTTTCCTCGTGGAGATTCTAACTCCCATTTAATTATATATATATATATATATATATATATATATATATATATATATATATATATATATATATATAATTCTGAACTTAGGAAGAAGTTAGAAGTAAACCAGTGGAAAAATACAAAAACAACTATTGACTGGTTCCACAGCATAAATAACAAACAAAATTGCCAATTCCTACAATTAGACATAAAATAATTTTACCCATCCATAACAGAACGCATGTTAGATAAGGCCATCAACTTAGCTCAGGAACAAATAATAATAAAACCAAGCGAAATCAACATCATTAAGCACTCCCGTAAATCATTATTATTCCACAATGAAGAAGCATGGATAAAGAAAGATGGGATATTTGACACTACAATGGGAAGCTTTGACAGTGCTGTGACATGCGAAATCATAGGTATTTACTTACTACACGAACTGAGCAAAATAATAGATACAAATGACACAGGACTCTACAGGGACGACGGTCTTATAATCTTAAGAAACTGTAAAAAACAAAACTCAGACAAAACTAGAAAAGCAATAATAAAGTTTTTAAAAATAACGGATTCGACATAGATATAAAAACTAACCTAAACGAAGTAGATTTTCTAGATGTCACCTTCAACCTAAGAAAAGGCACATATAAATCATATAGAAAACCTAATGATAAACCACTCTACATACACACATCTTCCAACCATCCGCCTTCTATAATCAAACAGATACCAAGATCAATTAACCGCAGGCTTTCCGACAATTCCTTCAATGAATCCATATTTAACAAAGCTAAGAAAGACTATGAGACAGCCCTAAAAGATAGCGGATTTCCAGCAACACTCACATACTCACCACAGAACACAAAAAAGGCCAACAGGAGAAGAAATATCATATAGTTCAACCCGCTGTACAGCAAAAAACGTAGGAAAAATATTCTTCAAACTCTTACACAAACACTTCCCGGAATCAAGCACCCTACACAAAATATTCAACAAAAACACAGTAAAAATCAGCTACAGCTGCATCGAGAACATGGCACAAATAATAAAAAAGCACAACAGGAAAATTACCAACAAACCACACGAACAAATTAAACCCACGTGCAACTGCAGAATAAAGAACGAATGTCCCTTAAACGGAAATTGTTTACTAATCAACGTAATATACCAAGCCACGATAAAATCCCCAGATAATGAAGAAAAAGTATACATAGAAGTAACTGAAGGACCCTGGAAACAAAGAAATTATACACACAAAACATCTTTCACAAATAGTAAATATGCTAACAGTACAATGCTTTCTAAGTATATCTTGGGAATTAAAAACAAAACGCATATCACACCAAAAATATCTTGGAAAATAAGGAAAAGGTCATCAGCCTACAACAATCAATCTAAAACTTGCAAACTTTGCTTGGAGGAAAAAATAGCTATCATTACTTTCCCAGACCAAAATAAATTATTAAATAAAAGATCCGAGCTCATCTCAAAATGCAGACATAAAAACAAATTTTTACTACGTTACTTAAAAAATTGAAAACGGGAAAAAAACAAAATAAGAAAACAAATAAACAAAATAACAATAAAATAAGCAAAATTAATTAATCCAAACAAATTACCAAATCACACCTGTTAGAATAGACGAAATAGAATAATAATAATAATAATAACAAAAAAAAACAAAAAAAAACGAACCCTAATACATAAAGTAAATAATAAACAAATTAGCAAACCATTATGACCAAAATATCAGTCAGACTAAAAAATCGAACCAAAAAATCGGACGAAAAAAATACCTATAACTGTTATATAACGATAAAAAAATAAAAATAAAATAAAATAAATAAAAATAAAAATAAAAAATAATAATAAAAATAAAAAATAAATAAATAAATACTACGTTACTGAAAAATCGAAAAACCGAAAAGAGAAAATATACAAGTAAAATAAATTGACCTAAATTCACCCAAGTAAATAAATAAACAAACCAACCCCGATAAAGTTACCGTTAGAAAAAACAAATAAAGATAATCAACCCAAATAAACACAAATTAAAAACTGTCACTGCCAAAATAATAGTTAGAACAAACTACAACAATCAACCCCCAAATCGAATAAATAGCTTTAATTAAATTCTCAAAACAAAACTATTAAATAAGTGATATAAACAAATTTTTACTACGTTAATAAAAACACCGATTTAAAAATAAATAAATAAATAAATAGATAAATAAAATAAGAAACAAAAAATAAAAATAAATATAAAAACAAGCAAAATAATTTAACCCAAATAAATAAATAAACGACTTCCGGTAAAATAACCGCCATAATAGACTACAAACAATGCACCACTGACCCGTATATATATAGATAGCCGAGAAAAATAACAGCACATGTGGCCTGACGATTGCATATAGCATGAAACAGACTGTCGCCTCTAAGTGTTAACTTCTATGTTCACTTTTATATATATATATATATATATATATATATATATATATATATATATATATATATATATATATTAATTTAATTAAAATTAGAAAACCGGCAACTTTAAGGGTTCACTGATTATATTTTATTTCCCCAGGAAAAAGTCACCGCCCTGGGAAAATAAAATATAATCAATGGACCCTTCAGGTTGTCTGTTTTCTAATTTTAATTAAATTAATATTCGCTGTGGTTTGACATTGAGCTCTCTGGATTACATCCTCCTTGGGATTATCCCTACGGATTACCAAACTTTTTATTAGCTAATTACACACACACACACACACACACACACACACACACACACACACACATATATATATATATATATATAAAAAGTAAACATTAAAGTCAACACTTAGAGGCGACAGACTGTTTTATGCTAGACGCAATCGTCAGGCCTGACGATTGTGCCTAGCTTGAAACAGCCTGTCGCTTCTAAGTGTTGACTTCAATGTTCACTTTTATATTTACAAAACCTCTATCTCTGATATTGAGCACTTTATTCCATAAATATAGCACACCTTAAGAATATATTTCTTTATATATATATATATATATATATATATATATATTAGGTTGGTGCAAAAATAATGTCGTTTTCTCACATATGTTACTATGTGAGAAAACGACATTATTTTTGCTCCAACCTAATATATATAATTTTATGGTTAACTCTGACAAAGTTGAAAACAGTTCTTCAAACATTTTTAGGAGAAAACGCTGATTTGTTTAAACGAAGAATCAAACATTGGCTTATTTTTATTTGCATTCCTTGAAAATGAAGGTAGTTATGTTTTTGCTAAATAATATTTAAATGAATTTAATTAACAGTTGTTTTTATGTCCTTTTTAATAAAACGAAATTACTTTTCGATCACACTCACCATTTATTAATAGATGGTCTTGTGCCACAACTAAGACATGCTCAGTAAATCATTATATTGGGCACTTGGCGTAGTGTAAGCAAGCTTGTCTCACTAATCGAGTTCGACCTGATTTGGTTTTGTGTCACATCTAAATTACGTTTAGAAAATCCCAATCACTTATTAATAAAGCGTTTTTCATTAAGACGGATCAAAGTCAGCAGTAAATAAATCAATGTTATTGGTGAACATTTATTTATTTCTCTATTGAAACATATTATTTAAGTCATGACAATTATGTGTGAAAAATAATATCGCCCAAATGTCTGTCAAATCTGAAAGAAAAGGAAAAGCATCATTAGACGCTTAAACTTAATTCACATTTAAAATCGGTCCAAGTTATTGGAGCACTCTTTAGTTGCCCTTGTGCCACTACTAAGCTATAATTAGTAAATCACTATATTGGATATTTCGACGTGGTGTACTTAACAAACTTGTCTCGCTATAGGAATTACGACCGAGTATTGAGTTTGATTATCACTGGGCACCATATATTTTCGGCCTTGTGCCATATCTAAGGTAAACTTATAAAATCATATCGTTTATTATTAGATGGAATTGTGCGACAAATAAGCTATGATTAGTAAAGCACTATATTAGGAGCTGCAACATGGTGTAATGCTTAGCAAGCTTGTATCGCTAGATTAATTACAACTGAATAGTGAGTTCGATCCTCACTGGGTGCCGCTCTTGTGTCAATTCTAAGCTGCACTTAAAAAAATCACCATTACTTATTATTAAATGGCCTTTTGCCAAATCACTATTTGGGGCTCTTCGCTGTAGCATAATGCTTAAAAACTTGTCTCTTTAGATCAATTAGTTGTGAGTTCGATCCTCACTTGGTGCCGCATACTTTCGGACTTGTACCACATCTAAGCTACGCTTAGAAGATCACCATCACTTATTAATAGATAGATGCAAAAGTTCCCGGTATGTTTTGATAAAATATTTTATATATATTCATAGTATAAATCATGAAAGTCTCATGGAAGGTTTTTCCTGTCTTTATATGACTTTAAGAAACCTTTTATTTAAATTGTATAAAAGAACGAGCTTGGCTTTCATTCGATGGATTCCTTGGGAAGGGTTCAAGAAGATTAACTGCTGGTAGGGATCTCATGATTCAATCTGCACCCGTCACGTGCTAAACGCAATATTTTTGGACGGCAAAGCAAAACCAGTGTTGCTGTACACTTGCTTAGACTTGCTTCTACCAAAACTGCAGTCTCGCTTTGTAAAAGAAGCTTAGGGGGTTTTATACCTACTCTCGAATTCTGGTTAGACGGTGAACAAAGTAGTTTGGAATACATCGGTCACTTTTGAATTTTCATGCTATTTGAAACATCTGTTTTTGTATTAGCGTATGCAACGTGAAGCTTTTGTTTCTTCTGTCTTTCGGTATTTCACGGCGTTTGTAGGGACAGAAATAAATTAATTTATCAAGGATCAGTCGTATCTTATGATTGCCTTTACCAGAAAAATATCGTCGGGAGTGGTAGCACTTGGTATCTTGAAATTAATGGAATAGTTGACTAGACAAGAAACGTTGTATAGAGAAAAATAAGTTATAACCTGAGATTGTATGCTTTCTAGAGAAAGGATTCCCAACTTAATTTGGCAGCACCATACCAGGTTGCGAGATAGAATTTAATGCGGTGCAACAGATTGGCTTGTGATAAGACATTACGCAGCCAAATGCCATTGTGTCTTTATATGGTTAGGGACGTTTTGCTAAATCTATAATTGCATTTGCGCTGAGTTAAAAGCTTATTGGTTAAGCTCAATTTGTTCACCCTCAGTAATGTACATGGTTAAAAAATCACTTAGATTTCTTCATGCTCAAATGTGAGGTGAGGGCATTTTAGGGTGGGAGAACAATGATCAAATATTTTCTAAGGGCGTGGTGCATAAAAATAGTCGAGTACCCATGAATGCAACATAAAGAGTAGAGGTTTATCCCTTGTTTCCTGTTTAGGATTGGATTTCCGGTTCCTTCTAAAGTTTACTTCAATTCTATACTCCTAACGCTTGTCCTTACCTGCGCTAATATATCTCCACACAGTAACCCTCTACCTTGAGTGGCTCTTGGACCTAGTAACATTAGTAAAAAAATAAAATAAGTAAGAACTTCTTGTGCAACATGAGTGTGAAGGGTGCCATGCAGAAAAGTTACGAGTTGAGTTTTTTTTCCAGATAATGATTTTCTCTTTTTCAATGCGTCATTCAAACGAGTCAATTACTCACTATCGTATTGCGCAATGACAGTTTTTTCCAGGTTGAAGCAATTCGTAATGAGGGATTTCAAGTGAAACCTAACATACAAATAGAACAAAGTTTTGTATTGTCAAGAACGACCATGTCAAAAAATTGGTGTAACACTCAGGAATAGTTTAAAGACTGAACGATATTGTAAGTTCCTCGGATTTTAAGCTTCTGGAAGGCTGGCAAATTATATACTACAGTTGATTGATTGCATAAGCAATATCGATCTGAGAAAATATCAAACACGCTCCTAAGATTTCTCTAACAATGTGCTAAAAATATTGCTGAGAAATCTATCTATCTATCTATCTATCTATCTATCTATCTATCTCAATCTGTTCATTATCTATCTATCTATCTATCTATCTATCTATCTATCTATCTATCTATCTATCTATCTCAATGTGTTCATATCTATCTATCTAGCTAGGTAGCTAGCTATGTTGTTCATATTGAAGATTTCCGCCCATTCATAATTTAATCTATATTAGATATTCCCATCTTTAGCAAATGATTATACAAATATCGCAACAAATTAACTACAGTGTAACCCGGATATAAGAGAGTTGTCGGGACCGGAGAAGAAGTATCTTATATCCGGTTGTCTCTTATATCCGGGTTTCTCTTATATCCGTGTTAGTTCTATTTTGTTTAGGTAAATATGGCTCTAATTTGGGACCAGAGAAAATCTCTCTTATATCTGGGTTTCCCATATCCGGGTCTCTTATATCCGGGTTACACTGTAATTATTTTAGATGGTGAAAATGTATTTTCCTAATACAAGGCCCAAGAGCCACTCAAAGTTGTATTGATCTCATCGTCTTCAGATGACTGACCTTCATGGACCTACCTACTCGGAAGGGCTTGATAATTGAGAAGACACTACCAGATATGACGTAGCCAGAGGGTTTGTGCAGCAGCCACATCTTGTGAAAGGCTTTCGAGATATCGAAGTTAATCGTTCTCTTGATGATTATCAGCTGCTTCACTGGAAAATTGAACCATAAATGGCTGGAACTGAAATGCACCTAAACGAAGACGCATCTTTGTTGTGAGCAAACTGTTTTTGTCTATTTTAAAAAATTGAAAAAATAATATATATATATATATATATATATATATATTGAAACATGTTTAGAACTGTGTAGCGAAAAAAGCATATTTTAAATTAATTTATAATATATATATATATATGTGTGTGTGTGTGTGAATCCAGTTTTCCTTGGTTAGAACTGTGTAGCGAAAAAAACATATTTTAGATCAATTAATTTATAATATATATATATATTTCTATATATATATATATATATATATATATATATATATATATATATATATATATATATATGTGTGTGTGTGTGTGTGTGTGTGTGTGAATCCAGTTTTCCTTCTCCTAGACCGGTTGCCCCCCAAAGTCATAGAATACAGTCAGTGCCACTATTCACCCATAGCTGGAGTTGTGCTATCGGTGATAAAAAATGTATATTTATTATTAACATAGTATTTTAATGCTATTATACATTTTAAATCATTTCACTCTAATCATGGCAATAAAGTCACCAAGACTTGTGGATTATGGAATATCAAATAATTCAAGACAAATATTATTAAGAAGTGAGAACAATAAAGAAACAGAATTTAAGGGGACAGAGGATAACGATTGACATTGCAATTAAATTTTTGAAGATCAAAGCTGACTTGAAAGTAAGAAGCTGCAAGAAAGTTCTACAAGTCAGACGTGCAATAGAAGAAACTGTTAGCATAGAACTTACGGTTACATCTAGCCATTTCGATTATAAAATGATGAGGCCTTCTAATGATCACTATTGTATTGGCACTAGTAATGTGCGATATTTTATATTAACGCACTAACGCACACAAACACACATACACAAACACAAACACACACACAAACACACAAACAAACACACACAAACACACACACACACATATATATGATTGATAAATAATTAGGGATTTGTATAATTTTCATAACAATTCATCATGTCTAGACTCCTCAACACACACACATACAAAAAAGCAGTGGACGGCCGTTTTGTCCTTTTTGTAGGGATTCATCATCAGTGCATATCTTCTACTGACTCTGAGAGTCGATCCCGGACCGCTCCGATACGCAATTCAGGAAAATCCTTGTCGAAAATATCTCCATACTTTTTCACGAAAAGAATAAACACAAACCAAAAATTCTTGAAGCTTATTATATCAAAAAATTGAAACCAAATCTTAATAAAATTATCAACGACAAATGTTTTAAAATAGTTTGAAAAGCCAAGGTTTGTACTAATAGTTTCTTTCGTTTTTTCATCTACTACTTATTTCGTAAAAACTCTCCACACCATACCTAGTTACCTCCCCTTAAACGGTGTCAGTAGTCATGCTCTGACTCAGCACTCCTCACTCCACATATAAGAAATACAATTCTCAGAATATCACAAAAATTTTTGTCTATCACAATAATGAACACTACAATATTTAATAATAAACAATATGTAATAAATAATACCCTAAAGATGACAATATGTTATGTCTCAATACGGCGATTTTCTTTCGTCCTTCAATAATGACACCAAAAAGCTTATCCCTGAATATGAAAGGATCCTGTCGAAAATAAGTAGACAGAACATGTCTAAATTATTCAACGAAACATATCTCAATATCTCAATATATATATATATATATATATATATATATATATATATATATATATATATATATATATATTAGGGGTCCTGTCATTTATCCAAGCATCTCCTCGACATTAAAACTGTTTACAAACTCCTCTTTCGGAATCGCCATTTACGCATTCTCCCTAATTTCATCCGCAGTGCTTCAAATAAGTATTCTGATTTTGGGAGCTAAAACTGGACTAGGGTAGTTTTGCACCCGCAAACACTGTACGGGACATAAAGAAATCTCTAGCTGTTCAATTATTTTGAACGAGGCTGCCACACAGTATACAAGCTCATTCAAGGTCGTCTCACTGCTGCCGGAGTAAATCTACAGGAATGTGTCTGCTATACATAGCAGTAAGATACCCTAAGTTGAGTTGCCAAGTTACATCTGTATATATATATATATATATATATATATATATATATATATATATATGTGTGTGTGTGTGTGTGTGTGTGTGTGTATGTGTGTGTGCATGTGTGTGCGCGCGTGTGTGTGTATGTGTGTGTATCACATAGAAGTTGTGTGTGTCTACAATGATCCATCTGGCTTTCTGTACGTTTAGTCAATGAAAATTTACATGCAAATAAATGATCGGAAAGCCATTGAAGCCAACAGGACGAACGCTTTATTCACATATGTGTGATCATTGGTCACGTGACCTCTACTCAGCTGCGAGTACTCCACGGTCTACTCCCCTTCTTCCCTCTCGTTAACAGGCAATCTATTTTCTCGCCTGTGCGTCTCTCGGCTTTATTGACTCCACTATCAACATAGCGTTGTGAAGGACGCCAATCAAGTTCATACACACAAAAGACGACGGCACGGCTACAAAGTGCCGAGCATAAAATTAATTTCTAACAAAAAGAAAAGAAAAACGAGGATAAGTAAAAGACCATAAACGTATATACATTTTAAAATATACATGAGAAATATATCAATATAAACCGAGAAGCGTGAAAATAAACAACGAAATAAAGAGAAAGAAAAGACACAACTGACTTGCCGAAAATTTGTGTCGGCAACTAATTCGTGAAGCTTATTTAAAACTTAGGTGAGTACCTTGTAATATAAGATTTACTATATTGTTTAATTAGGTCATTTTAAAGTTTACTGTCGTTTCTTAGCTACTACAATTGGTTTTACGATATATATATATAATTAATTATATATATATATATATATATATATATATATATATATATATATATATATATGCAGCAAGTAATCAACCAAACAAGTTGGATTAAATTCAGCAAAGTTCTAACTTTTTATGTATTTTATGAATAAATTCTCTAAAGTTAATGTTTATCTACAAATACTTTCGACGTTCCAGTCATTATCAAGAACTGAGTGTTGTCACTATAGTAGACAATATATATATATATATATATATATATATATATATATATATATATATATATATATATATATATATTGATAAACGTTTCATTAAATATTATAGACAAGTGTTGTCTATTTATTTTATGTAAAATTCTTTCGTAACATCTGATAAGTTTAATATATATATATATATATATATATATATATATATATAGAAATCCCTTATTTTATAAAAAATTCATTAAAAACGACTGATATGATACTGCAACATACTCGTTGATAATGCAAAATAACCTCGTCCATATGTAAAAATGCCTAAAAATAATGGAAGCATTATTAAAAAAAGCCAATACTCAATGATATCAACTACGAACATATCCACAATGTGCTGACTGTGTTTGGAAAATAAAAAATTCCTTTAAATCTAGATAAATACATAAAGCAATCCTTACATTCAGTTAAAAGTAAAAATAAAATCATCCTTGATAATGCTTAAAACAAAAGTATAGCCGAAAGCACACGGACATACAGAGACTTTCGGGCAATTTCTACATGGTTTATGTCCCGATGAAAAGAAAATTAATGAACACAAGAAAAATTGCATAAAAACTTAACTGCAGTAACTTGCCAGTTGTTTTTAATGAAACACACACACACAGAGCGTTATATATATATATATATATATATATATATATATATATATATATATATATATATATATATATATATATGCATTAAGAAATGGACAAAGTCCGACAATTTTATTTATTAAAGACATTTTTATGTTTAACGTTATGTTATTATATATATATATATATATATAAGGTGTATTTCGGCAACAATCTTTCTCTCTCAAACATGTTTGTTTAAATAATATTTTGTCTATAATTTTTTTAAATTAATTATCAAGCGCAAGAATGCCGTAATTTATAAATAAACTGTTATGTAAATATACACAAAACAATTTCTTGAAAAACGAACGTATCAACATTCGGAAATACTCAGGAAGAAAATAATTAAAAAAAATAAATATAAATATGAACACTGCGAAAATTACCGATAACACAAAACACCCAATTCGGAAATTTGCAAAATTAAACATATATATATATATATATATATATATATATATATGAAATGAGTTCAAATACAGATCAAATATGGATCAGAATCCGACAGAATTATAGAATAAGGAAGAAATAGGAAACGTTCATAAATCTAACATGTTTTGCTTTTATTAATGATATCTCTGGTGAAGCTTTCATAAAAGCGAAACGTAGATATATAAAGTTTATAAACGTTTCTTATTTGTTCCTTATATTATTATTATTATCTGTCTGTGTGTCTCTGTGTGTGTGTGTCTCTCTCTCTGTCTGTCTCTCTCTCATATACGTCATTAGATACAAATATTTAAGTAAATTCTCTGTTTATAATAAACAGTATTAACAACATCTACCGGCATGAATATCCGAGAAATTTCATAGAAAATATGTGTCCTCCAACAGGAATCTAACCTGTATCCTACACGGTATCGACAAAGCAAAATGGTTTTTTTGTACGTCTGGCTATATGACGGTTCCGTGCAGGATACAGTTTCGATTCCTGTCGGACATATATTTTCTATGAAATTTCTCGGATAATCAGGCCGGTAATTGTTGTTAATACTGTTTATTATAAACAGAGAATTTACTTAAATATTTGTATCTATAAAAATAACGTATACACAATAAATCTACTAAAAATAATTGTCGGACAATCCATTTCAGTATATATATATATATATATATATATATATATATATATATATATATTACTGGATACTTGTATTTGAGTAGACGCTACATTTACTTTAAACACCTACAGTGTAACCCGGATATAAGAGACTTATTTTCCGATTCCGACAATTCTCTTATATCCGGGTTACACTGTATTTTCATCTACCAGCCTACAGATTCGCGAAAACTGACTTCATTATTAAGTTCAGTGCCATTTGCATTCTCTTCAGTTTTCTTCTAGACTTGATGAATTAATTATGATTACCTCAAATCTTCCTAATAATTTCTATCACATATATATATATATATATATATATATATATATATATATATATATCCTCGCTTGAACCGGCTTCTAATGCTCCGGATGGAGCGGCTGGGGGATAGAAGTTGTGGCTCGTGGGGGTAAGGGAAACTCGGATGAGTTACATTACGGAATTTGTGAAGAGCGGCGCTATATCGACTCTAATTCGTTACCTCTTCGTCACCGAGGCCCGTTGCTAAACTTGGTATGACGCTAGTGTCGTATCGTCCGGGTTTCAATTCTCGGTAGTGGATGCGCACTGCTGGTGAGTCCAAAATATAGGAAGAAACGGCTTTGTGCATTCTGTTGAGGTTTCTTCTAAATTAATTTTAAAACCTCCTAATAATTTCTATCACACACACACACACACACACACACACACACACACACACACACACACACACATATATGTATTCAAATTCTCCTAATAATTTCTATCACATATATCGATATGAGTTTGCAACTCTGATGATTGCAAAAGCGTGAAACTCAGGATTACAAACTAATATCCATTCGAGTGAATATGTTAGCTATGTCACTGATATCTCTCTGTCTTTTCTACAAATACTTTCATGGTAATTGCTCCGCTGAGCTGCTTTCACAGGTTCCCAGACTCCATGAATTCAAGCGCCCTACGAGGCTGGCATCCCGCTCTCACCCTTACACTGTAGAAACTACTAAATATAGCCGTCTCTTCTACTCCAATAGCTTCATACCTCGCACCTCTCGCCTGTGGAACACCCTTCCCAATTACTGTTTCCCTGAGAGCTATAATCTCCAACTATTCAAATCTAATGTCAATCGACATCTCCAGTTGTCTTGATCTATCCACTATCCTTCTCCTCATCCTTTCTTCTATCGCTCCTATCTGCCCTCGCTCCAAATCTTCTGCAACCCCTTGCGTCCTAGTGGCTTCCCGCCTTGCTTGGGGTGTAATGCTTAAAAAAAGAATAAAAAAGAATTGAGCTTTTATATATTTTTGCTCTGCCTTGGCCATTGAGCTCCACCTGGATTCTATCCTCTTGGAAATATATATATATATATATATATATATATATATATATATATATATAATAAAAAGGCTTAAACACTATATATATATATATATATATATATATATATATATATATATATATATATATATATATATATATGGCCACTACTCTCTCTCTCTCTCTCTCTCTCTATATATATATATATATATATATATATATATATATATATATATATATATATATATATTGACAGTTCGGGAAATTTTATAACATAATAAATCATTAAAAAATATAAGCTGATATATGATGTGAATAGATAAGCATTATAAGTTTTAGTATCATAAGTGTATTTACGTATGTAAATTTGTTTAGCGGCATATAAACTCCTTATGAGACATTTAATGTCGGAATTTATTTTTCTTGGGAGCATTAGTAATTTCTATTATAAAAATATATTACTGGTATGTTTTTTTATTATGAAAATGTATTGCTGGTATTTCTACTATGGAAAGGTTTATACTTTCATAGTGTCTTGGCCCCAGTTGGGGGGTTAACTATTTACCCATAGCTGGGACCGTAACAGGTGCTACCGTTCCGGGTCAGTGTGTACCTGGAAAAAACAGCAATTAAGTGGCCTAGAGGAAAAAGACGTCGATTAGATCCAGTAACTAGACCCAAAGAGTTGTGAGTTCAATATCAGACTACAGCAGTGGAGAAGCAAAAGAAAAGAAAAAAAAAAAATCTACGACGGGTTCAGTTCAAAATTCTAATCACCTGAAAAAGGCCGGAGCGTACAACGGCCGAAACGTTGTGAATATGGAAGTGAAGACGAGAATAGGCCGAATAATATAAATAATTATAATACCTCGTTTCAGAGATATAGACAGATAGAAATTAAGGGTTTCTCAAAACCTCGGTATCAGAGGCCTTGCTGCCGAGTGTTGTTTATCATCATACCCAGGACGATGTAAGTTTGTTAACATACAAATTCATGAATAGACATATAAAGGCAATTTTTGACAAATTAGTATTATTTATAAAGTATTTCTATTATATGCTTTATTATATACGCACATTGATATATGTATATGCATATAAAATTGAGAATATAAAATTCATATGGATCATTTATAAATACATATATACTAGGTGGTGAATTTATCCGTTACAATTCGCACCTTCATGCACCAAAATACCTCACGCACACACTGGGCACCAAGTTAAAAATCCCAATATGTACAATTGTGTATAATATATATATATATATATATATATATATATATATATATATATATATATATATATATATATATATAATTATTTATTTAAAAATATGATTCCAACACGCTACATAAGAGGTCTCATGTTTCAAAACAAGAGCCGAAAACTTCAATATAATTATTTGAATTAAATTGAGTTAAAGCTCTGTTCCATCTTCAAGCGAAATTTTTTTTGGAATAACTCATTTCTGAAATTTACGTGTTTTAATAGCATATTCATAATTGAAATCAAAATTTCCATGGTAACAGCCAGGGCGAATTGTCTAAAATAGGTGTGGTGTTGGGTGTTAATAATTTGTATCAGTATAGAGTTACTTTCATAGATGTCAAGTCAGAGTAAGGTGGGAGTGTCTAAATTTAAAACGGAAGATGTTTTCGCCTAGTCTGGTTTACGTGTCTATGGAGATTTATTTATTTTTTTATTTTATTTCTTTATGAAAGGGATTTGTGTATATATATATATATATATATATATATATATATATATATATATATATATATATAAACTGCCGTAACATTTGTTTTTTGACGATTTCATAAAGGTTTATCATTTTTTGTAGGGTATTTAAACTATTAATTTGGGCGATGGATTAAAAAAGTTATTTTATTGTATGCTTGTTTTTAGCTAATTATTCAGTGCATAAATTTGATGATGTTGGCAAAAAACCATTAACTCATGTCTATTGTTTAATAGATTTTTATTATTTAGAAACTTAATGTGCAGTTTCTCATGGAGGCACAAAGGGCATGGGTCATCCCAAGTTTTACAAGTTCTAATCCTATTTATAATTTTCCATTTTACTTTAGGTGTCCTGTTTATTTCCTTCAGATGCCAAAAATATTTAGATAGAGAAGTCTGATTTCTTTTATTTATATTGTTGAAAGAGCACTTATGCTGCCTCCATCTGGCTTTAAATTCATTCTTCGTGGACCAAATGTATATCATATTAGTATTAGGACTCTCAGTGGATGAGATAGTACATTGGTATACCACAGATTTGATGCAGCATTTATTTTCTAATGGGCAGTCTTCTGGGTTTCTGCAATCACACAATTTTTCACTGTCATTGTCTGATTTAAGTGTAGGGTTTTTATTAATACTATTCAGGCATGGGGGTTTGTTCAGGATTTTATTATTGTGTTTTTTTTATTATACTTTCCAGATTTTCAGTTCAGTTGTAACTCAATTTTAGGGTGTTCTTATTAAATATATTACTAAGCCTACTATTTTTTTAAAATAATAACAAAAATACTAAAGAACTTTGGATTATTTACCTAACCAGTTCTTTCCTATTTTCTATATATTTTCACACACACACACACACACACACACACACACACACACACACACACACACATATATATATATATATATATATATATATATATATATATATATATATACAAATATAGATAACTATACTCGTTTCGAAAAACCCTCGAATTTTTGATTTGCCAATAATCAAATCACTCTCGAGGGAAAAAAAGGTTTTAAAAAAAGAAAGAGCTACAAACATGAAAGTCTGTCGAAAAAAATCGCACAGATACAGGTTTGAAGGCCAAAGAAAAAACCCCGATACCAGTAAACAACTAACAAAAGAGCTCAATACAACCGTAGAGCGGACCTAGATATACCTAGTGAGCCAGACAAACCTACCTAGGTTTCACCTAAACGGATCGTCAGGGAAAGTCGGCTTTCCCTGACGATCCGTTTAGGTGAAACCTAGGTAGGTTTTTCTGGCTCACTAGGTATATCGATATATATATATATATATATATATTAAAAAAATGTGTCTTACATGAGCAAGAAATTGATCCCGTTTTTGCTGTAGAACTTCTTGAACGGAATGTGAACAAAATATTGATGGGAGAATTGAAAGGGAAGGCTTTATTGGGTGGCTGAAAGTAAAATGCTCCCATCTACTGTTCTTTGAAAATGTTGTTCCATTCTAACTTTGTTTTCCCGCCACCTGGTTCGTTGTGTCGGGCTTTTTGGCAGCAAATGTTTTATGTAATTTAATTGAAGAATGAAAAGACAGAAAACTTACGCTTGAAGCTGAACCAAGTCTCGGAAGTTCAACTTGACAAGCTGATAATGGTTTTCTAAGCGTAGTTTGGATGTGGCACAAGGCCGAAAGTATGGGGCACCCAGCAATATAAGTTTGCTAAACATTACACCAAGTCGAAGGGCTCAAGTTTGACAAGCTGAGAGATAGTCACCAGGAGCAGTGTAGTCATTAGTTAGGATTTTCTACTATATTTAGTCGTTGTAAACAAAATGTATTAGCTGCTAGATGAAATTTCTATTTGTGCTTATGTGGACCTGAAATCTTTTGAGATCAAAAATGGGCCACAAGTAAGAATAAGTTGAGGAAGAATGGGATAGATATTGGTTGACCAAAGTTGTTCTTAACAGGGAAGCATTCTCACTGGAGTTTGTTCCACCAAGTAAAAGTTCTGGGTAAGAAACTGAGTGGAACTTGCTCCTTATCAAAGGAAAATAAAGGGAATGGGGATGATTTGCCACCGGGATTATGACATGACGGGTGTTAGCTGTGATAGTCCGAGATGGTAGAACTAAAGAATGTAACTTGTTTGAGCATCTGGTATAGTAATCGCCATAGAGTAGTGAGAGGCAAGCAGTGTTATGTCTTTATTGTTTTGCGACAACCACGGTGAAGTAATGGATAGCGGCTTGGATTGGGGAATCGGAGAGCCGAGTTCGAATTCCAGTCGAATCCATTTACGTGCTAATGCCCTTGGGAAAGGTATGAATGCTCTTCTTCTCTCTCCAGCTATGGGTAAAGAGCAGGACAGACTGAGTTCTATAGCCTTTGATGGCAACTGTTGTAGGAGAAGGACAACTCTGAATTCAAAACCTGCGGAAGGTCGTTTGGGGACATTATGGCACGTAGTGCACCAAGTATCTGTATTCGGCCCTTCATAAAGTGTGAATGGTTCTGCACAAAAACTTCACCACTATTATCAAATCTCATGTGCTGGTGTCGGCTCCTAGGAAATGATTTGCTTGACCCTCATGCGTCGAATTCGACAGAGAGTCGAGTATATATATATATATATATATATATATATATATATATATATATATATATATATATGTGTGTGTTAATGGTAATACTCGTTTGGAAACCTAGGTAGGTTTGCCTGGCTCCTTAGGATTATTCTAGTAAGTAATTATATATATATATATATATATATATATATATATATATATATATATGTGATAGACATATATATATATTTTACATACAACGAACAGTACTCGGGAAATTTTATATCAAAGTGGAAAAAATTATACTTGAGACGCGTTTCGTCTTTCAGGACTTCATCTGACTAAATTTATTGATAACAAATTTAGTTCGATGGGAATATATATTTTTGTTAATTCCTGAACACGGTCAATATTATTGAGAGTTGGCCGTCTTCTTTTTATCATTAACGCTTTCATTATTTTTAACCGTTTTTTGCGTGTGGATGTGTCAATTATGTTCATATTTTCCACAAATATTCTGAGGACTGAGATTGGTAGGTCTCCGTGTGTGTTTAAGTGGATCCTAATAGAGCTATGATTCAAGAGATGTAAGTCTTTTCGATAAGTATGTCGGAAATACATACCCCTATATGTTTTTGGGGGATGATTTCTCGATGCACAATATCGCCGCTGTCGACAAAAAAAAAAAAAAAAAAAAAAAAAATGGTAAGCATGTTCTTTCACGTTACAGCAGGATACAGCACACACGTGACCACAAAATCACAAATTTTATAACTTGCGAAGGTAACTGCGCGCACAACCGTGTGTTGCCATTTCTTAACGCGCTACTGAACTAGTCCGGAAACGTTTTGAAAACACTTCTTATATATATATATATATATATATATATATATATATATATATATATATATATATAGCCGTATTCCAAAGTGAACAGGGAGGAGAAATGCCGTCAAACCTAAGATGCGCTGTAAGGACTGCATCAAGGATGCGATGAAGAAATGCAATATACCTTGTGAAGAATGTGCATCTGGTCGCAATAACTGGAATGATGCTGCTCGAAGTGGAAGGTGTCACTTTGAGGAGGAGAAGAGGAGGCACTCAAGGCTTAATTAAATGTGATGTACGTAAAGGTGTCCCCGTTGAACTTCCTGAAGACACTCGCAAGCAGCTCGATCTGGCCTGTACAGATTGCGGTAGAGTGTGTTTGTCGATGACTGGTCTATGGAGTCACTCGAGAGCGCACCGACGGAGGGTGGCACTTGACTATATAGCCGTAGACGTCCAGCAACAGAAATGTGATATTTGCAGTAAGACAGTCGTGTCCAGAAGTGGTATCATGCGGCATTTTAAATTGCATGATAATATAACACCCGCTCTTAAGTGCATTGTTTGTGCCAGAGTATGTAGGGCCCTTGGTGGGCTAAAGAGACACATTCGTTCAGCACATCTGTAGATATTCTCCAAAAAGATATGTAGTAATGGCAGTACTCGAACACGAGTTGGCAACCACCATATATATATATATATATATATATATATATATATATATATATATATATATATATATATATATATATATCGGAATGAGAAATCGGAGTGTCGAGTTCGAATTCCAGTCGAGTCCATTACATTCATTTACGTGCTAATACCCTTGGGAAAGGTATGACTCCTTTTCTTCACGCCTCAGCTATGGGTAAAAAGCAGGTCAGACTGGGTTCTATAAACTTGGATGGCAACTGGTCTACTGCAGAAAGAAATGGCAACCTACTGCAGGAAAAATCTACATTGTCAGTCATGTATCGAAGGATATATGATCGCCTAAGTTCGTCTCACGCATGCCACATAACTGACTGGTGAATATATATATATATATATATATATATATTGTATGTTCTATTTGTGTAGCTGGCAGTGTGTACAAGTAGTACCTTTGTTACTCGGTTGCTGCGTTTATTATTAAGATGGACGGGTAACACTGGTCTTCACCCATCCCCTAAATCTCTATGCACCAAATCCTGTAAACCACTTCAGCAGGTGGGCTAAATCGCGTGAATTACCATGGAAAGGTGCTGCACTCTTCTGTGCACTGCTAGTACCGGAGAGGTATAACTCCGTGTTAATAAAACCTGAGGGGTGCAGTTAATTGTGTTCGTGGCAAATATTTGCACCGACCCCTTATCAGCACTTCCAATAAGTGTGGCTGGTTCTACACAAGCCTTCATCACTTTAAACAAATCTTTTGTGTGGATAGTTTGCAGTTCAGGGTGCCTTCTTTGCTACTCCACCTGAGCAACAAGTCCACTGGCGAGAGAGTTAAGGCGACGGGGACAGGTACAGGATTAAAACCTGAACTGAAAGGCACTCATATGTTGAAAACGATGGAAGAGTCCATCATATCATATATATATATATATATATGTATGTATGTATGTATATTCACACAAATCATTAGTAAATATCTATGCAAATGATACACACGTGTATGGATGCTCCCACAAAATATAGATGACTTGAGTCTGGCAGCTGACCTCTAATCTGAAATATATCAATAGGTTAAGTTTTATCAGCAACGAGCAGATCCTGAATTCTCGCCTACTATGAGGCTCCTTGGTTGAAACGTCTGTTAGCATCCACGTTCATTCCAGACCCCAAGTAGAATGCACATGTACATCTTTAAAAATGCTGATAAAATGGTCTGTTCCTTGTATCGCTCCCTTACGCACAAGACACTCACTGCAGCTATGCTATATATTTAAAGACTGTCTTCCTTATAGAGTTATCAGTCCCTTGGGAAGAGAACAGGGTGGAGGCGCACGAACTAAAGAAAAACGGGTACGAGTCACTGCGTGCCGAATGTATGGAAAATGGTTGGACGAGTAACGTGATGCCTATTGAGATTGGGTGTTGTGGGTTTCTGGGACATTCTGTCATTTCCTTCCTTTCAAAAATATGCATCACTGGCCGTTGGTTGAAAAGCGTTTCGCATCGCCTTCAAAAAACTGTTCAACACGCGTCGAGTTGGATTTGGTCGAGATCGAAACAAGCAAATAAAATGCGCGCAACATCACGACCTAACATGCGCAAATGAAATATTTGCGTGGTCGTCTATTATGATTTTTACGCGCGCGTCAATAAAGGCGAACGCGTTCAGGAAACTTTCATTACGGATAGAATTTAGAAAAAGGAACGATCAATTAGCTTATCTTCATACCCTGCCTGGTGGCAAACGCTGCTGGTGGCGCCAGGGGTGGCGGTTCCGCCATAGCCACCGAAACCGTGAGATCACCCCTGGTCGGCGGCTGATGAAGACAGGGTATCGCACGTGCTAACACACGTTGTATGTTTAAAAAAAAATCAAACCAAAATGGCGTACATTTGCCGTAACATTTTCGATTTTATCTGTGTTATGTCTATAAATGACCGACTTGCAAATGCCGTAGTGGATAGCGTAGTGGATAGTGGATTTTCAGCGTCAAGCAAACAATACACCGAGTTGAGTTATTTTCCAGCCTTGACAGAGACCAAAAGCATTTAAGCGGCCTTGTGGATGATGACTTATTTTCTATTCTACAATCCCTTTCCCACAGATGAAACGACGCAACTCTCGCTACTCTATCAATATTTTTATGAAAAATGTTCTGACAACCTACATTACTTAGTTTCACCAGTTCATACCTTCACAGCTAGGCACCTCTGGGACGAATCATTCCTCTTCGTATTCCATTAGTAAGAAAGAAGTTCCATTCGGTTAGCTTCTTCCAGAGAAATGTTATTTTGTTGGACAGACTCCCCCGTGGATCCTTTATTGGTTGCTACAATCATAATCTCTTTAATTCTAGGGTCATCCGTTATCTGTTTTGCATATTCTCATAAACTCCTCCTCTTACGTTCATATAACAACGTCATTCAGTAGCCCTCTACCTTGAGTGGCTCTTGGGCTAGGGTATTGGGTGATCAGTTAGAATATATATATATATTAAAAAAAACATGGACATTTCAAAATTTAGTTACCTCTTCTAAAGTTTACATCGTGAAATTTAAATCGTACAGTAAATAACCTTAGCGTTTTTCACTTCACAGTTAAAAAAATTTAACTTCCGGTGAACACAACAATTTTGTCTTAGAAAAACAAAAAAAAAAAAACAAAAAAAAAACGAAACAACACCTTGATTATGAGATTGTTCTAATGTCGTAAGTACTCAGAATAAGGTGAATATGTATCAACATGGTAATTTTCTCTCTTCATTTAATAAGGATACTAAGAAGTTTGTCCGTGAATATAAGAGGATCCTATTGAAAATAAGTAGAAAAAAACTTGTCTAAATTATTCAATGAGGCATATCTTATATATATATATATGTGTGTGTGTTTGTATATATCCTTAAACCATTTTTTATAATCATTTCACCCCAAGCAAAACGAGAATGTCACTAATACGCAGGGGGTTACAGGGAGTTAAAGTGAAAGTGAAAACTTGGAATAGGGAGGACTGAGGAAAGAACAAAAGATGAACGGGATACAAGAAGGCGGAAGATGGCGATTGACGTTGCATTTAAATTTTTGAAGATCAGGGAAGTTGCAGTAGAAGTGGCGGTTGCATTTATCTATTTCAACAGTAAATGGGTGGGACCTGAATGCCACTCTAGTAGCACGCTTAAATTCATGTAGTTGAGGTACCAGGGAAAAAAGCTCGTCAAAACAGTTGCCATGAAAATATTTGTAGAAAAGACAGAGGGAAGCCACATCACGTTGGCGTGAAAGTGAGTGAAGTCGAGATGTCAGGATAGATTACAGATCCTTCTTTGGATTTGGTCAAGAACGTCGAAATGAATAGCAGGAGCACCAGTCCAGATATGGCAGCAGTATTCAATGCAGAGACGAATGGTAGATTTGTAAATGTGCAAGATAGACTTAAAGTAGTTTTCAATAGTCCGGTCATATATATTTTTCATTTCCTTTCACTTCGCAAATTCGACAAGCAAATGTATCGCCCAGTTTAAAATAATCCTTTAATATTGACAGAATGTTTATATGTCTATCCTTTATAACATGTCACAATAGGTACAACAGGATACAGGACAACACCGAATGGAGACAGTCTCTTTCATGCTTGAACGCAATTTTTATGGCCCGATGATTGCAGTCAAACATGAAACAGGCTGTTGCCACTCGCTATTGAACTTAGTGTTTACTTTTGTTATTACATACACAGTATCCCTAATATTGAGCACTTTACCCATAAATATAGCATACATTATACCCATATTTTTATCAAATATATATATATATATATATTCTTAAAATGCATTTATAAGAAACAACGGTAGTAGAGGTCATTTTATAAATGTATTTTAATATATATATATTGTATGTGTGTGTGTGTGTGTGATAAAAATATAGTTTTAAGGTATACTATATTTATGGGTTAAAATTGTTCAATATCAGGGATAGAGCGTATGCAAATATAAAGGTGGATATTGATATCAATATCCAGATATGACAGTTATATATATATATATATATATATATATATATATATATATATATATATATATATATATATATATATATATATATATATGTGTGTGTGTGTGTGTATACATATATATATAACCAAGTATAGGATTGGTGTATGCGGAATAAATTCCATTAACCAAAAATACTATTATTAAAATAGTGCTCAATTCAGAGTAGAGCAAATATAATTTATTCGTAAATATAACAGGTGTATTCTATATTCAACATCATCTCTTTTCGAATAAATTATATATATATATATATATATATATATATATATATATATATATATATATATATATATATATATATGCACTGTTTTTATTGGTTTACTAAACAGGAGAGCGCATAATTTTCTAATAATGTTTTTCGAATATCAGGCCTGTAGATGATAATAAATAAATACATTGTTTAATAAAGAAATAAAAATGAAACATCTCCTCTGATATGGGCATCCATTAAAAATAATGTTGTAGCAATAAATCAAAATATATAAAATAAAAATATTAGTAATATACTAAAGTTTTTAGCTGCCTTCATGAAATAAGCTTTGAAGTAGATGTAAGAAACCAAAACACTTTTACATATTTCAGTATACTCTATCTATGATATATATGCACATATACGCATACAAATATCTGTGTGTGTGTGTGCAGAGAGAAGCATTCTGTTACTTTATGGCCATTCAACTTTAGTGCAGCGGTCATGTAGCAACAGGATTAAAAAAAATGTAATTCTCATAGCCGCCAGTCATAATATCTTTTCAAATATGGAAGACATTGATCACTGGAAAGAAGGCAAATATATGCGCATACATACGTTTCTATAACTCAATTCACGAATGTCATCAAGATTTGAAAGATTGCTTTGAATTTCTATCCTTAAATCATCCCGGCAATATTTTGGTTTGACGAAACAGACTCTTCGTCAGGTCAATGATATTTTAAGTCAATTTACCTTATTCATTTTTATTCTTATTATGCACAGATTATGATATTGGTTGATGTCAAGAAGTTTATATTCAGTTCCTCTCTCGTCACTCTAAGAAACTCTTTTCACTGATTGGCTGTATCCAACCATTTCCAAAGAATCCCCCCTGTTCTGAGCAGACGAGGCTTTTGTAATGGTTCCGTTTACAAATCACAATCCGATAGAAAGAAAGGATCGAGATAGATAAACAGGCAGACAGAAATAGAAATAGATAATTTAGATAGATAGATAATGAACAAATTGTGAGAGATAGATAGTTAGATAATGAACAGACTGAAATAGATAGATAGATAGATAGATAGATAGATAGATAGATAGATAGATAGATTTATTTTCAGTCCACCTCTCGTCATTTTAAGGAAGTCTTTTCCCTGATAGGCTATAACAAATCCTTTCCGAAGAATCCTCCCCGTTTCGAGCAGGCAAGTCTTTTGTAATGACTCCATTTACAAACCACAATCCAATAGAAATAGAAAGAATGAAAAAAACTGTTATAGATAGACTGAGAGATATACAGACAGACATACAAACAGAAATAGAAATATACAATATAGATAGATAGATAGATAGATATGAAAAGACTGAGATAGATAGATTTATAGATAGATAGATTTGTTTTCAGTTCACCTCTCGAGAATTTGAAGAAAATAAGAAAATAAGAAAATAAACCGTTCACTAACAGTTTGTGTCCAATCCTTTCCAAAGAATCCTCCCTGTTCTGAGTAGGCAAGGCTTTTGTCAATGGCTCCATTTACAAATGCCTATCCAATATCTGCAAGTTTTTTTTTTTTGCCATGTTTGTCCTCCAATAGTCCAGTGTTCCAATGATCACTTGTGCTGCAATTACTTTCTTGGTTAGTCTTTCCAAACTTTCAGAATTTCACACTTTAAATCCTTGTATTTGTCGATCTTGTTTTTTTTCCTTATTTTCACTTGTCAGGTTGGTTGGCAGAATATTTCTTTCAAGAAGAAAATCTTTTTCTGTTTGTCCAGCATGACGATATCTGGTTTATTGTGCTTCAAAGTTGTCATTATTTGTATCGGATAATCCCACTGTCAAAATAGCTCAAGTATTTTATTGTAGATTGTGTTAGTAAGAAGCAAAGTCCATTTCCTTTCAAATATAATTTATTAGTTACTACAGTATTTAAAACTAATCTTGATTTTAGAAATTTATCATTTCTTTTTATTTTTAATTTGATTATTAATGATTATACACAGTTCAAGAGAAATACTTCCGACATATGCATTTCAGAAATATTTCGTACGTAATGGTAAGACATTAGCTACACGAAGACACCATTGACACTATATAATGTTTTACCATTTTGTGGGAGGTATTTCTGGGAGGTATATATGGGATGTATTTCTGCCGTTCCCTATACAAATCCATGTATCCAAACGGAGATCACCTGTAAAAAAACAAACATTCAGTATTTCATACTTTAAATCGTTGTAGTTGTCGATTTTCTCCTTTTTCTTATTTTCCCTTCTCATGTCAAATGGGCAGGAGATTTCTACTAGGACGATATCTAGTTTGTTGTGTTCTAAATATAACCCCTTTTTAATATTATTGAGTGAAGGTGCGGTATAAATATCCGAAGCCCAACCAGCCCACCCATGACATCCAGTCTAATAAGAGTATACGAAGCACATGCATCACAGCCAAATGTGAGTGATATGGAGACAGGTTTTGATGAAATAGCAACTACCTTGGGATGTGGGGCCCTGTTAGAAATCTTTAAGGGTGTTTCCAAGTATCTATTTTTCAACACTTTGAGAAGAGCGCGATTTAAGTAAAGAAAAAGAAAGGAGAGTGTTTGACAATGTAAGAAAGAATTGAGATAGATAGACAGATAGACAGACAGCCAGACAGACAGACATAGAAATAAATATTTAGATAAATAGATAGAAAGAAAGAAAATTTATTTTCACTTCACATCAATAAAATAAACCAGCCATTTTTCAGTTTTCCCTGATAGGCTGTATCCAATCCTTTCCGAAGAATCCTCCCAGTTCAAGCTTACAGCACCTGGTATTCTCAAGCGGTCATCTATCTAGGTACGGACCAGCTTCGACGGTGATATGGTCATAAACATTCTTGTAGGTTTAATATATCGAAAATAACATTTTATGAGCGGATCATATAAAAGTAGTGAATCAGGAATCGTTAATTTCTGATTTACCCATCGCTTTTAACATCTGATTTAACTCCCCACTTTCAGCTTCTGATTTAGCTCCCCACTTTCAGCTTCTGATTTAACTCCCCACTTTCAGCTTCTGATTTAGCTCCCCACTTTCAGCTTCTGATTTAACTCCCCACTTTCAGCTTCTGATTTAGCTCCCCACTTTCAGCTTCTGATTTAGCTCCCCACTTTCAGCTTCTGATTTAACTCCCCACTTTCAGCTTCTGATTTAGCTCCCCACTTTCAGCTTCTGATTTAACTCCCCACTTTCAGCTTCTGATTTAGCTCCCCACTTTCAGCTTCTGATTTAGCTCCCCACTATTTGTCACATCTGATTTAGCCAATCCGCTTTTAACATCTGGCATTAGCCCCCTACTTATAACATCTGATTTAGCCCCCTACTTTTAACATCTGCTTTAGCCTCCCTACTTATAACATTTGATTTAGACTTCCCCCACTTTTAACTTTTGATTTCGCCACTACTACTTATAAAATATGATTTAGGCAATCATCAGTCTAAAAAAAAAAAAACCCCCAAAACACAGAATTATCTTGAATGTGCAGTTGATTCTTCCTTTTTAGAATTTGCTTAACAAAATGATCATGAGAGAAAGGAGCCATATTGGATTAGAACGTTAAACACTGGACAGAAATACCTGGCGAACAGGAGGATGAAGTAATTCATGGAGAAAAAAACAAAAACAAAAACAAACAAAACAAAAAACCCAACAAAAATACGGAACAAAAGACATCCAATCAACCAACCAACTAAATAAACAATTACTAAAGCTGAACAATGTACGCGCGGATAAAAAAACAAAAAAACAAAATAGATACTGAAAAAATTATAATCTGAATAGTAATGTCATTTAATTTAGAAAATCAAGTTGGTGACGGAGACATTATGGACCCCCCCCTCCCTAAGAGTAGTGGTTAGAGGTTTTTTAACCAATGAGCACGCGAAAGTCTGATAGGGGATTTAAACATATCAACTTTTAGAGAAGTTTGAAAAATGATACCCGAGCTATGGGCTGTCTGGGTAGAGCTGGTTGATTTTTCACTTTTCTTTCAAAAATCAACATTGTAAAAGTTAGAGTTTGATGTGATATGTACTTAAATCAAAAATTAAATGCATACATTTTAACCATTTTTGAGCATTTATTTTTAAATTAATTTGAAAAATGTACAAAAATACAAAAAAAAAAAAACTGATTTAAAAATTTTACTATTTTAAGAATAAATCCAAATAATTCTTATATGTTTTGTATTAGATACATTGAATAGAAAATATTAGGTTGGTGCAAAAATAATGACGTAATAATGTCGTTTTTTGACGTTAAAAAATACGTCAAAAAACGACATTATTACGTCATTATTTTTGCACCAACCTAATATATTCAAGCCAGAATTTTAATTATGAATCACAATAAGCAGAATATGAAGTGTTCTTTTTTACTGTATTCGATAAGTAAAAACTGTGTAAAAAATTGTAACAGATTACAAAAAATGTTACTCAATGAATAAAATTTATTAGATCATATGTTTGAGTATAAGTAATAAAAACAAACAAAAAATAGATAAAAGTGTATATAACATCATAATAATGCTGGTCACAAACTATAAGACAAAATGTTTTAAATTTGCATTGTTTATTGAAAATCTCACTAAAACTACTGCATTGTATGACATATTACATCATGATATAGGCAAATTGTTCAGTATAATTCCCCTTTGAAGTAAATGAAGGTCTTATTTGATGGCACACTGATTTAGTAATAATACATCTTGTCCATATACAATTTGTAAAGTTTCAGTAAATTATAAATTTTGTAAGGCTTTCCGGGGTCATCGGAAAAAAATTCCAACGCTACAATTTTTAAGTTAAACTTAATATTGAAAATCGTCTCCTCAAAAACGGGAACGATATTGTGTGTCGTTATTTATCATGTCAAACCCCAACTTTCAAATTGAGTGCAATACCATGTTTCCAAAATCGACGGACTAGGTTTTCTTGCCTTGAGGTAGTAACCAGTTTAGGAGAAGGAAGACACTGAATTCAAAACTACCCTGAAGAGGGATTGATCCCGTCATGCTATCTTGCCCTAAACACGTCACTGCTTCAGTACATATACAACACTACAACCCTAATGAGTTACGGCACTCGTAACCTGATGTGAGGTGAAACAGATAAATTATGAGTTTTTGATCATAAATTTAACCCCAGTCCGGCCACACTGGGAGACAGCAATATAAGAAGACGGTTAATTCTAGTTATTTAAGCAAATGCAGTCCGGTTGTGAAGGAAGACAATACAGGTTGATATTATGAATCATTCTCACTAACTACTCCACCCCACTTTGCAAGATGCTACCCAAGAAGACTTGATCACCCAAAAAAAAAATTTCCCCAGATTGAGACGTTTCCGTTTACACACTAAAGATCTAAACGAATAGTTTGGAAATCAAGTTTTTCTGCAGGCCCGAGATCAAAGTTTCTTGAATTAACTGTTGAAGCGACGATTAGTCACCAATTCGAGGATTTGGTTTTGCGATATGTTGAGACTATTGCCGACACTTACTAAATCACCAACCAGCCATATTAAGCAAACCCCAGCACCACCGAACTAGGAAGGGTTTAACTGATAATAATAAGCGTCAAAGCATAAACTCGATGTTATTATTTTTACAAGAATTCTGTTCTCTTATTTTTTTCTTTTATTTTCTAATTTGCCTTGTTTTCTAAAGACGTTTCAGCCAACTTCGTTTAAGATTTCTACAGATCGAACATAACGTCAAAAGGAAGATGGATTAGCCTGAGCCGCAGAAAATGAGTGGTTAATATTATAAAAAGAAAACTCTTTTTTTCTGTATCGTTCATTTCCAGTCTGTAAAATCGTCTCTTATGTATCACATCACTTCAATACATAAGTGATTATGGCCCTCCATAACTTCTGGTATTTTCTTGCTTTAAGCAACATTTGAACTTTTATCATTGCCTATTGGTCCTGTTCCTTTGGTTCTTTGCTATTTTGCCTTCTGTGGGCCCTGAAAGTGTTAACTTCTCCAGTCCCTCTCTCCTTGTAGCAGATTTCATTTTTCTAAAAACTTCCTTGTTGCACCAATGTTCCATCAATGTTATTCTTAGCATTCGTCGGTAGGACCACATCTGTGTTTCTTAATGTCTTTGCTATAGAAGAAATTAGATATTACATAGAAATCCAGTAGTTTTCCTTGTTTCTAGGGACATTTTCCTATATCTCAATACTTTGCTTAACTTCAGAAAGGGATCATTCTCTAATACTATACCCCTACGAATTTGGGTTGTTTCTTTTTTATTGAAAGTATAAGTTTATTTGTAGCTCTCATTGTCCTTAAAGCTTCCTCGTTGATCACGTTTTATATGTATGGCATTCTCAGCATGCTTCTGTAGAATCATATCTCTGTCTCTTCACGTTTTGTTCATCTATCTAACATTCGTTGTCATATAGGAGATCGGAAATTACATAGCAATTCAGAACTCTTTTCTAAATTGCCAGCTGTATATAACCGCTTCTTAAGATCTTTGGTGGAAAAAAACGAGTGAAGCCTGAGGGCGTTGGTAAAAATCATCCCTCTTTGAACATATTGGACTGGTGCTACAGACTCACAAAAAAAAAAGAAGAATTGTACCAAAGAAAAGAAATCGCATCACTTGAGGACTACCAAAAGCAGCAACAACTAAAATGGATGGCAGATGTAACTCGAAGAGAAAACAATGATATAATCAACATATTGTATTCCACACTATATTCAAAATAAAAGGTTTGGAAGGAAACTCCCAACAATACTGGAAAGAGCGATAATAGCTACTGAACTTGAAAAATCTGTTTCTTTTAAAAAATTTCTTTAAGAGGAAGATTTTATAAATTTTAACCGAAAGCAGTACTGGCTGTTCGATCAATGAATGCCAAATGTTTCCTTATAGGGAAAAGGCTAATATTACCATCACCCTTACAATTTCTTTGTTCCTAATTACATTTTCATGAATAATATACCTTTTGCTATGAAATTTTATTATATTAAATTTTATTATATTAAATTTTATTATATTAAATTTTATTATATTAAATTTGTTATATTGCTTTGAATATTGCTGCCACATTTGGCCTGGTGATTTTGCTTTATATTTAGATAAAATTCTTGATAAAATCCAAAGAAGAATCTGCAATGTTATTAGTTCTGACCTGGCATTTCGGTTTTAGTCCCTTTCCCACTGCCGTAACATAGCTTCGCTATAAATACCTTTATGGTAATTGTTCTGATGAACTTTCCTCTATGGTACCTAGACTTTATCAACTGAAGCGCAGTACTAGATTGGCAGTAAGGTCTCATCAATTTACAGTTGAAATGTCTAGATATAACCATAAGTTCTATGCTAACAGTTTCTTCTCTCGCATTTCTCGCTTGTGGAACTCTCTTCCGAATTCATGTTTCCCAGTCAAATTTGATCTTCAAAAATTTAAATGCAATGCCAATCGTTATCTTCTTAATTCACGTTCTTTTATTGTCCTCTCTCGTTAATATTAGGTTGGTGCAAAAATAATGACGTAACAATGTCGTTTTTTGACATATTTTTAACGTCAAAAAACGAGATTATTATGTCATTATTTTTGCACCAACCTAATAGTAGATTTTCTCATATTCTCTAACACTTAGTAACCACTTGCATCCTAGTGGCTTTATTGTCTTGCTTGGGGTGAAATGATTAAAAAATCGCAAACAATACTTTAATGAAATAAAGTTTTTTTATGTATATTTTTCATCTAATATCTTATTCACTCCCCTTCTTTATATATCAACTTGTATCAGAAAAAGAACCTTTCTTTAAATATTTAAAGCTCGCATATTTTTCAGGTTATAATCCCGTGCTTAACGATATATCCTAAAACACAACGATAACAGTAATCAAGAATTAACAGTTCAAAAAGAATCTGCTACTTCAGGCGTAATCCCATTTGCGACTATTCAGTTACAGAGATTTGAAAGTCGTGGGTGACAGGACGTAATTTGAGCAATATCGCCTCTCCAGGATTTAAAAAAATATTTAATTTACGCATTCAAACAAATAACAATAACCACTGGAAACGTATAATGAGAATCCAAAAAGGAGGGAAACACTAAGGAAACCTTGTATGTCAAGAGGGGAAATGTGACTTAGGACCATTCCAAACGATGGCCACAACAAACATTGCAAAATCTTGAGGAATAAGGAGAGACGTAAAGCTTTCTTCACGCGACAAATGATCACGACAACAAATATTGCAAACTCTTTGTGACTTTTTACCAGATTGACATTGTTTACGTGTCCAGAAACTTAAGTGTCGTTATTTACTTTCACTCATATTACGACCGTATTTTCAATCCCCAATGACTTGACAATCTATAAGATCTTCGTAGCCGAGCGGTCAAAGCACGTCGGATGAAAACTGCGGTTTCTCCTGTAGGTCTGAATCCTGCTGGAGGGCGCATTTTCTTTAATAATTTCTTGAATGTGTAGGCTGGTAGACGAAATAACATACCATTTAACATAAGCGGAACGTCTACTCAAATACAAGTATCCAGTAAAAATAACGTTTAAAGCAATTAAAAATATGTCGGGCTAAAACAATAAAAATCATGGATTGTTGAGAAATTGTTTTATTTGTGTTTCGGATACGAAAGTGAGCAGTTATGGTTTTTGAGAAAAACTGTAAAGTTAAAGTGCTCTTTAAAGGCAAATAGAACCTGACTTGATTGTGAAGCTCTTCGTAGCTGAGCGGTTAAAGCACATCGGATTAAACGGTGGCTTCTCCTGTGGGAGGAGTGTGCACGGTACAAGCCGGTAGACGAAATAAAATACTGTTTAAAATAAATGGAGCGTCAACTCAAACACTGGTCTCCTCTAAAAATAACGTTTAAAGTAATAATTGTCTGATATATATATATATATATATATATATATATATATATATATATATATATAATATATATATTTTTAGAATATATATATATATATATATATATATATATTTAAATGTATATATATATATATATATATATATATATATATATATGGTTTGACAGTACAACATGTCAACACTTGTTGGCTTATCTAATGTGAGGATCGAAGTCGCTACTCAGTAGGAAGTATTATCCAAACTAGCCTCGCTAACAATTACGGTTATATCTATCTATCTATCTATCTATCTATCTATCTATCTATCTATCTATCTATCTATCTATCTATCTATCTATCTATCGCTAGCTAGTTAGCTAGCTTGCTAGATAGATAGACAGATAGATAGCTCATTCGTTTATCTTTCTTTCTTTCTTTCTTTCTTTCTTTCTTTCTTTCTTTCTTTCTTTCTTTCTTTCTTTCCCAGTCTCTTCATATCTATCTATCTATCTATCTATCTATCTATCTATCTATCTATCTATCTATCTATTAGGTTGGTGCAAAAATAAAAAACGTATTTTTTAACGTCAAAAAACGATATTATTTTTGCACCAACCTAATTATCTATCTATCTATCTATCTATCTATCTATCTATCTATCTATCTATCTATCTTCGCTGGCTCTTTTATTCGTTAATTTTACACACACGTAAACACATACATATACACTTTCACTTCTCTCTCTCTCACACACACATACCAAATCCTGTGCAAATACACACAAACACACGTGATTTAATATCCGAAGGCAACAGGTCTGGTATATATTTCTTTACAGTTGTGATAACAAAAAATGTTGATTAATATAACAATAATGACGCTGACAACGAAAACAGAACCCCGGATTGTTTTGGAAAGTATGTTGGAGGGAAGGTGGGAAGAAGACTGGAGCGGGTATATTGTACTACGGACTATACTGGCATAGATAGTCGAAAAGACTTTCATACATATATATATATATATATATATATATATATATATATATATAGACAAGATATAAATGCACCTATAGAGAGCTGGATAAAAAGACATGCATATAAAAAACGAAGAAGTATTTTTACATAGACAAACTAGAATTATTATACATTTATATACATAAGGCAATATTTACGATTTTTCAGATAGGTTTGGAATACCTTCATTTCTTGGAACTTCGAAAGGACGCGTCGTCTCTCCTTGAATTCGGAACGCCATAAATTATACTAACGTTTGTTTAACAAGTCAAATTCATGTAAAACATGGTTAACCAATGAAAATCAAACAACACAAAAGTAAAAATAGCAGAATTTCTTTCTTATTTTTTCCCATATCTCATTCTCTGATGCAGGTTTAATAAAAGTGAAACATGTCAGACTGATAAACATTTCCTGTTTGTTCTTTATCTTATCATTCTGTCGGATTCCGATCTGTATTTGATCCCAACTCATATATATATATATATATATATATATATATATATATATATATATATATATAAGAACGTATAAATATAAAAAATGTCTTAAAATATATATTTGTGTGTGCGTTTTTGTTTGTGTGTAATTTTGTGTGTGTGTGCGCACGTGTGTGTGTGTGCGCACGTGTGTGTATGTGAGGAGAGGTAGAGAGAGCCAGCTAGTAAGATAGATACGAATAGATTGAGAAGGAAAGAGAGATAAATTATAAATATGAACAGTGGTAGATATAGACAGAACAGAGAAATGAACAGAACAAGACAGACGAAAACACACATACATACAAATAAACAGACACACATATATGTGTGTGTGTGTGTGTGTGTATGTCTATGTGTGTACGAGGGTAAGCTAAAAATTTTAGGCACTCCTGTCTAAAGATATGTCATGTCAAAAGTGCGGATAATTTTTGACTTACTAACTCACTCCCGTCGTATTTGACGTATGAGGTCAAGCAGCTCAGTTCCTCGGAACCTACAGCTACACACCAGCACATGTGATTTGATTTTAGTGGTGAAGGTTTTGTGCAGGACAAACCACACTTCTTGAAGGGCCGAATATAGAAAACTGGTGCACTACGTGCCACAAGGTCCCCAAACGACCCTCCGCAGGTTTTGAAATCAGAGTTGTCCTTCTCCTAGACAAGTTGCCATCCAGTGTGTCCTGCTACTTACCCATAGCTGGATGGAGAAGAAGAGGATTAATACCTTTCCCAAAAGTATTTGCATGTAAGTGAATGTAATGGATTCGACTGGAATTCGAACTTGGCTCGCCAATTCTTCAATCTAAACCGCTATCCATTACTCCACTGTGCTTCCACACACACGCATACACATACACATAAACTCTTTCTTACACACACACACACACACACACACACACACACACACACACACACACACACACACACAACAAATTTGCAGTATTTATGGAAAAGTCGCTCTTTCGGTGGCTGGTTTAGGCAGTCATGTGAGATCACACGAAAGAGGTCAGCTGCAAACCCCTGTAAATGTAACCCTACCAGAAAGACCTGTAATTCACTTGTGGGATTTTTTGCGACAAGGAAATCAAGCATCTCATGATTGTACATAGGGACAGGCAAGTTTCTAACATAGATAACACAGACAAACTTCGTTTGTCCCGTGTGTAAGAGACGTTGTAAAAGTGAAGCTGAAATAAAGAATCACTTACGTGTCCATAGCAGAGCGTTAGCTCAGGTATAAAAGATGGAAATAATAAAATTATGAATGAAAAACACAAAAAAGCTACCAAGAGATGGTCTCCTTCTACAAAGAAGTGACAATCGTCATATATAAAAGTGGATACCGAGGTCAACATTGAGAGGTGACAGTTTGTTTCATGCGCTCTGTGTTGACTTCAAAGTTCACTTTTATATTTACACTAGCAGCATGGCCTGGCGTTGCCCGTGCTTGATTCAAAAATCATACAGCAATCGCTATCACTTGACTTAAAATATTTTTGCCCTTCCTTGCCTGTAAAGGAGTGCCCTTTGCTGTGCTGATGTTGCTACATGCCTTACTTCTTGCCTATCTCACACTGCGAATTTTTTCTAAGCTCTATACTAAACATTAAATCTGTTACGAAAAAAGAACTAAACAAAATGAACACAAAACAACCAGCTTTAAAAAAAGACTGTAACTAGAAAAAACCGAATGAAAAAAGAATGTTAACAACAAATACTTTTTCACACCGAACCCAGTTCTGCGGAATCAGAATAAACGTTGAGTTTAAGCAAGCGAATGAGCCAACTGGAGTAAAGTGCCATGCAGATTTAAATTTTTCCCACTTGTGACGAATGCCGCTATCGATTTTTTTTTGCATGCTAGCATGCTAGTTAACATTCGTGTCAGCTGTTGGCTCTCACGCTGACCAATAGAATCTTCCTGCCTATTCGTGGCAGCCAGCTATAGGCTCTCACTCTGGCCCGAAGAAAATGGCCGTAAACTACATGAAAACTGCCGTAGAAGCATGAAAAAATCGATTATTTCCACTATCGAAATGCAAAGTCGGTATTGGCCTTCCCGCTAACTTGGAGCATGTGTATGTAAATTTTGGTGCAAATCCGTCTAAAATTGCGGCCGTGCATTCGTTACACACACACACACACACACACACACACACACACACACACACACACACATTCATCCTGCTTTTTATAGATAGAGATATACTCTATTCCCGATAATGAGCACCTTTAGCCATAAATATAGGATACTTTAAAACTATATTTTACAAGTATTGAAAGTATTGAAACATGGAAGCTTTTCTGTAGCGATTTCAAAAGGTTTTTATTATAATCTCTTATTATAATAATAATAATAATAATAATAATAATAATAATAGTATATTCTCTACTTTGTATTGAGCATTTTTTAAAAGTAAGTGCTACGAACACTGGAATTTTACTCCATCTGTTCTTTCTCTCATTTGGATGTATATATATATATATATATATATATATATATATATATATATATATATATATATTCTCTTTAGGTGCTCGGCAATGTTTACTCGGCATATCAACTCCTTATGGGTCATTTCATGCCGAAATTTAATTTTCTTGGGAGTTTCAGTATTTTTCTTTTACAAAAATCTGTTACTAATAATTTATTTTTCATTTTTAAACCTATACTTTCAGTTTTTTTTAAAATCCTAATTTTGGGATTCACTATTTGTCCGTAGCTGAGACCCTAACAGGTTCTACCGCCGCGGATCAGGGTGGACCTGGTAACAACACCAATTAAGCGGTGGTTCCACGCTCATTAAAACATTCCGAAGAGAGATCTTGCTGCTGGATGTAGTTCATCGTCATACCCAGGATGAATGTTTCCTCGTACAATTGGATTTTAAAGGCCTCTATGGCTGGCAGAATATTTTTGAGGACTTACCTTTGTTGAAACCAGTATATGGCTTACCATCTGTCAGGTAATTGCAGAAGTGACTGCTTTTATTTGAGCCTAGCAAAAGGAAATTAAGCCCTCATTCAGCCATATTCTCCTTCTCATTACATTAGCAAGGGATAAGATACTGCGAGGTGTTCCGTTCTCAGTGTAATTGACAAACCTCTTCATGAGACAGTCTACTGAAAAATATGAAGTAAGTGAAACGAAAGGCCTGTTCAAATATTGGCTACTCGTACAGGGGTTCTCAAACAGGGGTGAATCTAGAGGGGAATTTCACAGCTTCGGTGTGAAGTGGGTGGAGATCTTTTACTTTTTCTGCTTTTTTATTTCCAGAATTTTGTTTATTCAATTACAATACCCTGGCATTCTATTGAATCTTTTGTTTATTGAAGTAGGCTTCAGTTTAATAATTAGCTTATTTAATACCTAGCTTAAATGCCGCACTCCATGTGGGCTTTTAAGCTGATCCAATCCTGAATGCGGCAAGTTGTTTTCCATCCTGGTAAGGTAGCAATTCATGCCGAGAATTGAGTTCTTCAAATCACAAACTCAATTGAGATGGATTCTTCAAAATATTTGGCTCCAAATGAGGTCATTGCAAAACAGTTATTGTAGCTTCTGATGTGCTGGATGAAGTGTTTTAATTCAGCTGAGCACCCTTCCTGAAGTGATAGCAATGTCTCTGGAGGAACTGGCAGATCTTCCAGCTGTATTTTTCTTTTGTTACAGCACATCCAATATGGTTCATCCTCTTGAATCTGAGAACGTTACAATACTTACACTGAATGATCATTGATCCAATGGATATCTTTGGATGATTTGAATAGTCACTGTCGCAGTTGTATTGAAAAGCCAGCTTGGACAAGCTGAAAAAAAAAAGCTGCACTCTTTTTAGCATAATTGTGATTATCACTAACCATGTTTTTCATCAGGTGTTTCCAAAAATATTGTTCTAGGGTTTGCAGTATCTTTTTGTCTCCAAGCTCCTTTGCCCCCTCTAGTGTTCCTTCTGCTCCGTTCTCTCTTTGCCTTAGAGCTCTGGCTTTTGGATTTTCCATGGCATTTTGAAGAATAACTTTGAATTCCTCAATTCACTCCATGAAACTTTAAAACCTCACTTTAACTCTAATTAAAATAATCCATTTCCGGTCAAAAATCCGATTTGGGCCGAAATTACAATTCAAACCGAGTTCTTCAAATCACAAACTCAATTGAAGTGAGTTCTTCAAAACCTCACGTCACGAAAAGTCTAACTTTAATTCAGATTCCTTGGAATTTTGAAGAAATAAAAATGATTTTCACAATTCACAAAGTTTTGGATATATTTTAATCTGAATTTAAAACAATATTTTAAATTCACTAAGTTTTCGTGTTACTTTAAACTCAACATAAATTAAAAACTTTTAAAATCATTTTAAAAACTATTTTAAAATTTGAATTTTAACTGTTTCTTCCTCATCCGGACACAAATCTCAGTGCTGGATGTTCAAGCACCAAGTGAAGGGCAGATTTTCCATCCCAGGGATTATCCTGATTCCAAAAAGATATAATATATATGTAGAGCAAGTGTAGACCGAGTTAAAGGGGTTTCAGTCACACGGACGGACAGACAGAATTTGCCGTTAGTTTATATATTAGGTTGGTGCAAAAATAATATCGGTTTTTAGCGTATTTTTTAACGTCAAAAAACGATATTATTTTTGCACCAACCTAATAGATTAGTTTTGAATTAAAACAAATTACAGTGCATGTATTCAAGTTTAAGAACCCATCAACATTTTCTATTTCTATTAAATTTTTAAAACTCCCGATAAAAATAATCCATGTAAATGTGTATGTACTAATATAAAAAGAATGAAAATTTTCAATATGTGTATATTATTTGGAATGCCGCTTTTGAGCGAAATACAAAGGAAATGACCTGATTTATGGAGAAAAGTTTGCACTGTGAAAAATAAATTGAGAACTACTGCACTTGTGTATCTAAAACTTTCAATAAGCACAGTGTAAAAAAGTTTTTTTTTTTTTTAGGCCAGTTTGTGCATTGTCTACAACTGATGGTTGAAGTTCATGATTTTGAATGCTAATTTTCAAAGTGAGTAGGCTCCCCTTGATTGAAAAATTGGTGCAAAACAATATATTAGGTCGGTGCAAAAATAATGTCGGTGTTTGACGTATTTTCAACGTCAAAAACCGATATTATTTTTGCAACAACCTAATAGTTCGACCAATATTGGAACGCATCCTGATGATTTTGTGCCAATAAACAATTTAATCAGCTTACCTCATAATCAGATGACTCTACCTTACTTGTAATCTAATTAATTTACTTCTAATTAAATTAACTCTAATCTAAACAATTATTTACCAAAAATTAGCATATAATATCTACATATGAATCACTGTTTGGATTCACGTTTCTTTTAATTTAATGCGTGCAATGATAATTTTTTATTGGTCCCGCTGCGCTATTCAGTCCTCTCTTGGCCTAAAAGATTTGCAAGTAGTATTAATACAAATTTAATAAATAAAACGGTTTGATATACGGTGTGTAAGAATCGTAGAGCGGGTGTAAAATAGGAGGGTATTCCACTGATCACTAGTTTGAGTCGACATTGTTATTTTTATTGATTTAATTTTAAAAATATACTTTTTTAATCTTTTCACTCCAAGCAAGGAAATAAAGCCACTAAGAAGCAAAGAGTTACCGGGGGCGAGAGAACATGAAAAAGATAGAAAAAACATTATTAAAGCGAAAGCACAATAAAAGAACAGAATATAGAAAATAACGATTAACATGGCATTTAAAATTTTGAAGATCAAATTTAACCGGAGAGCAGGAAGCCGGAAGAGAGCTCTACAAGCGAGAAATGTTATAGAAGAAACTGTTAGCATAGAACATACGGTTTCATGTAGCCATTTTAACTGTAAAATGATGAGACCTTACCGCCAATCTAGTACTGCGCTTGAAATTATAAAGTCTATGTATCGTAGATGAAAGCTCAGCAAAAAAATTACCATTAAAATATTTATAGAAAAGGCACAGGGAAGCTACGTTACAGCGGTAGGAATGAGATTGAAGCTTATATGCCAGGTCGGGACAAATAACATTGCAGATTCTTCTTTGTATTCTAAACACATAGCAAAAGCACCAGACCAGCAATATTCAATGCATGGACGATTGGTAGACTTATATATGTTTAAGGTAGATAACAAATGTTTTTATCTTTGTCTAGAATATTTTTGGTTAATCCCTTCTGTAAGAGCCCACAGGTTTTGGACAGATAGTATAATGTAAACAATACTCTGAATTTAATTTCTCAGGACCAAAGAAATTCAGCTAACACCTTAATCATGTCTTCTTCTTATCGGCGGGAAGTGGATAAGGTGGTTTTGATCAATTTTACTGAATCTTGATTAAATTAATTCTGGGTACGATTCTCCTTGAAACTGTTTTTAAATTCATTTTATTATTTAAAATATAATTTTTAGCCTGTTTCTTTTTTTTTAGCGCTTTCTTTTTTTTTAGCCTGTTTCTTTTTTTTTAGCGCTTTCTTTTTTTCTCAAACATTCAACTTACACTCCTGAGAATTTTAATAATTATTATTCAATTAATAGTCTCTCCAAATCACCATCCTGTCGTTTTATGCAATTGAACGTTTAAACACGTTCAGTGCTCTGTTACACAGAAATACGATGACCTTTCAACTTGTAAAGTAGACCAGCATTCCAAACCCTGTCAAATGCCTTCGAGATATCCAAAACAAGAGTCATTAATCTAAAGCTTGATAGACTCTTTCAGCAATAATCTTTAATACATCAGCAGTTGATCTGGAGAAGCGAAAGCCATATTGCTTATCTGAAAGAAGACCCTGTGAAGTGAGATGCTTAACCAATTCAGAGCCTAGAGGCAAATGTCGATAGTCAGAAGGTTCAGAGTGTTCGCCTGAGTTCTTAAAGACTGGAACTGCAGAAGACCATTTCCAACAAGCAGTAAAGCAAGAAGCAGCAGCAAGACACTTATTGCAGAAACACAAGAGCCAGACCAGCAACATATTTCTTAAGGGACTATTGCAGGGATAAAATCAAGTCCACTGCTTTTTGGGGATACAGTTTTGTAGATTTCACAAATGAAAATGTAGTTGGTTAGATTTTCTAACTCTACTTTAACACTTTGTGTGCTTCTTGTGTGTGTGTGTGTGTGAGACAGAGAGAGAGAAATAGAGATAGATAGATAGATAGAGAGAGAGAGGCAGAGAGAGAGAAATAAAGATAGATAGATAGATAGAGAGAGAGGCAGAGAGAGAGAGAGAGAGAGAGAGAGAGAGAGAGAGAGAGAGAGAGAGACCATTCTCAATATTTCAGATTGTTCAATATATAGCCAAGGTTGCTAGCTTATTTTAAAGGAGTGTACACAATCAGCCTTGGGTGAATGCATTGCTCATTTGGTTGTGCTGACTGTCTTGGATTTAACAAAACATTGTTCATTAAATGCGGTGATCTGCAGAACTTGCTTCTTCTTTTTAAAATGTGGTATTCATCGGATTTAAGGAACTATCGAGTTTAAGGAAAACACTCTCTCACCAATTAGTTCTTTAAATTAAAATTTTACTATAGACTATTAAAAATACCAACCGTATGTCACTTTATTCAGCGCTTACTCTTCTTTACACACAAGCTCTGCTCAAATACATATAATTACACATAGACCATAACCATTTTCAAGAAGAAGAAAATGGCTTCAATTTTTAATAATTACGTAATTTAATTATAAAAACCGACAAGAAAACAGTTATTTACAAACATCACAAAAACGAGATTACAAATGAATAACAAAACAGGTATTTTAAAAAAAAAATGATTAATGAATTATTTTCATAAAGCAAGTACTTCAAAGTTGGGTAGGATATAAGGAACAAGCTGGTGGATATAAATAATGTAACTGCAATTATTTGATGTCATAATTTCACATAATATGCAAATTGGTTATCTCCATAAAGCAAGAAACGCAAAGTTGGGCAAGATATTAGACATATGCTGGTGGATATAAATAATGTAACTATATTTATTTACTGGCATAGTGTTGTGGTGTCCTCCCACTAAAGAATCTATGTTGGACTCTTCTGCCTACTATAAAATTAGTAGGAGAGAAGGCCTCGGGGAACAGTCGACCATACTATTCATTTCTGCCGAACTCTCTGCCTCGAGCAGAGAGGAACTAGGACGAGGCTTTGCCGCAGGGCAAAGTTTCGTCTGGGGAGGTAGACAGTCCCTGAACACGTTTAGGCGGGTTCAAAGGAAATATTTTTGGCCGAGGCTACGGGCTCGGAGTACCCACAACAAACCGGCCTTGTGCCACATACACCTTCGTGGGGTGGGGGCTGTTAAATATTAACAGTCGACCAGATTGTTCATCTGTCGAACTCGATTAAGATTAGTAGTAGAGAAGGCCTTGGGGAACAGTCGACCAGACTATTCATTTCTGCCGAACTCTCTGCCTCAAGCAAAGCTTCGTCCGGGGAGGTAGACAGGCCTTGAACCCGTTTATACGGGTTCTAAGAGAATATTTTTGGCCGAGCCTACGGGCTCGGAAAACCCACGGTAAACTCGCCCTTGTGCCACATACATCCTTCGTGGAGGGGGCTGTTAAATATAGTAGTCGAATAGAGTTGACGCTGGGTCAACCGACACACACTCACTAGTCGTGTAATACTCTTCTGTTGTATTTACTATTTAATATATGATACATCTGTTACACTTGTTTTGCTATTTCTTAACTATTTACTTGGTCACAACATCTTAATCTATTCAGCTGTTCCCCAAGGCCTTCTCTCCTATTAATCTTACATCAGGCGGAAGAGTCCAATATAGACTCTCTAGAGGGAGGACACCACAACACATAGTTTCATGCAATATGCAAATTGGTAATCTTCATAATTTCTGGGAGACTTAATAAAGAAGGTGGGCTTGGAGAATTTGACACTCACACGGCATATTGAAGGCAAAAGAGGAAGAGTGACGCTGCGGATAACCCCCTTAACAAGATTAATCAAATTGAGTATATTTCTGAAACCTAATGTCTAATCCTAAATATTTTTTGTCGCTGAAAGCCAATGAAATATACAGGCTGATTGAAAAGTAAATCTTAAAATATTTATAATTTATTTACTATCTATAATTTTTACAAGAAATAGATATGAGAGAAAAAACATTTAGCATGAGGTTTTATTTAAAATTCGATATGGCCGTCAAATTTCGCTACCAGCTTCACGAGCCAACCAGGAAATGTTACAACTGATTTCACCAGGAACTCTTGTGGTATGGAAGACATAACTTCTTGTATTCTTCCGGTGATTTGGTTTGGTATAGTAGACTTGTTCCTTTAACCGAGCCCCAAAAGTGACAGGGTGTTAAGTTCAATCACTCTATACATTATTTACGCCAAATATATTTTTATAATTCTGAAACCTAAGATCATTTACGGTCATGGAATCTACAAAAATATTTTAATATTTTGCTAACTTTACAAGATGCTAATTTTCAAAAGCAACAAACTTGATCTGGGTTTTATTTGAATTGTCTTTTTACCGAGAATATTGAAGCTAAAAACGCACATCGTTCAGTTTTAGGAGTTCTTTAACGATAGACATTCACGCAAGGCTTGCTTTATTGAAAGCCGTTTCGTTTGTTGACGGATATAGATTAACGGTAGCCTCGTCATGCCTGTAACTGTGAAGATATGAATTCATTAATGACAATGAACAGACAGAAAGATAAATATTATGCTCCTTGAATTGAAAAAGGTTTGTGTTTAAGCCAATCAATAAGTGCCAATTAATCTGTGTAGAGTTTAAATATAAAAATGTGTGACTGTTGCATATCTGGTGAAACAATATTCCGGCCAAAACGTCTGATTTGAATTAACTTTATGTTACCATTGAATTAATCTCTGGTAACATAATTTCACCTGAATAGATAGATAGATAGTAATAGATTGAGATAGATTTTAAATTTTATGGTAATTCGACTTTGCTAACCAGACGCTTCCTCTGTAGCTAAATGATATAGCATGTCAGGCTATTTGACGGTTTCGTGTATGATACAGGTTCGATTCCTGTCGAAGGACACATATTTTATATGAAATTTCCCGGACATTCAAGCTGGTAAATATGGTTAGTACTGCTTATTATAAACTGAGCATTTACTTAAATATTTGTATCTGTAAAAATAATGCATGAATAATATATATATATATGTATTTACATGTGAACACTTACACGTACACTTATCTATATATATTCATTTGAGTATATATATATATATATATATATATATATATATATATATATATATATATATATATATATATATATATATATATATATATATATATATATATATAATCAAATGAATAAATTTAAATAAGTGTATGTGTAAGTGTTCACATGTAAATACATACATATATCCTTTGGTGTAAAGAAAACGGTGATCGATGCTAAATAACAGAACTGTTATGTATATATTAATAAAAATACATAATACTCTGTGCCGACAATTCGACTCGGAGTTTCAAGCCTAATGCAATATTCATGAACATGTTATATATATATATATATATATATATATATATATATATATATAAATATGCTGTTTATACGTTTATACGTCGAAGTTGTGTGTTTATAAACAGTAATTCGTACGCTTCTCTGTGGCTGAATGGTTAACAGCACGTCAGGCCAAATGACGGTTCCCATAAGTTACAGGTTTGATTCCTGTCGCAGAGCGAATATTTTCTACGAAGGCCACTAAATTAATACTGTTTAATTAAAAATTATTTACTTAAATAAATTATATCTATAAAAATAACTCTTAAGCAGAAAAAATACTAAATAATTGTCGGTCTTAATCCATTTCATTATTTATATATATATATATATATATATATATATATATATATATATATATATATATATATATATATATATATTAGGTTGGTGCAAAAATAATGACGTAATAATGTCCTTTCCTTACGTTAAAAAATACGTCAAAAACGACATTATTACGTCATTATTTTTGCACCAACCTAATATATATATATATATATATATATATATATATATATATATATATATATATATATATATATATATATATATATGATGCACGTTGGAGTAATGGTTTGAGGAATCGGAAAGCAGAGTTCGAATTCCAGTCGAATCCATTACATTCACTTACATGCTAATACCCTTGGGAAAGATATGAATCCTCTTCTTCTCCCTCCAGCTATGGGTAAATAGCAGAACAGACTGGGTTCTATAGCGTTGGATAGCATCTGGTCTCGTAAAAAGACAACTTTGAGCTCGAAGCCTGTGGAGGGTCGTTTGGGGACCTTGTGGCACGTAGTGCCCAGGTCTCTGTATTCGGCCCTTCAAAAAGTGTGGATGGTTCTGCACAAAACCTTCACCACTATAATCAAATCATATGTGCTGGTGTTTGTGCTGTCGGTTCCTAGGAACTGATATGATTGACCCTCATACGTCGAATTCGACGGGAGAATCGAGTCGAGTATATATATATATATATATATATATATATATATATATATATATATATATATATATATATATAAGAGCCGTTGGTGCTTTGGGTATAATTCAACTACCTTCCGAGTAGATCGTTTTTCTCTATTAGCTCGTATACCGCCTTGTACGGTTATAGCGTTTGTAAAGATCTGTGATATTATTTAAGGTCCTGGTCTTAAGTTTATTATCGAGAATTATGAGATTAACGCACTCCTAATGCATTTTTCTCTTCGCCAATCTTTTTCAGTCTTGGTTCAACGAACATTTATTAAGTCGACATTGGAGTTGGATATATTACGATGATTTACCGATGCCTTTAAAGTAGTTGCCTCCACAGAAACGCGATACCTAAAGATTAAAATGAATTTTAATAAATGAAAAATCTTTCTTGAAACTTTTATTTTACTTTTAATTTCAAGCTAATAGATTCAATTTAATATTTCCAATAAGAAAAATACTTTGCTCTATTTCAAAAGCTAATTTAAATTTTCTAGAAGGAGGCTTTGTTTTGAAATCGCCAAAAATATTTGATTTTAGACATCTGTCATCACAATGTATTTCTCTTTATTAAAAAACCTTTAAAAATACTTTTCTGAAACTTTATTTAAGAAATATTAGCTAATTTAAAGTATAATTAATTTGATTTGAAACAAATATTACTTACTTTAAGTTTAAAATATCGTAGAAATGCATTTTTAACATGTTGGTAGGTGCTTATTTGAAGTGACAGATTGAATGACAGACAGAAGTGAAACTAATTTCTTCTACGATGGACATATCAAATTACTTAAGGGATATAATATGAGCGTCATTTTTTACATAATTTTTAACTACTCAGTAATCTTAAAAAATATTTTTCGTAATCTAATGTTTAATTGAATTTTAGGTAATTTAACTTTAAATTTACTATAGTTATCGCTTGTATTTTCTAATAATGCGTATGGACGTCCGTGTTTACAAAATTTATACACACACACAAAAAAAATTCAAAATTCTTTACACAATATTGGGGTTGCTGAATTGTCGTAAGCTTTTTCATTTATGATTAGTAAATATAGTTTTTAATTAATAAAAATATTACCTAACTGATATAAAATAATACAGAAATTTAAAAAATTTAAAATTTTATAAATTATTCTACTTAAAATTAAAACAATTAAAACAATTCTTGTAAAAATTCATTATTCCCCGAAAAAGATTTTTAAGACAATAGTGTCTATTTCATAATATATATAAGCAATTAAAAGCTTTTATGAATAGATAATTTCTTAGCTTTATTGACTACTAGCAGTAGAGCCCGGCGTTGCCCGGGGATGTAACAGTAAGAGATAGATCAAGTATCGACCATCATAAAGACTGAAAAATAAAATTGACAAAGATTATTGTTTAAGGTTGACGGACACGCATGTCTTAATTAGTTTTTTGTTTTTTTTACGAATTGGTCAAACCCAAACTCAAACAAAAACATTGTTTTCAATAGTTATGAGTCTACCGATTGAATAGAATTTTATTATAAACAATTGTCTTGTAAATGGAATTTTTAAAGCATTCTGAATGTAAAAATAAAGAAAAAAGTGTGCAAGACAATAAGAAACACTACCTGCCAAAAAAAAAAGTGAAGTTTTGTTGAAATCAGTTGAAAAATGTAGGAAATCCGATCCCATATATAAACGAACACAGACACACACTCACAAACAACCTGGGTTTTATAAGTATAACTCGATATGAGTTGTCCTCCTTTAATTAATGCCTCTTAATCGTGTTTTCAAATTGATTTAGTGCAAAAACAATTGCTTTTCGATTTTTGGTGCTGTCAGAACCACCGCAAAGTAATTTTACGTAGTCCTGTGAAGTTTTGTTGAAATCGGTTGAAAAATGTAGGAAATCCGATCCCATATATAAACACACACACACGCACAACCAACCTGGGTTTTATAATAAGTATAACTCGATAACTCGATATTAATAAGTATAACTCGATGTGAGTTGTCCCCCTTTCATTAATGCCTCTTAATCGTGTTTTGAAATTGATTTTGTGCAAAAACAATTGTGTTTTCCAATTTTTGGTGCTGTCAGAACCACCGCAAGGTAATTTTACGTAGTCCTGTGAAGTTTTGTTGAAATCGGTTGAAAAATGTAGGAAATCTGATCCAATATATAAACGTACACGCACACACACACACACACACACACACAAACACAAACACAACCTGGGTTTTATAATAAGTAAGATTTAATTTTACGATTCAGAGCAGATTTTCGGTAAGTAGTGGTCCTGTTTTATAAAATAAATAAATAAATAAAATTGGTGATTTAAATTTTCCAAACAGTTCTGCGTATAACTAATATAGACATTAAGCTAAACAAAGTAAGAAACAGGAACATTTCGTTAGAAAAAAAGAAACGATTGGTGGACTGCTGGGCAATAACTATCCTCCTATATGACAGTGGATGCTAAACAATTTCTTCACAAGTAAAAATGTAATTGCAGCCAAGGACATGTTGTTCTAAAGAAGGATGCAAAAAATAACACACGTGACTAACGAGAAAATCTGAATTAAAATGTAAACAAAAAGGACACTTATGTTTAAGATCAGAAAAAGCCACCTGAACTTTCCGAAATACATAAGGAAAGAGGGCTTGGAGAATGTGACACTCACAGGACATATTGAAGGTAAGAGAGATCGAGCGAAACATTGAGTAACGTACCTTATGAGATTGTGTAAATGGATGATCATTGACTGGGAGGAATGTTAAGGAATAGTAAAAGGAAAAAAAGCTTAGAGCTACAAAGGATAAGAAGATGTGGAGAGCCATGACGTGGAGGAATACGGAATATTGAAGAAGAAGAATACTTACTGGGATTCAGATTAGAAGTCGTAACTCTCATTAATTATTTTCTCTAAATTTTTAAAAATTGAATAAGTGTGTGTGTGTGTGTGTAACAGATGCAAAAACATGTTTTTACCAAGATTTTCTAAAAGAGTAATATTTCTAAAATACTTTAATTCATTGGTCAATAAGTACTATTAAATCAATGCGCTTTACATCGCAAAAATACGCTAAAATTTCCAATACTAATCTTTGGTCCCCCTGTCGGCGCAAGAAAAACAATATTTTTAACCAAAATTTCGAACCTTTTAAATCGTATCAAAAATATAGTTTAACTGTAAAAATTCCTTTGGTCTTTCCTCTTAATAACAACAAAGATATTGACAATAAGATATTGACAAAGATATTGACAATAAGATATTGACAAAGATATTGACAAAGATATCGACAATAAGATATTGACAAAGATATTGACAATAAGATATTGACAATAAGATATTGACAAAGATATTGACAAAGATATTGACAAAGATATTGACAATAAGATATTGACAATAAGATATTGACAAAGATATTGACAATAAGATATTGACAAAGATATTGACAAAGATATTGACAATAAGATATTGACAAAGATATTGACAATAAGATATTGACAAAGATATTGACAAAGATATTGACAATAAGATATTGACAAAGATATTGACAAAGATATTGACAATAAGACTTTGTTGTTATGACGTTTTCGACATTTTTCATTGTGTTATGCTCATTTTGTTTTAACGAATCTGTTGAAGAACTTAATTTAAAATGTTGTTTTTATTTTAGCTCACCTCTACGCTTGCTGATATAGTTTGTTTTTTCTTTTCTATATTCTTGCCCCTGTCCTGTTGTCGTTGTTATCTTTTTCGTGCTAAAAATCTCTTATTATTTTGTGATGTTCATGAATTACATGTTAATGTTGGATAAATTATATTCGTGGTTGATGATAAGAGATCTACTTTCTAAGATCCTAAGTCAACCTGAATGCAGCCTCATCGTTCAAACAACAGTTTTGGTATCTGTTGTAGAGTAACTAGCACCCCATCTGCACTCTACCGGATCGCCGGGCTCATAGCATTTAATAGTATATGATTAAGGACTTCAACAGTTGATTAATAAGTTGATACTAAACTGATTAATATTCGGACTGATCTTACTTCATTTGGCTATAAAGCATTTGACACTCCGCCATTCCCTGTAAGTTGTCTTGTTAATTGTTTTGTAACTTATTGTTCTGTGTTTTTTTTTTGTTTTTTTTTTTTTGTATGTACCCGTAAGCATCGCATACTGGTGTTGAATAAATATATCAAGCACTCATTCTTCTCCGTGTATCATTCACCTCAACGATACAATAGTACCAGTTCACTGGTGTGAATCATTCGACTTCGGGAATCTGTTAGTTTTGGAGTTATTCTTTGCAAATCCAAATATACAGTCTTTAACACTTGTCTTTTTTGTGACAGTTTTTCCTTTGCTCTGTCTTGTTGCGCGACCGATTTTTTACTTCCTGACGCACGTACATATATTTACATATTGTCTCTTTAACCTGTAAATGAAAGTGTGTGTGTGTGTGTGTGTGTGAGAGAGAGAGAGAGAGTGAGAAAACATTTTCTTCTGGTTTAATTATAAATAAAGGCTGAAAAAATGTATGCAAACTTTGACATGGTATCCTTCGTCAACTTGCGTTCTTTTCAGATTTGAACTTTAGTATTACTAATGTCTTCCAGGCTTAGCTCTGAACAAGGAAAGTTCATCTTGAAACGCAGTTGGAAGTATGAAGATGCAAATGATGTTCAAAGACGGTATAGAAGAGAGTTTCATTCAGATCCACCCACGCGGCTTACAATCTCACGGATTAGAGAAGTTCAAAGCTGATGGCACTGTCACAATTGGGTGGTAATTAAGTAATAAATATCAATTGAAGACAGCAGTAAAATGGTATGGATAATTGTCATTAAAAATGACAATTACAAGATTTTGTTTGGTTTCTTGATCAATTGTGAGCATGAAGTATTGCACCGAAAACCATACATTGTGATGGTAGATAAAGAAAGAACGTGCATTATCAAGAATACTGTATGCACCGGAGACAATAGAGTGACAAAGAAGAAAAACAGGAAAACTAGGATAGCTTAAGACAGGAAGTGTAGAAATGATGGTCAATTAAGCGAATTGAAATAGATTCGCTTATCGTCCAGTTCACACACAATAAACAATTGCGCGGGTGTCATCGTGTTTTCGGAGTTTGCGCGGGAATCACTGCATCCACCGCGGCCTATTTAGTGGCCATCCTTATTCGACGAGTGCACAGCTATTATATATATTATACAAATATGCCCGTCTGAATATAAAAAATGTAATAATATTTTTTTTATTCATTGCACTCCAAGAAAGGGGGTTACAGAGTAATAAAGAATATGAGTAGTCTGGTCCGAAAGTAAAGCATATGATATCACAGGCGCTTGAAGAAGGCCGATGTGTACAGCGACCGAAACGAATGTGTATAACAGCCAAGATGAGCATGTTAGTCTGAATAGCAAAGTATATAATATGACAGACGTCTGAAGAAGGCCGGTGGGTACAGCAATCGAAACTTTATGAATATAACTACCAAGATGAGCATGTTGGTTCGAATAGCAAAGTATATAATATGACAGACGACTGAAGAAGGCCAGTGATTATAACAGTCGAAACTTTATGAATATAACTACCAAGATGAGCATGTTGGTTCGAATAGCAAAGTATAGGACAGACGACTGAAGAAGGCCAGTGGGTACAGCAGTCGAAGTGTTATGAGTAGAGCAACCAAGATGAGTAGATTGGTTCGAATAGCAAAGTATATAATATGGCAGACGACTGAAGAAGGCCAGTGAGTATAACAGTCGAAACTTTATGAATATAACTACCAAGATGAGCATGTTGGTCCGAATAGTAAAGCATATAATAAAGAATAAGCCGACTTGAACCTAACAAAACGACTCACACACGCATTTCCAAATGAAAATAATCTAGCTTAAGAATCAGTTTGCTGTTGTTATCTGATATGCAACCGGCTTTTAAGAACAAACGAATTAGCAAGCTGAGATCGATAAGCCTTATCTTAAGGACGATGATGGCCGTCGATTGAAGCAGAGGGTGTGGAGAAGAGGAATAAGTTGTAGCCTCTTTGCGTGTTTAATCAAGACATTTGATCAATATCGGCTCAGGTTGGACGTTCGAATAGGGAGTTTACTGGCAACGTATCCAAGCTTGTTTGGAAGTTCAAACAATAACACTAATACAATTGAACGTCTGTGGCCATAGGTTTTATAAAAGTGGGATCATTCATTTGGATGGAACTAATTTCTTGAAACTAGAGATTCTTTACGTGTTCTGCCACCAATTCACACAAACTACTAGTTTATTATTTGTTTTCTCCCTGTTTTTCTTTCTTTCATTATGTCGTGTGTCAAATTTTGCAGGTCGTCTTTCCTCCATTTGTGTCAGAGAAATCTCATTTGCATCGTTCTGATTGTTGGCATTTCCTTTGTAACTCTCATTTCACTTAAAATTTGCACGTCGTTAGTTCTCTCCATGGTATTTTCAGCATATCTATCTATCTATGGCTGTTCATTATCTATCTATCTATCTATCTATCTATCTATCTATCTATCTATCTCAGTCTTTTCATATCTATCTATCTATCTATCTATCTATCTATCTATCTATCTATCTATCTATCTATCCCAGTCTTTTCATATCTATCTATGGCTGTTCATTATCTACCTATCTATCCCAGAAAGTTAGAGAGGGCGAAGATCATTTAGAATAAGTTGGAAAATGAACTTGGAATAATGTATATATATATATATATATATATATATATATATATATATATATATATACTTAATTTAAATCTTTCGTGAGCTTCCTATCTATCCTTAGCTATGATTAATTAATGAACATGTCATTTTCGTTTATGATCGATTTCATCACGATTCTTCTGTTAAGCTTGGAGAGTAATTATAGATTCTTGTTGCTCAGAGTAGAGTCCAATATTTTTATAAAAAACCTCTGGAAAATTAAGGTAAGATATCTTTAATCATTTCTAAGATACAACGTTTCAAATCTTAATCTAACAATTGGATTTTGATTATATACGATTTGTACAATTTTGCTGTTACACTCGGTATATATATATATATATATATATATATATATATATATAAGAAATTTTTATGCTTATTCATTCTTTTTTATAGATACAAATATTTAAGTAAATGCTCTGTTTATAATAAACAGTATTAAACAACATTTACTGGCCTGAATGTCCAAGAAATTTTCACAGAAAATATTCGTCCTCCGACAGGATTCGAACTTGTATCTTATACGGAACCGTGATTTAGCTTGACGTGCCTTTACCGATTTGACCACATAGGCACACTCGGTTAGCAAGGTCGAATTTACTGTATTTATTTGCTAAGAATGTATAAACATAAAAATGTCTTAAAATAATTGTCGGACTTTGCCCATTTCATAATGTGTGACGTCATATATATATATATATACATATATATATATATATATATATACCGCGTGTAACAGCAAAATTGTTTAAATCGTGTACATACATACATACATATATATATATATATATATATATATATATATATATATATATATATATATATGTCTGTGTGTGCGTGTGCGTGTGTGATAAACCTTATTGTCAATATTGTTATCATTTTGCTGTTTATTCTTCAGATTTCATTCACACACACACACACACACACACACATTATATATATATATATTACTGACATTTAGAAAATGTTCATGGAAGTATATTTTCGCCTATATGGCTTCCTCAGATGGATAACGAAAAATGTGTTGTGTGTGTAAGCATCTGTGTGTGTTTAAAATAATTAAATCTTATATTTATTTTTCCCAAGCATTTCATTTTCGGATATTATTTTCGTAACATACTTTCATGAATGTTTTTTCTATCTGTCAATAACTTATGACTCTGTCGGTATTACATACCCAAATTTATTACACACACACACACACACACACACACACACACACTCATCCCGGCTTGAAGCAATTGGCCGTCTAGCCACATTGAGGTGCAGTGATACAGGGAAACGTATGTCTGTGCATGACAATATATATATATATATATATATATATATATATATATATATATATATATTATAAAAATTATTTTAAAGACATTATATCCGGGTTACACTGTATATATATATATATATATATATATATATATATATATATATATATATAATCAATTCATCCAGAGCAAGACAATAATGCCATAACGACGAGAGAGGCTACTGGGAGTGGAACAGAATGAGAAGACTTTAGAAGGAACCGGAAATCCAGTCCTAAACAGGAAACAATTGTCTTATTGACAAGAATTGCGAGATTAACGCGCCTGCGCGTGTGTGCGCACACGCATACGTATACACAGACACGCATACGCACACACACACACATATATATATATGAAGATTCTTGTCGTCTGAGGGACTTTATCAAGGCAAATCCCTTCATAAAGTTTCTCAGAGAACGAAACGCGACGGCCAAGATAAGTTTTCCTTTTGCTTTTATTCATATTGTACTTGTACAGATATAATCTATCTGAAATTTTACATAGATACATACATACATACATATATATATATATATGTTTACACGTACGCACATGTGTAGACGTGACATCAACAAAGCTCAGTCCGATAAAATCCTAACTGAAAAACGCGTCACTAAAAATTTTCCAATTTGTTTTATTTTTCTAAATATATATACTAACAAAAAACTCACACACACAAACATTTATTTATTTATTTAATAAATAAATAAATAAATATTTTATTACCCTTTAAGCGGAGGAAGCTTAAACTGATTGGAAAGAGAGCTTGAGGACTTAACACACTCTTACAGAGCCGCCAATAATCTTAAGTACCAAAGAAAATTACTTCGATCCT
>OZ010612.1:33609182-33716682 GCA_963932145.1 Acanthosepion lycidas
AGCAAGGTAGGTCTTGGCTGTAAAGGTCTGAACAGGTGCCACTAAAAAATGGAACTGGCTTGAACATTTGCCATGGAAGTAGGTTTGTGACTTTTCTAAACTCTTAAGAATCTACAGACAATTTATCCATGGTTCTACAAAGTAGCGGTATTCGGAAAAAAACTTTGATTGGCTCTTCCTTCTTACAAATGTGAAACGGAAGGATTAGAATTTGACCCTATGGACGTAGCGAGGTAGATCTTGGAGGAAAAGGTCTGAACTAGTGGCACTAAAGAATGGAGCTAATATGAACATTTGCCATGGCAGTAGCAATAGGTTTTTGACTTTTCTGACATATGCGATTCCATAATTCAACAGGCTATTTAGGGTCCTTCTTTTTTGTAAACTTTTAATAACAGTATTAAGAACTCTAATCCGTTCATTTTTTCTGTCTCGCTTTTTTAATAATGTCTATTAAATACAAGGCTCATGAGGGACTCAAGCTAGAGGGATATTGAAACAAGGTATGTAATACAGACATAAGAGGAGTAAGTAGGAAATTATGAGGATATGGTGTATAGATAACAAGTAATCCCAGACTTGAAGTTAAGATTGTAATGCTCACAGGAATCTGTTTTATAGAGTAATGGTTCTTAGAAAGAAGCTGTTCCTTCATACCAATAGAATATGGAAGGAATGAGGGTGATTCAACTCCTTGGATATAGCAAGGTGGATCTTTGTTGTAGAAGTCTGAACTCGTGGCACTAAAAAATGGAGCTTATATGAACATTTGCCATGGAAGTAGATATACATTTGTGACTTTACTGAAATCTTAAGAATATAAAAACAATTTATTCCAAGGAGGTAGCAATTTGGGATATGGATGTAAGAGGAGGAATTAAGAAGTGGAAATTATGAGGATATAGAGGATAGATAATGATTGTGCCTAGACTTGAAGAGGTTAAGATTATAATTCTTGGGGAAGCATCCACATGGGAGTCCGTTGCACAAAGTAGAAGTTCTTGAAAATAAGATTTTTTACTAATGGGATATGTAAGGAATGACGATGATTCAACCCTCTTGACATAGCAAGGTTGATCTTGGATGTAAAGGTCAGACGTGGTGGCACTAAAGAATGGATCTCGTCTGAACATTTGCCATCGCGATAGAGTAACGATAGATTTGCGACTTTGTGCCTGTGGGGAAAGAGGCTGTAGAGTGGGACAAAGTTAGCACCACAAGGACGCGTAGACTATTTTGAACTGGAAATTGAGGAATCAGGGGATCCAGCTCAGATATATAGCAGCAACAATCAATTTTTGGTCAAATCTGACTCTTGTCAAGATAAAGCAAGATAAAGGAGCTGATCGTTTTCCCAGTTTATGTGAATTAATTTTGGACGTGTTATTTCTTTCATTATATTGTTTTTCTGGCAACACTTAGGTCGTTATATTATATATAGCCTTAAAACTAACAGCACGAATCAGTAGCAGAGGAGTAATGTATAACAAGACAAGATATTGAGATTCTGCTGTCAATTCTGTTATGGATATTACCTTATTGGGATTTATAATAATTAATCAGATAATAACCTTAATCAAGCACAGAATAAAACGAGGACTACATTGGCTAAAGAAAGGGCTGATCACTGTCTCTGTAAGGGTCACGTGATAGTGATTATATTCAAATACACATCCTCTTTTTTCTTCCACGACGTTATTCAGGATCACCAAGCAAGGCTTCTTTCTTCACCACCGGTTCTAGATAGATTACGGGCGAATGGAGCCGACAACCCTAAGAGAAATTACTGCAGAATCTAGTCGGGGAATGAAAAAGGCTCCTTCTTCAACAAGGACTATTGACGCCTTTTTCTCCTAAACTAAGCCCACAGGCGCACATTGTCTGCAAACACTTCTTTTTCTTTATTTCTAATATTTGGATATTAATTGTATTTAAATTTTACTGTTGTGTTTCTTTTCAAGAGTTGATGCCCAGTTCGTTTGAGTGTACGTGACTTAACACGAACACTCTATAAACTTGTGGTATTATCGTGGCTATAATCACCACAACCTTTATTGAGGTGACTATGGACGCTAAGTATCTAAACCGAACGAAGTCTACAGTCATATCATGTCAGACGTTTTCTAAGACTATGTAATATATGATTTATTCTGCTGGCTTTAATTTTGGTAGAATGTAATGAAACCAGTAAAAAATATGTAATAAATAATACATCTATAATAATCTATAATAAATATACATATGCATATATAAGGGCGGTGTAGTGTGTTGAATAATTAGCTATGGTCAAGTGTAATTGGTAAAATTTTCAATAAACAATACGAAAGGGAAGAAAAAAGAACAGGGTAAAATAACACTAAGCAAACAATATATATGGAAGTCAAAACTAGGCAAAGGAACAGCCGTCGTCTAAAGTGGCGTCTAAAGTGGACGAACGGTCCGAAATCAAAGATGTTTACAGCGTCGTGTCGTGTCGTGTCCTAGAGTTCGAACCCTTGCACCACAACAGCCCGTCTCGAATTAAAGGGGACAGTTCCTTTCTTCTAGACGAAGTTCTAGCCATTGCCTAAAGAGGTAGGACCTACAAGCCAGTAGGTGGTTAGACTAGGTTGGTTTTGTATTCATAATTTTCCTTCTCCTAGACTGACTGCCACCCAATGCTATAAATCTATTCTGTTCTGCTACTTACTTATAGCTGGGGGTTAGTGAGGAGAGATGGATTTATACATTTCCCAATGGTATTATCTCACATTGGAATTTAATGAACTCGACTGTAATTCGAACTCGGTCCCCCGATTTCTCAATCCGAGCCACAATTCATTATTCTACCGTGAAACAAGAGAAAGAAGGCAAAAAGTTCACAAAGCAAGAATTGTGCTCACACGCAAACGGGATATATTCAAATGGTTATAGCGTACTGACTTCAGGACAAGAAAGAAAAAAATATGGGCGATGTGTCCGAATATTGTCCATTTCTATTGGCAAGGAAGAAATCCCATTAAACATGACACGTAGAACTAGAACAGTCTACCCCAATGAGCGAAATAAAGGGTCCTGTTCGACATTCCAACTACTTGAAGAAGGCCGGAGCGTACAACGGCCGAAACGTTGTAATAAATATGGCGACAAAGATGAGGACAATAGTCCGAATAATGTAAATAATGTACATAATACCTCATCTCAGAAATATAGACAGATACTGAAGAAATCCCAGGTTTTGTCTATAGATTTGATGGAGGGGATGGTCTTTGCAGTCATTCCAACAAATACGAAAGCGTTTTATTCAGAATTTATACAAATTTTATAAACTTTCGCAAAACTCAAGACAGAAAAGCAACACCCGGCTGACAAATAAGCAGCAATTACTTTATATATTATACATTTGTACGGTCAATAATTATTTTAACGAAGTTGCAACGGTATAATGCCATTGTTTGAAATGAAATTAGTAAGTGTACATTTGGTAATTTATTTGACAGATTACCTGCAATTACCTCCAATCTATTATTGGTACTATTGTACATCAAATAAAGTGCTGGTATGATTATATTCTTTTAATCTTCCTTCTTGCACAGTGCTTAATTTTATGTTTTAAATAAACGAGCCGGAACGATAATTCCTTTTTGGAAACAATTTCAGTGGAGAAATTCTTATCTCGACCGACTGTTCTTTTACTGTTTAATTTAGAATCACCTTCTATAAGTTTTGTATAAGTCCGATGAGACGACACAAGCTTTTCTTAATTCGAATTCTCTCAGAATCGCCTCGCTGTATAGATAGAATAGATGTTGTTCCTTGTTTCTTTAAACAACCGCAATGTGCTTATGTCTTCGCCATGTTATTTTTGTTATTCTTAGCATTTCTCGATAGAAACACATTTCTATCGCTTCAACTCTCTCCTTTATCTATAAAGAGATTACAAGCATTCAGTGTCTAAGCTGTTCAGCACTCATTTCTTTGTTTCTAGGGAATTTCATTATGTGTAATACTAAAGTTAAAACAGTAGAAGGCAACTGGTGGATAAATCGATAACCAGAGAAGAATAGGAAGTGAGAAATGATGAAAATCTTGGCAACACGAAAAAGATGGAGGGCACTGTGTTTTTCTTTTGAAAACTCCAAAGCAAATACACGGCGGGTGGTCTATCTGCCGTGGTCAAAGAAACAAAAAGTATTGTAAGGATTACACCACATTGTCTGTCAGGACGCCTGCTAGGTGGCATTCTATTCAATATTTTTTTAAATAATGTTCACAAAATACACAGCCCAAGAGCCATTCAAGGTAGAGGGTTATTGTGTGGTGTATGAGCGTAAAGAAAAGGCAAGAGTTGCAGTCATGAGATTATGTAGGAAAAACATTTTTATTTTTTTTTATAAATGTTCACTCAATACAAAGCTCAAGAGCAACTCAAGGTAGAGGGTTAGTGTGTGGTGTTGTATGAGCGTGAAGAAAAAGCAAGAGGTTCACTCACGAGATATGTAGGAAACCTTAGACAAAACCAGAAATCCAACCCTAAACAGGAAACAAGTGATAAAACTCCCGTTCAAAAAACTTTCAGTTAATTTCTAACCCTTTATTTAATCTAGGGAGATATGATGTTCTCGTTCCGCTTTCCATATCTAGTAATATCTTGTTTTTATTTACTTCTTCTCAGTTATTACTTGTCCAGTGTCCACGGAGCCGGAGTCTGTATTACCCGCACCAGCGTTTTAACTCACAATTGCTATGTTGCAAAATTCACAAACCGACATCTTTAATTCACTAGCTGAATGTATTAAAGTGTTGTTTTGTGAATTTAGTAATCTAGTTCAATTCATCGGAAAAATAACGCTTAAATTTATATAGTTAGATTAGATCTCCTGTAACCGTTAGCTTCTGTATGGGTGGCTGTTGTTCCTAAAAAGTCTTTGCGCAGTAGAATGGTCTTGCCTAGGGTATATTATTTTCGATCCAGTTTGTGTACCGATAGCCGTAAACTGATAGTCTGTGTACTTGCGATGAAATACAACTGAAGTAAAGATGAAAGAAATACTAGTCATAAATTAATAATGGCTTACAATGGTTCGTCTAATAGCAACATTCAAGATAATATTGACACTGACGATCGTAGAATGACTGTTTAGTTGCAACGAAAATTGACTAAAATCAACGCGAAAGAAATGACAATTAAAAATGAATAATGGCTAACCCTAGTATATGTCTACTTTGCCATATCAAGTTTTTCGCAAGGTTGTGCTGCGTCAACTTTCTGGGTTGTGTATATGGACACGAAAAAATTAATAAGTGAAACATTTTTTTCTCGGATTTGAATATCACTTCCCAGTTCTGGAAGTCACTGTCCATGTGCTCGTCGAAGTACTGTGAGGCTGGAGTTGTATTAAGAATTGTATTTTTGCAAAGAAAACAAGTTCTTTTGAGAAATCATCGAATATCGATGTACTACCATTTGTCCATTTGTTTTCGAGGAAAGCATAAGCTATGCCTACTTTTAATGTAAACCCACTTTCCATAACAGTCTCTCAGATACAATGCACCCTGTGACCAATGATTATGTTTATGTTGGTCGGGGGTGGAGTCATTCAAAGACGTACTTGTTCCACATGTCAATATGGTTTCAAAACAATTTAACATTTGAACTTCGTGAAAACTTCAATAAGAAGAATAATGTTACATCACGTTTGTTTAGGCTAAACTAAAAAAAAATATTATTTAATTCATTAATGTCCACCGTTCCATTTTTCGAACAGTGTGCATTAAGTTGTAGGTAAAAACCTAATCCGTAGCTTGTATAAATCTATATACCGGATTTAATTAATTAATATTATTATTGAATATATTTTCTTATATAAATATTTAATATATTTTTTATATATTTTTTTATAGATATGTATAACATATTTTTCTGTATTTTTAAAAATCCATATATCGTATTATTAATTATTATTTATTGATCGATATATCAAATTTATTAATCGATATATCAAATTTATTAATCGATATATCAAATTTATTAATCGATATATCAAATTTATTAATCGATATATCAAATTTATTAATCGATATATCAAATTTATTAATCGATATATCAAATTTATTAATCGATATATCAAATTTATTAATCGATATATCAAATTTATTAATCGATATATCAAATTTATTAATCGATATATCAAATTTATTTCTAGAGATTTAAAATTAATGGCGTTTTTTAGATAAACCGATATACTTTTTTCTTTATATAAATATGTAATATATATTTTTATGTAAAATACTTGATATATTTTCATATATAAATATTTGATATAATTTTCTTAGGTATAGGGTTAGAAATAACCTAGATATTAACAACCATATACGCGCGTGCTGGCGTGCACACGTTGGTAAGCAAATGAATAATTACCAATTTTAGCCAAGAGGTGTAGACATAATAGTGCTTGGGTATTATGATGGGCATATTGGGCTTCGTATATTTGAATTAAGATAAAAAAAGTCACAGAAAAAAAGTCACAGGAAAGATAGAGAGAGGACTATGTTAGCACCCAGCGGACAAAAATCCAGCGGACATAACCAAGCGTGTTATCCCAAAAGTGAACTATCTCATAAATAAATTGAAAATTCAGGGAAATTTTAATTTAAAATTTAATGTCAAACTGAAACTTTCTTCGCATAAATTCGGGTTTTATGGGATATTAGAACTCCCTAAATATGAAATATATAGAATATGTAACCGTAGCATTCGTTGTTTGTTTACGTTTTGGAGCTAAATTTTAAAACACCTTCCTTAAGGCTTTCTTCAAATAAAGTCGGGTCTTATGGGACACTGAGACACTCTAAACATGAGATAAATCGAATATATGACTGTAGTATTGTCAGAAATTGTTATTTAAGGCTTACTATCTCTGTATAATACGATCTCCGTGGTTTGTTTTGGCGCAGACTTAAAAAAACACACCATTTTTAAGGCTTTATTCGCATAGTCGGCTCTTATGGGATAGGACTCCATAACTACGAAATACATCGAATATGTGACCGTAGCTTGGTTAGAAAACAATTCTTTTTAGATCTACTATGAATTTCTATTGCAAACCGTGAAGACCCATAAACTCTGCTTAAAATCGGGTCTTATGGGATACTAGGACTCCATAACTACGAAACATATCAAATATGTGACCGCAGTCTTGTTAGGAAACAATAGATTGGCTTGATATACTATGAATTTCTGTTGCAAAAAGACCGGACCCATAATCTCGTGAATTACCCGACCGAAATAGATGACTTTATTACGGATTTAGGAACATTCATCTAAAGAATAGTGGTCCTAGTGAAACCTGTGTAAGGACTATTGTCTAAGGAATATCCGTCTAAGGACCATTGGTTTATAATAGTATTATTAATAAATTAACGCATTATTCATATATAAAAGACTCAATTTTATTGATATTTACTATATTACAGAATAATATTTAAGACACTCAAAACAACATTAATTACTGATGACTCATGTGGTTTATAAGCATTTATTTACAACCATGGACTTTTTGTGGTTTAGTAACTATTTTCAGGTTAGTAACAACCCACATTAGCCCTTAATTCTCTAGACGAATATTTCTTTGACATATTCTTTGTACAAGTGTTCCTTAGACCAATATTTCTTAGACCAATATTTCTTAGACCAATATTCCGTAGACCAATATTCCGTAGACCAATATTTCTTAGACCAATATTCCTTAGACCAATATTTCTTAGACCAATATTCCTTAGACCAATATTTCTTAGACCAATATTCTTAGACCAATATTTCTTAGACCAATATTTCTTAGACCAATATTCCTTAGACCAATATTTCTTAGAACAATATTCCTTACACCAATATTCCGTAGACCAATATTTCTTAGACCAATATTCCTTAGACCAATATTTCTTAGACCAATATTCCTTAGACCAATATTTCTTAGACCAATATTCCTTAGACCAATATTTCTTAGACCAATATTCTTAGACCAATATTTCTTAGACCAATATTTCTTAGACCAATATTCCTTAGACCAATATTTCTTAGAACAATATTCCTTACACCAATATTCCGTAGACCAATATTTCTTAGACCAATATTCCTTAGACCAATATTTCTTAGACCAATATTCCTTAGACCAATATTTCTTAGACCAATATTCTTAGAACAATATTCCTTACACCAATATTCCGTAGACCAATATTTCTTAGACCAATATTCCTTAGACCAATATTTCTTAGACCAATATTCCTTAGACCAATATTTCTTAGACCAATATTCTTAGACCAATATTTCTTAGACCAATATTTCTTAGACCAATAATCCTTAGACCAATATTTCTTAGACCAATATTCCTTAGACCAATATTTCTTAGACCAATATTCCTTAGACCAATATTCCTTAGACCAATATTTCTTAGACCAATATTCCTTAGACCAATATTTCTTAGACCAATATTCCTTAGACCAATATTTCTTAGACCAATATTCCTTAGACCAATATTCCTTAGACCAATATTTCTTAGACCAATATTCCTTAGACCAATATTTCTTAGACCAATATTCCTTAGACCAATATTCCTTAGACCAATATTTCTTAGACCAATATTTCTTAGAACAATATTCCTTACACCAATATTCCGTAGACCAATATTCCTTAGACCAATATTTCTTAGACCAATATTCCTTAGACCAATATTTCTTAGACCAATATTCCTTAGACCAATATTTCTTAGACCAATATTCCTTAGACCAATATTTCTTAGACCAATATTCCTTAGACCAATATTCCTTAGACCAATATTTCTTAGACCAATATTCCTTAGACCAATATTTCTTAGACCAATATTCCTTAGACCAATATTCCTTAGACCAATATTTCTTAGACCAATATTCCTTAGACCAATATTTCTTAGACCAATATTCCTTAGACCAATATTTCTTAGACCAATATTCCTTAGACCAATATTTCTTAGACCAATATTCCTTAGACCAATATTTCTTAGACCAATATTCCTTAGACCAATATTTCTTAGACCAATATTTCTTAGACCAATATTCCTTAGACCAATATTTCTTAGACCAATATTCCTTAGACCAATATTTCTTAGACCAATATTTCTTAGACCAATATTCCTTAGACCAATATTTCTTAGACCAATATTCCTTAGACCAATATTTCTTAGACCAATATTCCTTAGACCAATATTCCTTAGACCAATATTTCTTAGACCAATATTCCTTAGACCAATATTTCTTAGACCAATATTCCTTAGACCAATATTCCTTAGACCAATATTTCTTAGACCAATATTTCTTAGACCAATATTCCTTAGACCAATATTTCTTAGACCAATATTCCTTAGACCAATATTCCTTAGACCAATATTCCTTAGACCAATATTTCTTAGACCAATATTCCTTAGACCAATATTTCTTAGACCAATATTTCTTAGACCAATATTCCTTAGACCAATATTTCTTAGACCAATATTCCTTAGACCAATATTTCTTAGACCAATATTCCTTAGACCAATATTCCTTAGACCAATATTTCTTAGACCAATATTCCTTAGACCAATATTTCTTAGACCAATATTCCTTAGACCAATATTTCTTAGACCAATATTCCTTAGACCAATATTCCTTAGACCAATATTTCTTAGACCAATATTCCTTAGACCAATATTTCTTAGACCAATATTCCTTAGACCAATATTCCTTAGACCAATATTTCTTAGACCAATATTCCTTAGACCAATATTTCTTAGACCAATATTCCTTAGACCAATATTCCTTAGACCAATATTCCTTAGACCAATATTCCTTAGACCAATATTTCTTAGACCAATATTCCTTAGACCAATATTTCTTAGACCAATATTCCTTAGACCAATATTTCTTAGACTAGTATTCTTTAGACGAATGTTCCTTAGACGAATGTTCTGGATCCCTTCTATTACCGGCCACCATAAATTAATTGTGACTTTTTTCCTAGCCAAAATTGTGACTTTTTCCTGAAACTTTATTACCGGCCACGATATATTTGTACTCCTGCGTTTCTTTTTTGGTACGCTATTCCCCACTTCAATAATAAAAAAAAATATTATTATGCTTTTAAATTCGCACTCTTAGTTTTGTGACATGATTGTTTTCTTCGACTAGGTGGGGTGAATTCGGTGTCCGAAGGCTGTAATGTTAATTATTAAGAGGGTCACGTGTTGGTAACTTGGAAGTGGGTCATTCAGTTCATAAGTCATTCATGTCTGGCCCTGACCTCAGTGTTGTAAAATGGACGTTGACGTCTGTTAAGTTCACGTGGTTTTATGGAGATGTTGAACACGAATTTCCCCGTTCACCGAAATGGCATTGTCGCAGTGTGAGGTCTCTTGGGTGCCTGAAATGAGATTTTGTGATGTGCGCACGCGCACGCGATTGTGACAAATTAATAGATGCGAACAAATTGAGGCAGATAGATATAAGTAGGTAGATATGAGATAGATTGATTGATAGTCAGACAGATGGGTAGACAGACAAACTGAAATAGATATGAACTGACTAAGTTCATATAGAATAGAATAGATAGATAGATAGATAGAACAGGGAGATGTAATAGAGATATAGAGAGATAATAGAATATAGAAAAGAGAGACAGAGATATAATATTTAAAATTTCGTAAAGATAGATATATATGAACAAACAGCATTAAATAGATATGAACAAACTGAAATAAATATTTATAACCAGAATTACATAGATAGATAGGGAGATAGATATGAACAGATTGGAATCGATAAATAGATAGATATGAACAGGAATAGATAGATAGATTGTTATAACCAGAAACACATAGATAGATAAATATGAACAGACTGAAATAGATAGACAGACAGATAGATAGATAGATAGATATAAACTAATAGAAATAGATAGAGTGATAGTTATAACATGAATCACATAGATAGATAGGAAGAGACTGAAATGGATAGATATATAGAAAGATAGATAGATAGAAAAGAGGCTGAGACAGGCAGATAGATAGATAGATAGATAGATAGATAGATAGAAGAGACTGAGACAGATTAAGAGAATGGCAGATAAACAATTACGAACAAGATGAGGACTGAAATTCTGCGAGTATGTTTGGCTGTCAGATGCGAACAGCCTGGGCCTATATATATATATATATATATATATATATATATATATATATATATATATATATATATACAGTCTAGGCCTATATATATATATATATATATATATTTATATATATATATATATATATATATATATATATATATACTCATCTAATCAATTAGGTAAATACTGTGTGTATATTACATTCAGTTACGCACCATTGACCTTGGGAAACATATGAAATGAATCCATCACTTCAACTCATAGCTTTCAAGATATACTGGCTTCTCCGAACTCTGGTGGCAGTCAGTCTAGGAGATAGATAAATATGAATTCAAAACTGTATATAAGGCAACGGAACAACAAATCCACAACGGTAATTAATGAAGAAAAGGAATCTGTTGTGTATTATGATCGCCTACGTCCTGAAGGGACAAAGAGAGTTCTTAGTTCAGCACTATGAAGAAAACAACGGGACAACCACTGAAAATGTATGACAATTCACAGATAATAACCAAAAAAGGAATCTGTGGAAAGTTATGATCATCTAATTCCAGAAGTAATATAGCATTTTTTTAAGAAATAGTGTTTATTTAATTATGTAAATCTGAGATAAGATAATTAACAGATAGATAGATAGATAGATAGATATCAACAGGCTGAGTTAGATAATAAACAGTGGAAACGATAGACAGATACATACATAAATTATATATGAACAAACTGGCACACACACATACGCACACACACACACACACACACACACACACGGGTGCGCGCACAGATAGATAGATAGATAGATAGATAGATAGATAGATAGATATGAAAAGACTGGAATAGATAGATAGATAGATAGAGAGATAGATAGATAGATAGATAGATAGATAGATAGATAGATAGATAGATATGAACAGACTGGAATAGATAGATAGATAGAGAGAGAGATAGATAGATAATGAACAGCCATAGATAGATAGATAGATAGATAGATAGATAATGAACAGCGATAGATAGATAGATAGATAGATAGATAGATAGATAGATAGATAGATAGATAGATATGAGTTGCAACCCCACTGCCATTTTTCTCATCCGGTTGCTAAAACGAAATAAAACCCGAAAATGAAATGCAGTCTTTTAATCGCTTCGCAATAAACAACCTCAAAAAAAGTACGAGTCACACACACACACACACACACACACACACACACACACACACACACACACACACACACACACACACACACGTACACGCACGTATACACACACATACGCACACGCATACGCGCACACACACACACACACACACACACACACACACACACACACACACACACACACACCTCGAAAAAAAGAGAAAAGCCGAGAGAAAACGAATGAAATGATGGTGGAGGAATTTTATATCAAAAATTCAAATTACCTCCACTGCCTAATGTATAATTAAAAAGGAAACAAGTTCGAACACGGATATGGCAGTAAGTGTCCCACTGAAACCGTTTCCAACAAACTAAGTTAATTATTTATTGAAATAAAACTTTTATTCAGCCCCTGAATAACGCCAGTCACAATCGTATCAAAAAAAAAAAAAAAAATCAGGTTCTAAAGGTGGAACTGTTACGTACTAAATATTGCTAGTACACAAGCCTTATATTACTCACAGTCTTTCTTTATGTTCCGCCCCTCTTTAGGACGTTGGCGATCATAGTTCTCCACAACTTCCTACCGCCTTGTTGGCTGGGGTTCCAGAATATGCTGACTTCCTCTCTGCAGAGTGGTAAGACACCCCAACCACCAATGAGGCGTCCTGGGTATGATGATAAACTACCTCCAACAGCAAGGCCTCTGATCAGGAGGTTTTGAGGAGAGTGGAACAACCTCTTAAATGCTAGTGTTACCAGCAATAAAATTCTTATTGGTATTAGATAATCCATTGAGGTTGATATACCGTAAAAAAGAACAAACCAAACCAAACCAAACATCTTCCTACCCAATTTCTAAGCAATGTTTTCTGCCTTACTCTCCTCCCTGTTCATGTTCATAAGCTAATTAAACCTGTTACTCGCCTTTTTCTTCTACGCTCTTCAGTATGTCCTGTGGATGTCAAATTCTCCAAGCCCCTTTCCTTATTTTAGTTCAACTGTTACTTTTCAATTTTAAGAAAAACTGACCTATTCATTCTCATTTTCCTTAAAATTTCCTTGTTGCTTATATGTTCTGTCGGTAGTATACACAATCTCTCTAACCTCTCTATAAAGAATTACGCTTAAGACTTTACGTAGGAAGTACTTCGAGAGCCTTCTAATAACAATATTACCAACTATAAACACTCGTCAAAAACATTATATTACATCCCCAACATTTATTGATCACATTCGTGAAGAATCTAAGGCGCATTTACCTAAAACAAACAGTATGTATGTAAAAAACGTTTGCAAATCAACATGCGAAAACCAAGAAGCATAATGTCTACTATACACACATACTCCCCCCCCTACACACAGAGGGAGCGACCGAGTGTGTGTGTGAGAGAGAGAGAGAGAAAGAGAGAGAGAGAGATTTATGAATATACATTTTCAGTTATACCTGTATTCCTTTAATTTCTTGATACTTCGAATAGACGTGTCGTCTGTCCTTGAATTGGGAGCGACACAAATTACACTAACTTATATTTAATAAGTCGAATACACGTGATACATGATTGACCAATGAAAATCAAACTATACAAAAGTAAAAATACCAGAATTTCTTTTTTCTTTTTCTCCATATCTCATTCTCTGATGCAGCGTTAATAAAAAAATTAAAACAGCTGTGGCCACAATTATAAATGGCACCGAGGTCATATCTTCCTCGACAGACAAAAGGAACATCTTTGCCTCGATCTCTGCCTCTAACTCAACATTAGACGACAAAGACCACCCCCTCCCCAACTTCCCACGTCTCACTGAGCACAATCTCAGTAATATTACCATTGTAACACATGAAGTTTCTATACTTATCAAAGGCCTTAACCTTAAGAAAGCCACTTATCCAGATCAAATTTCAATGGTTGTCCTTAAGAACATCAACCCGGAATTGTCCCCAATCCTAGCAAAATTATTCAGCTGTTGCTTGTAGGAGAAATCCTTCCCAACCTTTTGGAAAGTGTCAAACGTATGTCCTGTTTTCAGGATAGTGGGCGTGCGATCTTCCCCCTCCCAGTACAGATCTATCGGTCTCCTCAGTATCATCAGCAAGATTTTTGAGACAATAATCAATAAGAAGTTCGTCGAACACCTAGAAAAGAACAAACTCTTCAGCAAAGAGCAATATGGGTTTCGGTCGGCCCGATCCACTGCCGACGTCTTAACTACCGTCACTCACAGAATCAGTGAGGCTTTTAACTATATATACACCTCAAGAACCATATCAATAGATATATCAAAGGCCTTCGACAAGGTGTGGCACAAAAGCTTACTACACAAGCTCTCCAATTATGGAATCAGCGGAAAGATCTTCTCGATTATAAAATCCTTCCTAACAGGGAGATCCCTGGAGGCAGTTATCAATAGCCAGTCCACTGCAGCCCTACAGGTCAACGCAGGCGTCTCCAGGGGTCACTCCTCGGACAAACTCTCTTTTTGATCTTCATAAAAGATCTGCCTAAAAATATACTCAGATCATTTGCAAACATCTATGCCGATGATAGGACTAAATACAGCCGCACTTCTGAAAGTCTTGATGGTCAAAAATTGGCGACTGATCTCTCTTCTGATCTTGCACAAACTGCCCAATGGGGTAAAAGCTGGCTAGTTGCATTCAATGTCCCGAACCGTGCCTTGAAAGACTTGTTGGGCCTCAAACTCACACCCGACTTAAAGTGGAACTCGTACATGCAATCCACTGCTAAGAAAAATGGCCAGTGTTCTGTACCGTTCCAGTTGTACCTGACTCCTTCTGCTATTCTCTATCTTTGTAGTAGACATTATGTTAATTGGTTTTTTCTCATGTTGATTTGGGAACGTTTTTATGTACATGCCATTTGTTTTAGGTAAATGTGCCTTAGATTCTTTAAGGCCAAAAATGGAGTACTGTTGTCATATTTGAGTGGGAGCTGCCCAGATATCACTCTCCAGCTTTGATAGAGTTCAAAAGTGTCTCTGAGTCCTTGTGAATGACGAATTATTCTCCACCCTTCAACCTTTCTACCACGGGCGGGATGTAGTAAACCTTTCACTGCTCTACCGCTACTTCTACGGAAAGTGTCCCCAAACCTTCTCAATAAGGACACGCCATGCCACTTACATAGTAGCAAACCAGCCACATTCCCTCCGTATTCCATCGGTGAGAAGTAAGTTCCACTCGAGGAGCTTTTTTTTTGCGAACTACTGCCCTCTGGAACCGACTCCCACCTAGATGTTTCCCCAATCACTACAATCTTAACATTTTCAAGGTTAGAGTTAATTGTTATCTTCCACTCCTATCCGCATAAACTACCTCTTAACCTAAACCTCTAAGTTGAGTGCTCCTCGCCTTATAAAGGGTAAACCTCGACGTGAAAAAATCCCCCCCCAAAAAAACGAAAACGATTGATAAAAACTTCCTATTTGTTCGTTATCTTATCATTCTGTCGGATTCTGATCCATATTTGATCTATATCTGATACTAACTTTTATATATATATATATATATATATATATATATATATATATATTGTTCTTCAAATTGTTGATCACCCTAAATAACACGCTCTCTCCCAGAAACTATAACTAAGCATAGTTGCAGTATACACCACAGGTGCGCTCTGTGGATGTTGAGCAAACATAAATGTGCCTGAGTGAGCGTCTGCAATAGGGATTTGCTAATTTGCTAACCGCCTCAATAGACAGGTATCCTCAATACGAGTGGCCAGCTATTATATATATATATATATATATATATATATATATGTGTGTGTGTGTGTGTGTGTGTGTGTGTGTGATCGAATATATTACAGACATTATGTCTGCTAACTTTTAACAAAATCCGTTAATACTCACGAATAACCTTCCGTGTATTGATGTTAAAGGATGAGAGAAATGTGCTATAGCTTTTTAAATTTCTTTTATTTTCATTTCCTAAGTACTTTCGATTTTTTTTCTAAGATCCTCTTCAGGGGTGAAAATAATACAAAACTATATGTTCATTAATATAAGTATCTCTACAAAGTTGTGCGTTGTTATTCATTAGCGTAATATTTTCATTATGCTTTTAAATGCAAAACGGTTGACAATGTGCCAAACGTTCATTAGAACATGAAAAAATTATCCATTATGGAATTTTTTCTCTCTATGTTATAATGTCATAGCCACGCGCGCATGAAAAAAACTGTTCCTTTACAGGCATTTCAGAACATTACTGCAGTATTTATAGTTGATTCTGTTCAGTGCCGGTTTTAATTTTTTAATATAAATTGCTTCTAGTATCTGTAATTTAATTTTGTTGTTTTCATGGTGTAGGATAGTTGTGTTGTCGATTAGTTCTTTTTTATATTGTGAATGCGGACAGGAATGTTGCAGATGTCTCTCATTGAACTTTTGGAAAACATAGAATTGTGAAATAGGTAAAATTACTCTAAATACATTTTTCTTAAAGACTCCAGTTACACTTCAAAATTCTTTTTCATATATTTTTACCTGTGTGGGTTATATAAAATTATTTCTTGTCTCACCTCTCTTTTTTATCTCCCTCTCTCTCCTCTCTCTCTCTTTCTCTCTCTCTCTCTCTCTATATATATATATATATATATATATATATATATATATATTCATACACGTTTCATTAAATAATATAGACAAGTGTTGTCTATTTATTTTATGTAAATGTTTTCGTAACATCTGATAAGTTTAATAACATTAAACTTAATGTTGTTTTAAATGCCTAAAAATGTTAGAGTTTTCAATCAAATGTAGTGTCAAGCGTCGTGAAAGCGAGTTTGTGGTGTGACCAACATAAATATTATCTCCAGCGAATTAAATAATATTTATGTTGGTCACACCACAAACTCGCTTTCCCGACGCTCGACACTGCATTTGAATGAAAACTCTAACATTTTTAGGCATTTAAAACAACATGCCTGCCCGCATAAACAATTCCGTAAAATACTTGTCGAAAACACAATTATACTTCGACACGAAAACAATAGACAAAAATTAAAAATCCTTGAAGCATTATGCATCAAACAGTTGAAACCCAACCTAAACAAAATCAATTATGGCATCTCTACAAATATTCTTAAATGTCTATAATTGGTAACAGAAGCCATTGGTTTATACCAATGGCTTTCCATACTTCTACAATTCACTCTCGTGTGGTCATGTGTGACGTCATGTGTGACGTCATGAGATGCGGTGCGATTTTCGCTTCTAGCGTCTTATATGTGCGTGTTTATCGTTGCTTAGAAATCATCTATGTAAACATTGACAGACTATCATCACTGTCTTGTCCGTATATTGTTTAATATGTTGTAATTGACATCTTTGATAATGTCTTAAGTAAGCCGAAAGCTTAGATTGTATAAAAAAAATATGGATCACTATTGTGAATTTCTTTCTTCGTTCAACGATAATGTTATTAAACTTATCAGATGTTACGAAAAAAATTTACATAAAATAAATAGACAACACTTGTCTATATTATTTAATGAAACGTGTATGAATGAAAAGATGCTGCCTAAATACACACACACACAATATATATATATATATATATATATATATATATATATATATATATATATATATATGTAAGTGGAAATCAACACCCAGTCTGTTTATATGCTTATACGCAATCCTCCCGAAACAGACTGTTGCCGCCGGGTGTTGACATCAAGGTCCACTTTTATATTTACTTACCCTTTATTCCTGAAATTGAGCACTTTAACCCATAAATATAACTTACCTTAAAATATTTTATCATGTTTGACGGCATATTAACTCCATATGGGTCATTTAATGCCGAAATTTAATTTTCTTGAGAGCTTTGAAATAATATATGTTATTTTGCTTTCACAATTGAAATATTTTGAGCAGTTTTAGGGCTTCAACTAAATATATATTGAACGTAATTGTATGCCTTCAGCTACAGATAAAAAAGCATTGTTAGTCATTTTACAATAAAATGTATTGCTGGTAATTCTACTATAAAATCTTTTGTTAGTCATTCTGTTTTAAAAACGAATTGTTGGTCATTTTACTATATGTATTGTTGGTATCTTTTACATAAAAATGAATTACTGTATGTGTTTTTATGCTTTCATAGCGTTTTGTACTTGGTTGGGGGAGTTCTCTATTTGCCCATATCTGGGGCCTTAACAAGTGCTATTACCCAGGATCAGATGGACTTGGTAACAAGAGCAATAAAGAGGTGGTTCCACGCTCCTCAAACCTCCAATTTCCCGCTCAGAGGCCTTGCTGCTGGACATGCTTCTTTTTTTACATATATAGGATATCTGAAATTTTTACACACACACACACATATATAGAGAGAGAAATATAGTTCTAGGGCGTTCTATATTTATCGGATAAAGTGTTCAAATAGAGATAAAGCTTATGTAAATATAAAAGTGAACATTGAAGTCAATACTCAGAGGCGACAGACTGTTTCATGCTAGATGCAATCAGGCCAGTTGTATTAAAATATTGGTATATATATATATATATATATATATATATATATATATATATATATATATATATATATCATACTAATGCTTCCTGGTTCAATTCAACTTTGACCATTAATCTTTTATATATATATATATATATATATATATATATATATATATATATATATATATATATATATATATATATATATATATGTATGGATATGAGTTTGTGACCTTGGGTTTCACGCTTTTGCGATCATCCTGATAATCACGAAAGCGTGAAACCCATGGTCACAAACTCATCTCCATATAACTGAATACATACATACACACACACACACACATATATATATATATATATATATATATATATATATATATATATATATGTGTGTGTGTGTGTGTGTGTGTGTTTCCTTGGTATAATTTGCTTTTAAATTATTTATCTGCGTGTAAGTTAGTCTTCGTTAATATTAGGTTGGTGCAAAAATAATGACGTAATAATGTCGTTTTTTGACGTTAACGTCAAAAAACGACATTATTACGTCATTATTTTTGCACCAACCTAATACTTATGGTAATATGGTGATGTGCTTCTTATATTCGGGTTCGATCAAGGGTTTTATTAGTTTCTTGTTATATTTTCGGATTTCATTATTTAATTTGTCAGTTTTAGTTGTTTTTATTTGCCGTAAGATAGATAGATAGATAGATAGACAGACAGAAAACAGACAGATAGATAGATAGATAGATAGATAGATAGATAGAGTGTGAAAGAGAGATATGTACATAGATATATAGATAGAGAAAGAGAGAGGTAGGTATATAGATAGAGAGATAAAGAGAGGGAGATAGGTATATAGATAGATGGATATATCGATAGAGAAAGAGAGAGTGAGATAGGCAGATAGATAGATAGATAGATAGGTAGAGAGATAGGTACATAGATATAGATATATAGATAGATAAAGAAAGATAGATTAAAAGTGAAAGAGGGAGAGATATGGAGAGAGAGAGAGAGAACGAGAGCGATAGGTATGTATATAGATAGATAATGGGAAAATAGGTTTCAGTTTTGGAATCCATTAATTAACGCGAGCATATACTCATATGCTGGATCTGTTCCATTATGAAGTAGCACTATATTTGCAAATATATTGAAACTTATACAAATATGTAAACCCGTGTAAACCGTGGAATGATTACTAGAAATCAATCAACCTTTTTTTTTCAATCAAATTCTGTATCAATCCGCACATTGGGCTCCTCTTGTTAGCAAAGCTATTCATCTGTGATTTCACGACAATAGCAGCAGCAAAGAAAAAAACGCCTAAATTCCATTTCCTTTTAAGTCAAGCCGATGTGTGTCCAAATGAAAAACAAACCAGTAAAAAAGGAAACATGTAATTGCAGAAACATACTACAGAGAGCTTGGAATGCATACGATTAACTAGCCTTATCAGCGTTCGAGGAGGGATCGCAAGTCGTGGAGAGTGAATGCTTCTTCTTCTATGTGCCGTTCCCTTCAGGATGTTGGTGATCATGGCTCTCCACAATTTCCTTTCGTTTGTAGCTCATTAAATTTCTTATCTTTTTGTTATCTCTCCTAAACCTTGCTCCGCCACCCATTTGCTGAAACTTGCTAGGTAGGTCATACATTGTTCTCCTCTGTCCTTCTTGTCTGCAATATATCCTGTGAGTGTCAAATTTGCTAAGCCTCATTATTTTCCCTAGAAATTTCAACCGTCGTTTTCTGATATTAAGTATAAGTCTCCTTTTGGCTCGATTTTCTCTAAAACCTCGTCGTTGCTCACACGTTCGGCTAATGGTATTCTCAGCATCCTTCTGTAGAATCATATTTCTGTTGCTTCAAGTCTGTTCTTCGTCTGTGCGGAGATTGTCCAGCATTCACTGCCATATAGGAGAAATAATATTACATAATATTTCAATATTGTTTTCTTTGTTTCTAACGCAATTTTCCTGTTTCTTAATACTTTGCTTAGCTTTTGGAAGGCAATTTTCGTTATCCCAATGCGCATTCAGATTTCAGTGTCTCACTTTCTGTTCTCTGTTAAAACACTTCCCAAATATTTTAATTTTTGAACTTGTTTGTTTTGGTATGTCCAATTTGTAATTTGCATGTTGCTAACAACCACGCATTGTGTATCCTTGTAATAGATGATTAGTCCTTTCTTCTCACTTTCCTTCCCTACCTTCTGTAGGAGTTCTTGTAGTTTTCTTTCTATGTCTGTTATCAACACTGTATCATCTGCATTAACAGATTGTGATCGCCAATAATGAATCCTGGTAGGAATTCTAGTTCTATCAGAATCACCTCAGTGTATTAGTTGAATAAGTCCGGTGACAAGGTGCTTCTTTGTCTTACACCTCTTTCTCTTTTTTTTTCTATATTTGTTGAATTAATTTCCTACCCATATGCAGGCGGTTTGCTACCAGTATTTATTCTGAATTTTTCTAATATCCTCCCCAAATATGTCAAGGTTACCGTGTGCATGAAATAACGTTTAAAATACGACAATATGCACATAGCTTGTCTTAAAAGAGTACAACTGCTTCCACTAAAAAAGAAACAATTCATTTAGTTTTTATTACTTTCTGCTAAAAAAAATCGAATAAATTCGATTTCTCCAACCATGCTTAACAACACAATAAGCGCCATTACATTACACACCAACCTTTCCAAGTTTCTATGAGTTTTTTCCCTCCTTTCGTCCCAAATCGATGGGATGTGACTTGAATAAAAAATATAAAATTCAGTTCCAATTCATTGCTTTACTGAACATGAAGGGACGATTAAAGCCGACAGTATTAAAATTCATTAGACCAGAACTTCATTTGTATACAAGGTTGTACGTCAATACGGTTTCCTTTTTATGTGGTATGTTAAGATACGTGAATGTATATTTGTAAGTGCGTGGGAGATTTTATAGGAGTGTACGAAGAATCTGAAGAGGTTTTGAAACGTTACATTCCCTTTCGCTCAAATAACCATGGAAAAAAGATTCTCTCCTCCACTAGCCATGGGTTAAATAACTTTGCGCCTAGGTGAAAGTAATCAACTTAATTTGGATTGGAATTTCGCTATTTTATTTGATATTAAGCTATCTGGAAAAACAATACGTATTTTGAAATAACAAGTTCATTAATGAGGAACCAATTTGTTGATCTTCTCTTTTGCAGTTTGCATTTTTATAATCAGGTATTGTCCACCTTAAAATAATTGACCTTATAACGTCATACATTAAGTATTCCTCTACCACGTTACAATAATTATTAATCTGCTACCTTAAAATTATTATCCATCTACTACTTTACTATAATTGCCTTTCTACCACCTTATGATAATACTCCTTTTACCACCTTACCATAATTGCCTTTCTACCACCTTATGATAATACTCCTTCTACCACCTTACTATAATTGGCATTCTACCACCTTATAAAATACTCCTTCTACCACCTTACTATAATTGGTATTCTACCACCTTATAACAATACACCTTCTACCACCTTACTATAATTGGCTTTCTACCACCTTATAATAATACTCCTTCTACCACCTTACTATAATTGACCTACCACCTTATGATAATACTCCTTCTACCACCTTATATAATTGCCCGTCTACCACCTTACTATAATTGGCATTCTACCACCTTATAATAATACTCCTTTTACCACCTTACTATATTTGTCCTTCTACCACCTTATGATAATACTCCTTCTATCACCTTATGATAATACTCCTTCTACCACCTTACTATAATTGGCATTCTACCACCTTATTACAATACTCCTTCTACCACCTTACTATAATTGCCTTTCTAGCACCTTATGATAATACTTCTTCTACCACCTTACTATAATTGCCTTTCTACCACCTTATAATAATACTCCTTCTACCACCTTACTATAATTGGCATTCTACCACCTTATAAAATACTCCTTCTACCACCTTACTATAATTGGTATTCTACCACCTTATAACAATACACCTTCTACCAGCTTACTATAATTGGCATTCTACCACCTTATGATAATACTCCTTCTACCACCTTACTATAATTGCCCTTCTACCACCTTATCATAATACTCCTTCTAACACCTTACTATAATTGCCCTTCTACCACCTTACTATAATTGGCATTCTACCACCTTATAATAATACTCCTTCTACCACCTTACTATAATTGCCCTTCTACCACCTTATAATAATACTCCTTCTACCACCTTACTATAATTGCCCTTCTACCACCTTATAATAATACTCTTACTATCTTACAATAATTATCCTTATACCACTTTACAACACTTATGCTTTTCGCTGATATTGCGACGAATCATAATTCATTATTAATTATTTAATTTTCACCCTTTTCGTCTACATGACTCATTCATTCACTTTCCATAAACTGTCAGGATGCCCTGCCATTTCAGATATTTTTCCTGACATCTCTCAATGCGATAGTCTGTAGGTGCTCATCTCCTCTCCAAGTAACATGTGACTAATTGTACTAGGTTGCATCAGCACAAAACGATCTGTGATTAAAGATAGATTGTTTTTAAAATTTTATTTACTATTTGTTTATTTCGTCAATAGGAGTAGATAGGTTCGCCCATCATCCGGTTCATGGACCTCCCCGACTTTTTGAACAGGTTTATCCTTTCTTTACTGATTAGAATTCGGTTTCTGGTTACTTCTAAAGGTTTTTTAAATTCTATTTCACTCCTAGTTACCTCTTCTTAGTGGGGTCATCGTCTTGCTTGGGGTGAATTGAATATTTAGTCATAGCTAGGCGAAGAAAAGGGAGAAGTAGAATCACACCTTTCTCGAAGACAGTGCTAGGTGAACGCTAACTGTCCCAGCCGGAGTTTGAACTCGGTTCGTCGACTCCATTCAGTGTGCTGTTAACCATTAAGCCATACGCACTTCCTTTTAAATCTCTCATCTACTTAATAAGAAATTATACTCACGTAAGAAAACGATTCGTAATTTGTCTTTCATTCTTAATTTCAAAGCTCTTTCATATGCAGATTCAACACAAGAGGGAAAAAGGAACCATTTAAATGAATAGATCAAAGTTTAAACTAGCCAAAAGACTTTCAGTGTAACAGAATGACAATTATTAAGGTTTTAAACATATGACTAAAAATGTTGACATTTGAAATCGCTCATTATTACGCTGGGTAAGCTCATACGGGAAGGCTGAAGCTGTTTCCATTTTGGGACATAGATTTCCTCTTGATTTTCTTTTTTTTTTGCTAGAGAAAACATCTCACGTTCTTTTTCTCCTAATACGTACTAAGCTACTCTGTATGAATTTCTACTACCTTATAATAATCGCCCATCTAACCCCTTACAATAATCGTTCTACCACCTTATAATAATTGCCCTTCTACCACTTAACAATAATTATGCTTTTTTCGGGCATTTCGCCGAATAGCATGACTGATTTGCTTATTTTTTTTGTTTTTGTTTTTTTACGGGTTATTATCCCTTTGTGGTTATTTATAGCCGAAACATATTTTGGATTGTAAGAATTTGCTTATAGTACCCAGTGTTGTCAAAGGCCCCCTCCTAAATACTAGCCAGGCTCGAGGTTTCTTAACTTCACTAATCGAATCAGAACCGCTGTTTTCAACGTGATTTTTCCCGTAGGCGAGTTAAGGAGGAAGATGAATTTCTTTTCAAGATGGTTAATTGGTATCAGACACCCTGAAAGGCTACATGAATTAAATTAAGAACGATGGCGATTTTACAGCTTATCAACCCTTTATGAGTTATTCAAAGCTGAAACATATTTCAAATCTTGCTTCAAAACCCAGTATTTTCAAGCGGTCTCATATTTAAACACTGGCCAGATTCGATGTTGCTTAACAAACGAGAACTGGTGTTTCTCAGCGTGATTTGATCGTACACGAGTTCAGGAGAAAGAGGGATTTCTTTTCAAGATGGTTATTGGTATCAAACCCACTGGAAGGTTTCAATAATGAAAGTATGAGAGTGGGCTTAAAAGTTCATTGACTGATTATGAATGAGTCATGCTAGAGCTGTAAAATATTGTATGCATTTATTTTAACTCTTCTTATTAATAACTGCGTTGTTTCTTTCTAAATAAACATATAAATATATTTCTTCCTCAGGTGTTATAAATACAGTGCCCAATGTTATGTAACAGAGCTATAAGTATATATTGTGATTTTTCAAGCGTAGCTCAGATGTAGCACAAGGCCGAAATTAGGGGGTACCCAGTGAGGACCGAACTCACTACTCAGTCTTAATGGTCCTAACGAGACAAGCTTGCTAGCCATTGCACAGCCTCGAGGTGCCCAAAGCTATAAGTATATATTAGTGAATATACATAATATCCAACGTCGATAGTACAACTCGGAGTTTTATGCGGTCTTGTAATCTTCAGGTGCTGAGTATATTCTAACCGTTATGAGGTTCGCGTTCTCATGACGATGATTTAAAACTGTGTTAAGACTTTTTTATTTAATTATTGTTGCCTAAAATATTATAATTAATTATTTATAATTTATATTATTTAAATTCTTTCGAAAGACGAAGAATTAAAAAAAAAAATTTAAATTTGAAATTAAGTAACCAAATTAGGTATCAAGAGAGGTAACTCTCTTTTTTGCATAAAGTACCATAGTTATAACAATTAAAGTAAAGTAGCACTCACAGTGTAATAATAGGTCGGGACTATATATCTAATGTGTTTGGAACCAAGCCTTATACTTACAAGGGTGAAATTATATATGCACATGTTATAAATTAATTGAGTACAATAATATGGGATTATATATATATATATATATGTGTGTGTGTGTGTGTGTGTGTGTATATATATGTGTGTGTGTATATATATATATATATATATATATATATATATATATATATATATATAAGAAATATTATTAAACCATGGGTTCTAAGAATATTAATAGTTATTGCATATTATTTTAATATTCATAAATCTATTTTGGAATATCTTTTAATCGGGGTCATTGTGTTTGAGCAGGTGCTTGGTCTTATAGATATGTTGATATCAATTATGTTCCCGTGTTCAGCAAGCTAAGTAAATGTTTTAATATAACAAGCTTCTCCAACAAACATAAGTTACATCTGTCTTCCTCTTCATTGTATGGTTTAGCTTTCGCGATTACCTTCTAGCTAATGGTTGAGTTTTTAATCGCCAAACATGCTTTGAAAATATTGTGCAGTTTTTGTATTTGATATTGCTCAGTGTCATTTTGTGGTGGTAAAAACACGATTTCCAGCTGTTCTCGGTGGATCCGAAGTAATATTTAATATCGTCTGAATTGATCCTAGCTGTGTAGATTATACCTTCATTGATGCACTTGCCATTTAATCGGCAGGTTACGTTTTTGCAGCAGTTGAAATGCATTTTTGTAGCATTATTGTTTTGTGTTTATGTGCTTGCTAAATAAATTATTGTTGTGTTGGTATATATAATGATCTATGTTTTTTATACAGCTATAACTTACGTTAATATTATTTTTGTTGAAAATCTTTTTAAATGTTGGAGAATGACCAAAGTGTTCATGAATTAAATTTGGAAAAATTCTATCTACTTTAGTTTTGACATTACTCTTGTAAGGCGGGTTGAACCACATTATGTTCTGTTTGCATTGTTTTAGCTTACTTTTATTTTATTATTATTATTTTTTTTATTTCTACAAACTCTAATTTCACTTTATGGTTGCTGCGTTCTAGCTCTTTATTATATCTAGCTTTATTATCCTCGATTATTCCTTTGTTACTGGAGATGATCGATAACCTATATTGTACCGAGTTGTGCAAATTGTCAAGTATCCTTTTATGCTGGTTGGATTTTCTATCGACATACCTGCGGTTGTATGAATCCATAGTGTATGGTTTATACATGCCCTTACTCATGTCAAATGTAACGTGGGGGAAATTGATCACTTTAGCGCTGGTTTTGGTGGTAATGTTTAGTTTATGGTCCTTAAAGAATTTAAACTAAACATTAGAATATACTCATCACCTGAAGATTGCAAGACCGAATGAAACTCCGAGTCCTGCTACCGACGCTGGATAGTATGTATATTGACTAATATATATATATATATATATATATATATATATATACATACACACACACACACACACACACACACACACACACACACACATATATATATATATATATATATGTGTGTGTGTGTGTGTGTATTTCAGATACACTATATCCATAAAAAGGACAACATCCGTCAGCAAGGCCTCTGATCGGGAGATTGGAGGTTTTGAGAAGCATTGAACCACCTTTTAATTGCTGTTGTCCACTCTGACCCGGAGTGGTAGCACTTGTTAGGGTCCCATCTATAGGCAAATACTGTACCCCCAAACAAGTAAAAAAACTATGAAAGTATACAAATTTATTTTTATAGTAAAATACCAACAATTTATTTTTTGTAAAAAAAATAAATACTAACAATACATATTTATAGTAAAATGACTAACAATAGGTTTTTAAAGAATTTAATCAGAATCAGAATATACTCAGCACATGAAGATTATTATATATTCACTAATATATATATATATATATATATATATATATATATGTATATTATAAATTAATTGATTTAAAATATGTTTTTTTTCGCTACACAGTTCTAACCATGTTACAAAAATGGAAGCTGAAAGCTCCGAATTTAATTTTGTAATTAAATTAAAGACATTAGTTCCATTTCATCCTCAAGCAAATTTTGGAGTAACTTTTAAAATTATTGGGTTTTAAAGACACAGCAAAAATCATAATTCATGTTTCCAAGGATACAGAGAAATCCAACTCAACCAGACAAGGGGTGTCTGCGTGTTCATTATGTCTGTATTTTGATGTATCAGTTATTAGTTACGTTTTGGTAGGGGTAGGGATGTATTTTTCAATGAAATCTAACATCCGTTAAATGCATGTCGTCTGGATTTTTTTAAATTTTATTGTTAACGGCAAAAATTATTACGTCATTTTTTTCTATTCGTATATTTAAAGATTTTTTTTTTGTGGGGGGGGGTTAGGTTAGAATACGATTTGAAAAATATTTTCACTTTTAATTTTTAATATACTATATTTCTTTTAAGAACAAGTAAATGTATTAAAATCCCTTACAGTATGTAGAATTATTTTCACATCAAGTATAAGTATGTATGTTATTAGGTAACAATTTTTTTTTAATTATAGTTAAATATTATTTAAGTAAAATTTATGACAATTACGGCAAAAATAGCTAATTCATTTCTCTGATTTCTCTATTATTATTATTTTTATTTTTTATAAACTTAGTAATATATAGTACAAAGGACATGGGTATATGTGTGTGTATACACAGAGATGCATGCATATATAGCTATCTAGTTATCTATTCATGTATGCTTATTAACATCTCTCTCTCTTTCTCTCTCTCTCTCTCTCTATATATATATATATATATATATATATATATGTGTGTGTGTGTGTATCTTTTCTCACATCTATCTACCTTTCTTTTTATTTATCAATTCAATTTTCTTCTTATCTATCTCTCCACTTATCTTTTCTTGTAATCTTATCTATATATTATGGACAATTTTGCTGTTACACCCGGTATATATATTTAGTTGCAGTATAAACTACAGGTTGGCATTGTGCCTGGGCAGGCGTCTACAACAGGGATAGTAGACACCATAGATTGATGGAAACCTGTTATTTATCCGCCGCGTTTTGCTCTCATTTTTCCCGCCTATTCCTTCCTGGTTAATATGAGCATTAACAACAGTAAAAAGATCTATTCAAGAAATTATTGATTCATCTATTTCTAAACTTTGTTCTTTCTTTGTTGTCCTCCAGAAGTCGCTGACCAAAGAGGAAAATTGACCGGCTTCAGCTATAGCGGAAGTAACATTATCTTCACTGAAATAAAAACGGGCAGACGAGAAAGAGAGAAAATAAAAAGAAAGAGACAAAATGTAAGAGAAAAAAAGAAAATAAGGAAAATCTGGAAACTTTGAGTTTGTGAAAGAGGTTGATAGAAAAAGAGAGAATGAGAGAAAAAATCTGACGTGATAAATATTAGGTTGGTGCAAAAATAATGTCGTTTTCTCACATAGTAACATATGTTAGAAAACGACATTATTTTTGCACCAACCTAATAGAATATTTAAAGACCCGTAGGTGATGAGAAACAATAAATAAATAAATAAATAAATAAAGAAAGAAAGAAAGAAAGAAATCTAAATAAAGAAATGAAGGTAATAAAAGAAAGAATGGTATCTGGAGGTAAAGAAAGAAAGGCAATGAAAAAAAAGAACGATATCTGGAGCTAAAAGAAAGAAAGAAAGAAAGAAAGATAGAAAGAAAGAAAAGGAAATAAAGAACGCCAATGAAAGAACGATAGCTACAATTAAAAGAAAGGAAGAAAGAAAGAAAGAAAGAAGAAAAGAAAGCCAGATCGTAGACAAAAAGTTATTAGAAAAGGAAAATAAGTGTATTAAACATGTTTCTGAGATAAAAAGATAGGAGAGAAAATTGATCAATAGAAAAAAGAGAAAAAACGGGCTTAAATGAAAGAACGAAAGAAAGAGAGAAAGAAAATGAATTAATGAAAGTCAATGAAAGAAATAATGATACGTAGAGCTAAAAGAAAGAAAGAAAGAAGGAAAGAAATAAAGAATGATTTCTAGAGCTAAAAGTAAGAAAGAAAGAGAGAAAGAATGATTTCTAGAGCTAAAAGACAGAAAGAAAGAAAGAAAGAAAGAAAGAAAGAATGATTTCTAGAGCTAAAAGAAAGAAAGAAAGTAAGAAAGAATGGTTTCTGGAGCTAAAAGTAAGAAAGAAAGAAAGAAAGAAAGAAAGAAAGAAAGAAAGAAAGAAAGAAAGAATGATTTCTAGAGCTAAAAGAAAAAAAGAAGGAAAGAAAGAAAGAATGATTTCTAGAGCTAAAAGAAAGAAAGAAAGAAAGAAAGAAAGAATGAATGATTTCTAGAGCTAAAAGAAAGAAGGAAATAAAGCCAAATCGTTGACAAAATGGTTATTAAAAAAAAAGAAGAAAGAAACATGTTTCTGAGATAGAAAGATAGATACTGAAAACTGACGAGAAAAATTGAGCTATATAAAAAAGAAAAACCGGTCGAGCTCGTAAGTGGGAGAATAGAAGTAAACTAAAACCACAGTGGTCACCCATATCCACGGTTTCGTTTTCCGCGTGTTCAGTTAACAGAAATCAGTGATTTATAAGTTTTATTCAATAATAACCCCAAAAGGGCAAGAATATTCCTGCTGTTAAGTGCTTTCTTTAATAAAGGTAGGTGTGTGTGTGTGTGTGGGGGGGGCCGGAACTAAGTTTGTTTTTACAGACCTACAGTTTTCATGAATCTTTTAACCGTCAAAGTGACGGCGCGGATAGTGAAATCGGCCTGATGAGTTCAATTCCCTGTCGATTCAGTTTCATTCACATCACACTATTGCCATTGGAAAAGGCAGGATTCCCTCTTCTTCCATCTATGGGTTAAATAGTAGGACAAACTTGTCTTGAAGTGGTAACCATTCTAGGAGGAGGAAAACTCTGGATTCAAAACCAACCTGTGCTGATCAGTACCTAGATAGGTGACCGCTTAGGACTACGAGGTGCTGTAAACTTGGATGTAGGGGTGGTGTAATGTATAACGCCTTGGAATTGAAAATCGGAGTGTCGAGTTCCAATTCCAGTCGAGTTCATTATATTTACTTACGCGAAAATAGCTTTGGGAAAGGTAAGGTAATGAACCACCTTTTCCCCCTCAGCTATGGGTTAAATTAAAATGGGTTTCGCTTCAGTAAATCATTATTATCTACAAAAAATTCTTGCAATCTAAAAATATTTTCTGGCTTTAAATAATCTGCAAAGGGTTTTTTTGTGATGTCAACGACCACTCGTAGTCACTTCCATGATGTCAACGAATAATCGTTGTCACTTTCGTAATGTTCGTTGTATAGAGATTTTGTAATCGCAGATACAACTATATTGAACAATGCTGGTGTCAGACGCCTTCGAATAACACTAGAACTGATAGAACAGTGTAAGCCGGATATAAGAGACCCTGATATAAGAGAAAACCGGATATAAGATAGATTTTTTCTGGTCCCAAATTAGAGCCATACTTACCTAAACAAAATATACCAAACCCGGATATAAGAGAAACACGGATATAAGAGAAACTCGGATATAAGAGACTTCTTCTCCAGTCCCGACAACTCTCTTATATCCGGGTTACACTGTACTTGCTCGATAATACTTGCTCGAATAGTAACCACTGAATAGTAATCAATATAGAGAAATGGTATAGTGAATAGAGTAGAGAATAGCGGTCCGTATAGTAATAGAGGATAGACTAGAAATGTAGATCAATGGTCTACTTAATGTAATAATGGGATTGCCTGTGTTTGCTCACTGGCGATCTATGTTCATCTCAAGTGTCGACGGCGACACTTTATTCCTATATAATATGTTGATAAGCAAACCAATCAACCAAAACCACCCTGAAGAGGGATGGGCTTCGTCAAGTTATCTTACCATAGATACGCTATTGCTGCTATGACTGTAGTATACGTGTACTGGAATGAGAGACAAACCCGTATGTGAGAAAAAGGGTGATGGAATATGGGAAGAGTTCATAAAGATCCTTACCAACTTCCTGGCCGCGACATCAGATAAGGAACTTTTCCCCGTATTCCAACACTCTTTTTACACACACTGATTTGTCTCCATTCCAGCCTGATAGTCTAAAGAGTGAAATGCGTATCTGGAGAGATTTCTTTGTATTAGTAATAATAATAATATATCCAGAAACAATTGACCCTCTTGTATCAGGTTGCACGGTGTTAGCACCAACTGAATATAAAACTCGACATGATAGAGTGGGCCAATATCTTCACTGCAAAATATGCAACTTGAAGGAAACTTGTATGAACCTCACTCAGACCCGGTTACAGAGATAAGACTAGTAACCATTTTATGGGACTTTACAATACATGCAGACGGAACAAGCAAAGCCCAGACATCGTGATCAAAAACCACAAAAAACAGAATGTGCTTTCTTATTGACAAGACTGTTCCAGCATATTTTAATGTATCTTTGAAGATCTTTAAAAAAAAACTATCAAAATACAAGGTTCTTTAATTGCGGAAAAAAACGCTTCACAGCGCTCTTATCGAAGGACACCTAGAGTCATATATATATATATATATATATATATATATATATATATATATATATATATATTTTCTGTTTAAACGTTAATTTTATAAATATAAATATTTAAGTAAATGCTCTGTTTATAATAAACAGTATTAACTACATTCACTAGCTTGAATTTGATTTGTTAACCAGAAGCTTCCTCTGTAGCTAAATAGGATAGCACCTCAGACCAAATGACGGTTCCATGTAGAATACAGGTTCGATTTCCTGTCAGGCTATTTGACTGTTTTGTGTAGGATACAGGTCCGATTCATGTCGCAGGACATATTTTCTATGAAATTTCGCTGACATTCAGGCCGGTAATTGTTGTTAATACTGTTTATTATAAACAGAGCATTTACTTAAATATTTGTATCTATAAAAAGAATGCAAACAGAAAATATATCAAAATAATTGTCAGGCTTAATCCAATTCATAATAGATATATTACTAAATTTCATTTTTTTCTAAATTCATTAGCGTCTCTCGTTCGTGTGTATGTGAAGCCGCATGTGTAGATAGATAGATATGAAGAGTGAGGTAGATAGATAGATAGGGAAAGAGGGATGGAGGGCGAGAGAATGCAAAAGAAAAAGGTTGAATCAAAATGAAGGAATCATTGTCATGAATAAAAAAAAGGGAAAATATCAAGAAAATCAGAAAAGTAAGTAAAGCTAAAAACAGAAAACTAGAAAGAGAGAAAGGGTTCCATTTGTTGAAGTTTATAAATAAAGAAAATAGAGAAAAGAAGAAAGAGGTAGAGAACAGAGAGGAACAGATAGGAAGAAACATGAAAGGGGGGGGGAAAGGTAAGACGGGAAAAGCAGAAAGAGGGAAAATAGAAAGAAAGAAAGAAAGAAAGAAAGAAAGGTGTAGAACGGTAGGAGAAAATAACTAATTAGATAAATGAAATAAAATATCGAGAAAAACGGGAATAGAGAAAGAAGAAAGGTAGAAAGAAAGAAAAAAAAGAAAAAGATAGAAAGAAAAACGACAGAAAGAAAGAAAGATTAAGAAAGAAAGAAAGAAAAGGAAGAAAGGTAATAAATAAATGGAGAAAGAAAGAAAGAAAGAAAGAAAGAAAAGAAAAGAACGGAAAAAAGAAAGAAAGAAAAGGACGAAAGGCAATAAATAAATAGAGAAAGAAAGAAAGAAAGAAAGAAAGAAAAGAAAGAAAGAAATAAAGAAAAGAAAAAGAAGGGAAGAAACAACAGTAAAGAAAAGAAGACCCTAAAAGAACGGAAGGAAGGTAATAAACAGAGAGAGAGAGAAAGAGAGAGAGAGAGAGAGAGAGAGAGAGAGAGAAAGAGAGAGAGAGAGAGAGAGAGAGAGAGAGAGAGATTTTGTTTAAACTGTGTAAATACGTATTCTATCTATCCTTCAGCTGGTCACACCTCAGCCTGTCTCATCATCAGCCACTGACTCCCTAGCTGTGAAAATCCAACAACCATTTACAGTAACTAGTCACCATCCTTTTACTGATTGATCACACACCCTGAAACGGAGGCGAAGAGCACGGACTTCAAAAATACGACCATTCTCTGATATTCACGTTTTATATTCAACAAACATGAGTCGGTAGGTCGAACCAATGATTTGTTGTTGTTTTTTTATTCTATCCATCCTTTCATTCTTATATTCTGTTCCCTCATTCTTAGTTTAATAGTTGACGCGCGAGTCGCTTGTATCTCGAAAGGTACAGATTATGTAAGGAAAAATGTGGTTGATTTCTAAGGGCGAGATCGGTGGAATCTAATTAATTTAATTGAATATAAGATTTTATTTTAAATAGTCAACAATGCTCAATAGTTATGTTTGTGCTTGCAGATTCAGTCAACGTAAAAAATTATTAATAGGTTTCACTGACGCAATCCGAAAAGTTCGCGTTCCAGTAAAACTTTTTGTCAGAAAAAAAAATAGCGTAACGCGAAGAAGGGATTACCGTTTATTTATATGGTAAAAATTCTAGAGCGTTCTAATATAAGTAATATTTAATAATCTTTCATTTTTGCTATGATTGATAGTTCTGCAATGATTGCAGAAAAAGAAAAAAAAAAACTTTAATTTAGAAAGAGCGCATACTTTCAGATTTATATTCAACAAACATGAGTCAGCAAGCGACAAACAAGATCCTTTGATATCAACACTGGCAAACATAAAATGTTATTTTTGGGGGGTTTTGGTAAGACTGGAGATTTTTCCCATAAAATGTGAGCGTTCCCAGAACTCTATCCCATTAAAATACCTTTCACATTTCGTTTTCGCCACTTCAGATTTCGCTAGAAATTATTGGAGACCCACAAACATATTTTTAAGTCCTCTCCATTCGGGGCGTAGATGATCATGGCTCTTCACAATTTCCTTTCTTTATTATGTGCTATGATTTATTGGGGAAAAAGTAGAAGACTTTCACATTGCATTTTCCGTGGTTTTGAATGTAGAGGAATTCTTCTCTTAAATTGATTGCCATTCAAAGTCGGAGAAAGTATGATTTACTGTTTAACCCATAGAGACAGGGAGAAGACATGGTTTCATGTTCTTCCTAAGGGTATTTGCACAAACTGAGCATAAGCGACTCGGTCGTAATTTGAAGTCGTTTTGTAGAATTTCATTTGTGCGCCGATAACAGTTACACTACCAATATGTCCAATATGTCCAATGATACATATGCTAAATATCTACTTTGTCAGTGATAGTTACTTTAAATCATGACCACAGACAATCACTTTCTTTCTCATAGTAAAACATTCCCAAAAAATAATAATTCTACATATAATAGCCCTATTCTATCAGTAATGCTTGCATTCATTCCTGACCATTGACAATCCCTTTCTTCCTCATTTGCAATGCATTCCTATAGTAAAACACTGCTACAAAATGATAATTCTACATATAATAGCCCTATTCTATCAGTAATGCTTGTATTCATTCCTGACCACTGACAATCCCTTTCTTCCTCATTTTAATAATCAATATACAGAGTGAGTGATGAAACACTAAACAAAATGTTACGCTAAAATATACAAAATGTAAAACCGAATAGAAGTAGACTAATTGGGGAAAGTGATTAAATTGACATTCCAACTTCGCTTTTGTAACTGGAAACTTACTTTATCCAACAGTGACACAGCGTTCCCTGTAACTGTTGTAATTTTCTCGGAAACAGATACGAGGCCTTACCTTTGGAGCAACTTACGTGCATTTTTGGCTCAGTTTACCAAGTGTAATTGGTGTCATTTGTTTATGGGGCTTTATATATATATATATATATATATATATATATATATATATATATATATATATATATATATATATATATATGTGTGTGTGTGTGTGTGTGTGTGAGATTATAGTGGTTCTATCGCGAGAAAAGTGCAAAGGTATTTGGTTATAATGTGATAATGTGGATATTTAAAATAATATATATTATGCTTTATTTCCCGTAAAAGATTTCTGAGAAAACATAAGGAAAAAATCAATTCCTTTAAATAATATGTGGAAATAAAGTATAATATATATTTAAAAAATCCACATTATAACCAAAAACATTTGCGGTTTCTCTTTTCTCTTTAATATATATATATATATATATATATATATATATATATATATATATATAGAGAGAGAGAGAGAGAGAGAGAGAGAGAGAGAGAGAGAGAGAAAGAGAGAGACAGACAGACAGACGGAAATAGAGAGAGAGAGAGAGAGAGAGAGATTAAAACGAAATCCTATATACATAATTATGTTTTGGGGCAGCATCTCCTCTTCTATACAGGTTTCATTAAAGATGGATGACAAGGTAATGAGATTACGTTTTTTATTCAGTTTTTCTTTTGTTCGTATAAGTGTTTGCTTTTCTGGACATAAGTGCGTAAAAACTGTTCAAATGTTTTATATATCCGAGCGCTTTCAGTTATTGTATTAGCCATTATGAAGTATGTTTTTTTTTTTTTTATATATTTTTAACTGAATATGTAGATTTATATTTACATGTATAGTGATGGGAATGTTGTTTTTTTTTTTTTTTTTCTGAACACGTACTTTGTCAGTCGTCTTTAATGAAACTTTATATATATATATATATATATATATATATATATATATATATATATATATATATATGACTGGAGATATTGACAATTTAATCATGAATTAATGTCCAGAGCTTTGAAGATGAACTGGGTGAATGAATTTCCTTCCGGCCAATGGGACAGGACGAAAAACGAAATTATTGATAGCAATGGCGAATCAAATATATAGACATTGTGTTCTTATCATACAGGGTGCGATGGATAAATTGTCGTCTAAGTTACGCATTAAATGAAAATAATACTAACATCTCATTTTAACAGATATCCTTTCCAAGATGACACAAAACTATCTTGATCTACTAAAGAGTAAATTTATTCAATAAAATCACCATTGACTTCAACCACGGCCTGCAGACAACTTTGGAATCTCCTGCAACTCTGTTTAAGTTGGTGAATGCTGCCATAATCTTTGCCTTCAGTTCATCTTTGGTGTTACAAGGAGTTTTGTTTGTCTCTCACTCAACTGCACCCACATATAATAATCAAGGACGTTGCAGTCTAGAGAGTTAGGAGGCCACGTGTGATGTGCTCGCAGAAATTGCCTGATAACCATTACTGGTTTTCCTGTTTGTGTGGTGTGACATGGTGCAGAATCCTGTTGTCAGACATAGTGTCTTCTAGCAGGCACCCTCTTGAACCAGGGCAGGCACTTGATGTAGGCCTCCATGTTGAGGCTGAGTCTCTCACAACAACTTCGGGAGTTCTTTTCATACCAGAATGATCCGAGTGAATTTACCGAGCTGTCGTACAATCGTAATCACCATTAGACTCATCCAACTTTTTCCGAGTCCTCACACTCACATTCTCAAATTGGTACCCAAACACTCTGAAATGTTCGTATTGGAGTTTCCAGTGCGAATGCCAAGCAGTACAGCATGGCGTTTCCGAATTTCTGACGGAGTGAATTGTGTCATGGTGCTCTTTTTCTCACAGACAGTGCCCAACTGACCCTAGTATACTATCCAGTCGACAAAATTAAAAACAAGCAACACTTATATATGCTTACGGCCATATCACGTTGAAACGCTGGTTCCCGGAAATTTCGTGACCACTTAGGAATACCACGTGCTATAAATTTGGAGGTGCTGGTGGTGTAATGGATAATGGCTTGGAATTGTTAATAGAAGAACTGAGTTCGAATTTCAATTAGTTTCGTTATATTCATTTACGTGCAAATACCATTCTCCCCCAGCTATGGGTTAATTAGTAATATGTGCATCACTAAATCATTATTATCTCCCCATCTCTCCCAAAATTCTTACAATCAATATAATTATTTCCTGCCTTTAAATAACCTGAAAAGTGTTGAAAAACCTTAGAAAACGAATCAATCAATGAATTATATATAGATATATTTTAAAGACATTTTTAATGTTTATACGTTCTTTTTATAGATACAAATATTTAAGTAAATGTTCTGTTTATAATAAACAGTATTAACAATATTTACCGGCCTGAATATCCGAAAATATGCGTCCTCCGACAGGAATCGAACCCTGTATCCTATACAAAACCGTCATATAGCACGATGTGCTTTTACCGATTGGGCCACAGAGGAGCGTTCGGTTAGCAAGGTCGATTTTAATGTATTTAAACACAATTCTCCCTGATTTTCTCTCCTAGATTCATATCTGCTCAATGCGTATCCAAATGTAAACAAAAGACGTCACACATTATGAAATGGACAAAGTCCGACAAGTATTTATTTTTTTGTCCGTTTCATAGTATTTACTTAAATATTTGTATCTATAAAAAGAACGTATAAACTTTAAAAATGTCTTAAAAAATAATTGTCGGACTTTGTCCATTTCATAATGTTATATATATATATATATATATATATATATATATATATATATATATATATATATATATATATATATATATATCTTTCGATAACTATGGCAGATAAGGAAAATTTAATATTTTGTTTAGTTTTTCCAGCGTCCTTCGTTTTTTCGTTTGGTGGGAGTAAGGGTGTACAGAAAATTTCCACATTGTCTATTGTTACAAGCGATTCCGGAAAAACGCTGGAAAGACTAAATAAAAAATGAATTAAATTTTCCTTGTGTGCCATATTTAACGAAAGATCTTTAAAAGAAAGGTTGCTGCCCATATATATATATATATATATATATATATATATATATATATATATATATATATATATATATATATATATATAATTATTTATTTAGAAATATGATTCCAACACGCTACATAAGAGTTCTCATGTTTCAAAACAAGAGCCGAAAACTTCAATGGTTCAATTAAATTTTTTAAAAACAATAACTAAAATACTAAAGAACTTTGGATTATTTACCTAACGATTTCGTTCCTATTTTCTATATATTTTCACACACACACACACACACACACACACACACACACACACACACACACACACACACACACACACATATATATATATATATATATAAATTCCCAAGAGGATAGAATCTAGGTAGAAGTCCAGGACAGAGTAAGAATATAATATAAAAGGCCCAAACACTAATATTCCATTATTATAACCATAGAATATTAGTGTTTGGGCCTTTTATATATTATATTCTTACTCTGTCCTGGACTTCTACCTGGATTCTATCCTCTTGGGAATTTATATATATATATATATATATATATATATATATATATATATATATATATATTTACCACTATACATATATATATATATATATATTTACCACTATACATATATATATATATATATATATATATATATATTTACCACTATATATATATATATATATATATATATATATATATATATATATATATATATATATATATATATATATGTAAGCAAATATATGGATATAGATCCGACAGTATGAAGAAAAATATACGGAAAAAACAAACAAAAATCCTTTTGAGAGGAATGGCATTTCTTATTGTTTTACATTTTTCTTTCTGGAGCAACTAAATGTGACAAGCTTACTGAGTCCTTCTCCATGTCATGTTGAATTGATAATGTTAATTATATTTTATGAATATGTCCTGAAGATGGTTTATTAGACCGAAACGTCCGACGTTGACATTATAATAACATTAAAACAGCATAATTGCATATAAGGATTTTTGTTTGTTTTTTCCGTATATTTTTCTTCATATATATATATATATATATATATATATATATATATATATATATATATATGTACGTGTGTGTGTGTGTGTGTTTGTGTGCAAAGTTTTCCGCTGTGCCTTTCTTCAAAACTTGAGGCGGCATACGCAGTAAAATATTGAATTTTCCATTGAGACTTTTCCACATACATAATACATATCTAATAATACTTTTAAATCTTTTTCCATAAGGACCTACAATCCAACACTGGAATTTATTTTATTATTTCTGTGTGTGTGTGCATGCATGCGTGTATGTGTGATGGTTATTGTATGGCTCTATTGAACGACAATGTTCACCTATCCCTACTTACCGCCTAATAGATTCCACAGCACCACCCTACCGTCTACCTATTTCCACACTCCAGTCGACTTTTATATCACCTGAGCATGCTGGGACAAGTTGCTAAAAAATAGCCATGTACACACTGGATATGAGTCGTATCTACTGGCATGATGTCTTTACCTATAAATAGACTTCGACATGAAGAATGGAAACACATAGAAGCTTTGGAAAGAAAAGATCTCGACCCATAAATGAGAAGACACCCAATTTTAGAGAAGGATAGACAAAGTGATGCCAGTTAAAATTGGAGAAGGACTCAGTGAGCTTGTCACATTTAGTTGCTCCAGAAAGAAAAATGTAAAACAATAAGGAATGCCATTCCTCTCAAAAGGAATAAGACATTTTTTCTTTTATGTACCGTGTCCCTGCAAGACATAGGAGATCATGGCCTCTGCTTCCTACATCAATTGTAGTTCTCAATAAGTTTTGTCTTTATGCTACTTCTCTCAGACTCTGATCTGTCATCCACTTGTTTAAGTCCGTTAAATATGTCACGCGTTGCTTTCCCATGTCCCTCTTTTCCCTCTATCCGTTCTGTGAATATCAGATTCTCCAAGAATCTTCCTTTCTCATTACGTGTTCCAGAAATTTCAGCTGCCTCTTCCTGATGTTAATTATAAGTTTCCTCTCCAAAATCTCATCATTGCTCTCACGCTCGGTCCATGGTATCTTTAGCATCCTTCGGTAGAACCATATCTCTGTTGCCTCGAGTCTCTTCTTTATCTTTGAGGAGACCGTCCAGCATTCGCTGTTGTAAAGGAGGACAGATATCACGTAGCAGTTCAGTACTACTTTTCGTGTCGTGAAATATTCTGCTTAGATTTTGAAATACGTCTTTGGCCATCCTAATACGTCTTCGGATATCAGCGTCGCACTTACCGTCTTCTGTCAGAATACTTCCTAGATATTTAAATTTCCGTACCTGCTTGAATTTAGCGTCCCCAACCTGGGACATTTTTTTTAAAAGATTATATTGTTTTTAGGAAAATGTATGACAAACTGGAAAATATTTTTCGTGAGCCGCATTTTATTCTTTAGGATTTTCATTTTTTTTTTGTCCGAGGAAAGAACAAAACGCGTCACACGAAAAAGTTTTTTCCCACTTTGTCATAGAATTCCCTAAACATTCCTCTTGCTATATAAAAATGTATATATCGTTATTCCAACAAATTATTTCTCTGTAAGTGTTACATTTTCCGCGGAAATAAATACGAAACATTCATTTTGGAGCAACATTCATGTATATTTGGCTCAGTTTAGCAAGCGTAATTGGTGTCATTTGTTTATGGGGCTTTATATATATATATATATATATATATATATATATATATATATATATATATATATATATATATATATATATAATTATTTTTTTTAAAATATGGTTCCATCGTGACACATAAATTAATGTTTCGAAACTGGTTATCCGTATTAAAGTTTAATTTCAATATTAAACCTTAACTGTTGGAAAACTGTTTCATTCTCACACGATGTTTGGAATAACTAAGCAACGAAATGTTTTACTCATTTATAGTTCTGAAATGGAGGTGTAATCTGGGGTTAGTTTTTCATTATCAAGGGGTGTTTGCTATATGTTAAGTTTTTGGAGTCGTGTAAGGTTGGGTTGGTTTTTCTTTGTCTGGCTACAATAGCCAATTTTATCAGGCACCATTGTTTTTTTATTACTATCCGTTAAAACTCTGATTGATGTAGTTGTTACAGTCCTTTTTGGTGTTTATTTGTTTTTTTTTTGTTGATGGTTTCTTAAAGGGACGTTAAGGTTATGATTGGGTTGTATTAACAATCTAACAGTTCTTTCCTATTATATCAGTACACACACGCACAAATATATATATATATATATATATATATTGTTCATCAAGAATATCAAACACTTAAAATGTCTAGTAATAATTTTTATTTCATGAGAGATCTAAAAAAGCAGCTCTCAATCTTCAAGACCTACAAACAAATTACAAATGAAATGTAAAAAATACTATATATATATATATATATATATATATATATATATATATATATTATAAATTGATTTATTTAAAATATGGTTTTTTTCGCTACACAGTTCTAACAGCGAAAAAAAACATTTTAAATAAACCAATTTATAATATTAATGGCCTGTAAATTTACATTGGCACTATTTTGTAAAAATAAAAGTATCTATAAGAACACCGGATTATATATCTTAATGTTCTTTCTTTATATATATATATATATATATATATATATATATATATATATATATATATATATATATATATATGTATTATTGATATTTGGAAAAACATTCATGAAAGTATGTTTCGAAAATAATATCCGATATGGCTCCATCAGATGGATAACGAAAAATGTGTTGTGTCTGTATGCATTTGTGGTTTTTTTAAATAATTAAATCTGATATTATTTTTCCCAAGCTGACGTTGCTCGAAACTAAAAAAGAGAAAGAAAATGAGTAACTTTTAAAAATCGTTTAACATTTTAGATTCCCCACCTTGATCTGTTCCTTGCCTCTTCTCTTAACTTTTGTCGAGGATCGCAACTCTGTCTTCTTGGCAATTCGGATAATGCTGTAGTATTCTCGTGCGTCCTATTCATGAAACTTCTTTGTTACCAGCATAATGATTGGGATTCAGTTTGTGACTTTCTTCGAGAAACCCTTTGGATTGATATTCTTAACCTTCCTATTGAGAATTGTGCCACTGGGCCAACATGAATCACTTTTTCCTGTTGTATCAGCGTAATGGTTCCGATCCCAACACGCGCCTCTTTGTGTTTGCCCGTAATAATTGTAAACCTGCTCTCAAAGAGGCTTAGTCTTTGTTTTCTGACAGAATGAGGCATCGTATAGCCTCCAACAAGTTTGGTTATCGTGACTACTGGCGGCTCTGTAAAGAGTGTGTTGGATAAAAGTAAGTCATCTATTTCCCCCTCATTACTCAATTTGAAGTGTTATTTTCTACTGATAAAGCTGAATGTTTTGTTCGTAAATTCTTTTCAATTTCTACTCTTGACTCATCTGGAGGATCTTTGTCTGAATTTCAACTTAGAACTGAGTAATATGCTATCATCTGCGAACTTGATGATACCTCTACAGTAATCCTTACGAAATATCCTCCTGAACTGGCTCCTATTTTCTCTAAAATCTACAATAAATGCATCTCTACGTCTTGCTTTCCTACCTGTTGGAAATTCTCTTCTGTTGTTCCAGTCTTTAACTGTCTAATCCTTCTATCGGCCTATAAACATTCCACCTCTTGACACTGCGCTAGAGGCCCTAATTAACTCTGAATTTGTTAAGCACCTCACATCACAGAGTCTTCTTTGAGATAAGCAATATGGCTTTCTTCTCTAGGTTGATGTATTAACGATTATTGCTGAAAGAATATATTAAGTTTTAGGTAAGAAAAGTGAAGCTCGAGATGTTGCTTTAGTTATCTCGAAGGCATTTACCAGGTCTTCCGTTGCGTCTTAATGGCTTTATTATCTTGCTTGGGGATGGAATAATTTTTAAATATTTCGAATGTTTATTTTTTTAATCATATCAAACAGGCAAGGCGAGAGTTCCAGAGATAATATACACAGTCCAATAGTATATTCAGAATATCTGACAGTCTTTGCGCAAGCTACGCGCAGGTGAAGCTGGAAATATTACCATATGTAACCTGTCACTATCTGGATAAGAAATCTGTAGAAAACAAAGTCTTTCTTTCTTTCTTTCTTTCTTTCTAATACAGTATTTTCATATCTATCTATCTATCTATCTATATTCATATGTAGGTATATATATGTATGTATCTCTGTATGTGTGTGTGCATGTGTAAAACGTACAAAACAGGCCATGTTGTGCAGATCAACTGAGTCTATCTATCTATCTATCTATCTATCTATCTATCTATCTATCTATCTATCTATCTGGTGCACCAAACGACTCTCCACAGGTTTTGAATTCAGAGGTGTACTTTTCCTAGACCAGTTGCCATCCAAGGCTATAGAACCCAGTCTGTCCTGCTATTTACCACTAGCTGGAGGGAGAAGAAAAGGATATTAGAACGTAAGTGAATGGAATGGATTCGACTGGAATATATATATATATATATATATATATATATATATATATATATATATATATATATATATATATATATATATATATATATTGGGTGTGATTGCGTGTGCGTGTGTGTAAAATTTAAAATAGACCAAGTTCTGTGCAGATCAACCGAGTCTGTCTCTCTGTCTGACTCTCTATCTATCTAACTATATATTTATCAGTTCATAATTCATGAGAATTTCTTAAATACTTTCCCTAATTTCAAATTTATAAGAAAACGCACAGATACACAAAGAAAAATGCTGAATTTTCCATTTGTTTAATCATCGGAAAAATACTGGGCTGCTATTAATGAATCTTAATTTAAAACTTCAACTTACACAAAAAATTTTCTTTTTTCTGTATTCTCCCTTCTCAGCAGAGCCATTGTCAAAAGCTTATTTTTCTCTTATTAGACAAATATTTTTATTTAATTTAAGATGGATGAAATTATAATTAACAATGTCGCCAGAGGGCGTGCCATTTTCTCAATTTAAAGTCACGATGGGGAGAGCTATTACTAAGTAGTTCTAATTTACTAATCCAATCTGAAACCCTAAACTAAGCGAATCATTAATCCTAAAATGACTGAAGTCATAATTCAGAACCAACTGAAATACTAATCATAAACTAAGTGAAGCCCTAATAACGAAACTAAAAGAAAACTTACGTGAAAACCCAACAGAAAACTAAACAAATCTTTATGCCTAAACTAATAATGACCTAAGTCTAAACGTAAACAAACTGAATTCATAAAACCTGAACTAAAAGAAAACGTAAATTGATGCTCTAATGCCAAATTAAACAAAGTTGCATTAATCATCCCCTAACCACAAAGAACTGAAGCCCTAAGGCCAAACTAAAAGAAAAGAAATTAATTTGGTGCTCTAATAACAAACTAAACGAATCCTTAAAGTATGTAAAAGTCTAGCCCTAAACTAAATGAGACGTTAACCTTAAATTAATCATGACAAACTGAAACAAACTGACTTTAACCAGAAAATGGCATGACAAACTGAAACAAAACTGTAGCCCTAACGACAAACGAAACGAATCCATAAAGTATGTGAAAGTCTAGCCTTAAACTAAATGAGACGTTAACATTAAATTAATCATGACAAACTGAAACAAACTGACTTTAACCATAAAATGATCATGACAAACTGAAACAAAACTGTGGCCCTAACGACAAACTAAACGCATCCATAAAGTATGTGAAAGTCTAGCCCTAAACTAAATGAGAGGTTAACCTTAAATTAATCATGACAAACTGAAACAAACTGACTTTAACCATAAAATGATAATGACAAACTGAAACAAAACTGTAGCCCTAACGACAAAGTAAACGAATCCATAAAATATGTGAAAGTCTAGCCCTAAACTAAATGAGACGTTAACCTTAAATTAATCATGACAAACTGAAACAAACTGACTTTAACCAGAAAATGATCATGACAAACTGAAACAAAACTGTAGCCCTAACGACAAACTAAACGCATCCATAAAGTATGTGAAAGTCTAGCCCTAAACTAAATGAGACTTTAACCTTAAATTAATCATGACAAACTGAAACAAACTGACTTTAACCATAAAATGATCATGACAAACAGAAACAAAACAGTAGCCCTAACGACAAACTAAACGCATCCATAAAGTATGTGAAAGTCTAGCCCTAAACTAAATGAGACGTTAACCTTAAATTAATCATGACAAACTGAAACAAACTGACTTTAACCATAAAATGATCATGACAAACTGAAACAAAACTGTAGCCCTAACGACAAACTAAACGAATCCATAAAATATGTGAAAGTCTAGCCCTAAACTAAATGAGACGTTAACCTTAAATTAATCATGACAAACTGAAACAAACTGACTTTAACCATAAAATGATCATGACAAACTGAAACAAAACTGTGGCCCTAACGACAAACTAAACGCATCCATAAAGTATGTGAAAGTCTAGCCCTAAACTAAATGAGACGTTAACCTTAAATTAATCATGACAAACTGAAACAAACTGACTTTAACCATAAAAAGATCATGACAAACTGAAACAAAACTGTAGTCCTAACGACAAACTAAACGCATCCATAAAGTATGTGAAAGTCTAGCCCTAAACTAAATGAGACGTTAACCTTAAATTAATCATGACAAACTGAAACAAACTGACTTTAACCATAAAAAGATCATGACAAACTGAAACAAAACTGTAGTCCTAACGACAAACTAAACGCATCCATAAAGTATGTGAAAGTCTAGCCCTAAACTAAATGAGACGTTAACCTTAAATTAATCATGACAAACTGAAACAAACTGACTTTAACCATAAAAAGATCATGACAAACTGAAACAAAACTGTAGCCCTAACGACAAACTAAACGAATCCATAAAATATGTGAAAGTCTAGCCCTAAACTAAATGAGACGTTAACCTTAAATTAATCATGACAAACTGAAACAAACTGACTTTAACCATAAAATGATCATGACAAACTGAAACAAAACTGTGGCCCTAACGACAAACTAAACGCATCCATAAAGTATGTGAAAGTCTAGCCCTAAACTAAATGAGACGTTAACCTTAAATTAATCATGACAAACTGAAACAAACTGACTTTAACCATAAAAAGATCATGACAAACTGAAACAAAACTGTAGTCCTAACGACAAACTAAACGCATCCATAAAGTATGTGAAAGTCTAGCCCTAAACTAAATGAGACGTTAACCTTAAATTAATCATGACAAACTGAAACAAACAGACTTTAACCATAAAATGATCATGACAAACTGAAACAAATCTGTAGCCCTAAAGACAAACCAAACGCATCCATAAAGTATGTGAAAGTCTAGCCCTAAACTAAATGAGACGTTAACCTTAAATTAATCATGACAAACTGAAACAAACTGACTTTAACCATAAAATGATCATGACAAACTGAAACAAAACTGTAGCCCTAACGACAAACTAAACGAATCCATAAAATATGTGAAAGTCTAGCCCTAAACTAAATGAGACGTTAACCTTAAATTAATCATGACAAACTGAAACAAACTGACTTTAACCATAAAATGATCATGACAAACTGAAACAAAACTGTGGCCCTAACGACAAACTAAACGCATCCATAAAGTATGTGAAAGTCTAGCCCTAAACTAAATGAGACGTTAACCTTAAATTAATCATGACAAACTGAAACAAACTGACTTTAACCATAAAAAGATCATGACAAACTGAAACAAAACTGTAGTCCTAACGACAAACTAAACGCATCCATAAAGTATGTGAAAGTCTAGCCCTAAACTAAATGAGACGTTAACCTTAAATTAATCATGACAAACTGAAACAAACTGACTTTAACCATAAAAAGATCATGACAAACTGAAACAAAACTGTAGTCCTAACGACAAACTAAACGCATCCATAAAGTATGTGAAAGTCTAGCCCTAAACTAAATGAGACGTTAACCTTAAATTAATCATGACAAACTGAAACAAACTGACTTTAACCATAAAAAGATCATGACAAACTGAAACAAAACTGTAGCCCTAACGACAAACTAAACGAATCCATAAAATATGTGAAAGTCTAGCCCTAAACTAAATGAGACGTTAACCTTAAATTAATCATGACAAACTGAAACAAACTGACTTTAACCATAAAATGATCATGACAAACTGAAACAAAACTGTAGTCCTAACGACAAACTAAACGCATCCATAAAGTATGTGAAAGTCTAGCCCTAAACTAAATGAGACGTTAACCTTAAATTAATCATGACAAACTGAAACAAACAGACTTTAACCATAAAATGATCATGACAAACTGAAACAAAACTGTGGCCCTAACGACAAACTAAACGCATCCATAAAGTATGTGAAAGTCTAGCCCTAAACTAAATGAGACGTTAACCTTAAATTAATCATGACAAACTGAAACAAACTGACTTTAACCATAAAAAGATCATGACAAACTGAAACAAAACTGTAGTCCTAACGACAAACTAAACGCATCCATAAAGTATGTGAAAGTCTAGCCCTAAACTAAATGAGACGTTAACCTTAAATTAATCATGACAAACTGAAACAAACTGACTTTAACCATAAAATGATCATGACAAACTGAAACAAAACTGTAGTCCTAACGACAAACTAAACGCATCCATAAAGTATGTGAAAGTCTAGCCCTAAACTAAATGAGACGTTAACCTTAAATTAATCATGACAAACTGAAACAAACTGACTTTAACCATAAAATGATCATGACAAACTGAAACAAAACTGTAGCCCTAACGACAAACTAAAGGAATCCATAAAATATGTGAAAGTCTAGCCCTAAACTAAATGAGACGTTAACCTTAAATTAATCATGACAAACTGAAACAAACTGACTTTAACCATAAAATGATCATGACAAACTGAAACAAAACTGTGGCCCTAACGACAAACTAAACGCATCCATAAAGTATGTGAAAGTCTAGCCCTAAACTAAATGAGACGTTAACCTTAAATTAATCATGACAAACTGAAACAAACTGACTTTAACCATAAAATGATCATGACAAACTGAAACAAAACTGTAGCCCTAACGACAAACTAAACGAATCCATAAAATATGTGAAAGTCTAGCCCTAAACTAAATGAGACGTTAACCTTAAATTAATCATGACAAACTGAAACAAACTGACTTTAACCATAAAATGATTATGACAAACTGAAACAAAACTGTGGCCCTAACGACAAACTAAACGCATCCATAAAGTATGTGAAAGTCTAGCCCTAAACTAAATGAGACGTTAACCTTAAATTAATCATGACAAACTGAAACAAACTGACTTTAACCATAAAAAGATCATGACAAACTGAAACAAAACTGTAGTCCTAACGACAAACTAAACGCATCCATAAAGTATGTGAAAGTCTAGCCCTAAACTAAATGAGACGTTAACCTTAAATTAATCATGACAAACTGAAACAAACAGACTTTAACCATAAAATGATCATGACAAACTGAAACAAATCTGTAGCCCTAAAGACAAACTAAACGCATCCATAAAGTATGTGAAAGTCTAGCCCTAAACTAAATGAGACGTTAACCTTAAATTAATCATGACAAACTGAAACAAACTGACTTTAACCATAAAATGATGATGACAAACTGAAACAAAACTGTAGACCTAACGACAAACTAAACGAATCCATAAAGTATGTGAAAGTCTAGCCCTAAACTAAATGAGACGTTAACCTTAAATTAATCATGACAAACTGAAACAAACAGACTTTAACCATAAAATGATCATGACAAACTGAAACAAATCTGTAGCCCTAAAGACAAACTAAACGCATCCATAAAGTATGTGAAAGTCTAGCCCTAAACTAAATGAGACGTTAACCTTAAATTAATCATGACAAACTGAAACAAACTGACTTTAACCATAAAATGATGATGACAAACTGAAACAAAACTGTAGACCTAACGACAAACTAAACGCATCCATAAAGTATGTGAAAGTCTAGCCCTAAACTAAATGAGACGTTAACCTTAAATTAATCATGACAAACTGAAACAAACAGACTTTAACCATAAAATGATCATGACAAACTGAAACAAATCTGTAGCCCTAAAGACAAACTAAACGCATCCATAAAGTATGTGAAAGTCTAGCCCTAAACTAAATGAGACGTTAACCTTAAATTAATCATGACAAACTGAAACAAACTGACTTTAACCATAAAATGATCATGACAAACTGAAACAAAACTGTAGACCTAACGACAAACTAAACCAATCCATAAAGTATGTGAAAGTCTAGCCCTAAACTAAATGAGACGTTAACCTTAAATTAATCATGACAAACTGAAACAAACTGACTTTAACCATAAAAGGATCATGACAAACTGAAACAAAACTGTAGCCCTAACGACAAACTAAACGCATCCATAAAGTATGTGAAAGTCTAGCCCTAAACTAAATGAGACGTTAACCTTAAATTAATCATGACAAACTGAAACAAACTGACTTTAACCATAAAATGATCATGACAAACTGAAACAAAACAGTAGCCCTAACGACAAACTGAACGCATCCATAAAGTATGTAAAAGTCTAGCCCTAAACTAAATGAGACGTGAACCTTAAATTAATCATGACAAACTGAAACAAACTGACTTTAACCATAAAATGATCATGACAAACTGAAACAAAACTGTAGCCCTAACGACAAACTAAACGAATCCATAAAATATGTGAAAGTCTAGCCCTAAACTAAATGAGACGTTAACCTTAAATTAATCATGACAAACTGAAACAAACTGACTTTAACCATAAAATGATCATGACAAACTGAAACAAAACTGTGGCCCTAACGGCAAACTAAACGCATCCATAAAGTATGTGAAAGTCTAGCCCTAAACTAAATGAGACGTTAACCTTAAATTAATCATGACAAACTGAAACAAACTGACTTTAACCATAAAATGATCATGACAAACTGAAACAAAACTGTAGACCTAACGACAAACTAAACGAATCCATAAAGTATGTGAAAGACTAGCCCTAAACTAAATGAGACGTTAACCTTAAATTAATCATGACAAACTGAAACAAACTGACTTTAACCGTAAAAAGATCATGACAAACTGAAACAAAACTGTAGCCCTAACGACAAACTAAACGCATCCATAAAGTATGTGAAAGTCTAGCCCTAAACTAAATGAGACGTTAACCTTAAATTAATCATGACAAACTGAAACAAACTGACTTTAACCATAAAAAGATCATGACAAACTGAAACAAAACTGTAGTCCTAACGACAAACTAAACGCATCCATAAAGTATGTGAAAGTCTAGACCTAAACTAAATGAGACGTTAACCTTAAATTAATCATGACAAACTGAAACAAACTGACTTTAACCATAAAAAGATCATGACAAACTGAAACAAAACTGTAGTCCTAACGACAAACTAAACGCATCCATAAAGTATGTGAAAGTCTAGCCCTAAACTAAATGAGACGTTAACCTTAAATTAATCATGACAAACTGAAACAAACAGACTTTAACCATAAAATGATCATGACAAACTGAAACAAATCTGTAGCCCTAAAGACAAACTAAACGCATCCATAAAGTATGTGAAAGTCTAGCCCTAAACTAAATGAGACGTTAACCTTAAATTAATAATGACAAACTGAAACAAACTGACTTTAACCATAAAATGATGATGACAAACTGAAACAAAACTGTAGACCTAACGACAAACTAAACGAATCCATAAAGTATGTGAAAGTCAAGCCCTAAACTAAATGAGACGTTAACCTTAAATTAATCATGACAAACTGAAACAAACTGACTTTAACCATAAAATGATCATGACAAACTGAAACAAAACTGTAGACCTAACGACAAACTAAACCAATCCATAAAGTATGTGAAAGTATAGCCCTAAAATAAATGAGACGTTAACCTTAAATTAATCATGACAAACTGAAACAAACTGACTTTAACCATAAAAGGATCATGACAAACTGAAACAAAACTGTAGCCCTAACGACAAACTAAACGCATCCATAAAGTATGTGAAAGTCTAGCCCTAAACTAAATGAGACGTTAACCTTAAATTAATCATGACAAACTGAAACAAACTGACTTTAACCATAAAATGATCATGACAAACTGAAACAAAACAGCAGCCCTAACGACAAACTGAACGCATCCATAAAGTATGTAAAAGTCTAGCCCTAAACTAAATGAGACGTTAACCTTAAATTAATCATGACAAACTGAAACAAACTGACTTTAACCATAAAATGATCATGACAAACTGAAACAAAACTGTAGCCCTAACGACAAACTAAACGAATCCATAAAATATGTGAAAGTCTAGCCCTAAACTAAATGAGACGTTAACCTTAAATTAATCATGACAAACTGAAACAAACTGACTTTAACCATAAAATGATCATGACAAACTGAAACAAAACTGTGGCCCTAACGGCAAACTAAACGCATCCATAAAGTATGTGAAAGTCTAGCCCTAAACTAAATGAGACGTTAACCTTAAATTAATCATGACAAACTGAAACAAACTCACTTTAACCATAAAATGATCATGACAAACTGAAACAAAACTGTAGACCTAACGACAAACTAAACGAATCCATAAAGTATGTGAAAGACTAGCCCTAAACTAAATGAGACGTTAACCTTAAATTAATCATGACAAACTGAAACAAACTGACTTTAACCATAAAAAGATCATGACAAACTGAAACAAAACTGTAGTCCTAACGACAAACTAAACGCATCCATAAAGTATGTGAAAGTCTAGCCCTAAACTAAATGAGACGTTAACCTTAAATTAATCATGACAAACTGAAACAAACAGACTTTAACCATAAAATGATCATGACAAACTGAAACAAATCTGTAGCCCTAAAGACAAACTAAACGCATCCATAAAGTATGTGAAAGTCTAGCCCTAAACTAAATGAGACGTTAACCTTAAATTAATCATGACAAACTGAAACAAACTGACTTTAACCATAAAATGATGATGACAAACTGAAACAAAACTGTAGACCTAACGACAAACTAAACGAATCCATAAAGTATGTGAAAGTCAAGCCCTAAACTAAATGAGACGTTAACCTTAAATTAATCATGACAAACTGAAACAAACTGACTTTAACCATAAAATGATCATGACAAACTGAAACAAAACTGTAGACCTAACGACAAACTAAACCAATCCATAAAGTATGTGAAAGTCTAGCCCTAAACTAAATGAGACGTTAACCTTAAATTAATCATGACAAACTGAAACAAACTGACTTTAACCATAAAAGGATCATGACAAACTGAAACAAAACTGTAGCCCTAACGACAAACTAAACGCATCCATAAAGTATGTGAAAGTCTAGCCCTAAACTAAATGAGACGTTAACCTTAAATTAATCATGACAAACTGAAACAAACTGACTTTAACCATAAAATGATCATGACAAACTGAAACAAAACAGTAGCCCTAACGACAAACTGAACGCATCCATAAAGTATGTAAAAGTCTAGCCCTAAACTAAATGAGACGTTAACCTTAAATTAATCATGACAAACTGAAACAAACTGACTTTAACCATAAAATGATCATGACAAACTGAAACAAAACTGTAGCCCTAACGACAAACTAAACGAATCCATAAAATATGTGAAAGTCTAGCCCTAAACTAAATGAGACGTTAACCTTAAATTAATCATGACAAACTGAAACAAACTGACTTTAACCATAAAATGATCATGACAAACTGAAACAAAACTGTGGCCCTAACGGCAAACTAAACGCATCCATAAAGTATGTGAAAGTCTAGCCCTAAACTAAATGAGACGTTAACCTTAAATTAATCATGACAAACTGAAACAAACTCACTTTAACCATAAAATGATCATGACAAACTGAAACAAAACTGTAGACCTAACGACAAACTAAACGAATCCATAAAGTATGTGAAAGACTAGCCCTAAACTAAATGAGACGTTAACCTTAAATTAATCATGACAAACTGAAACAAACTGACTTTAACCATAAAATGATGATGACAAACTGAAACAAAACTGTAGACCTAACGACAAACTAAACGCATCCATAAAGTATGTGAAAGACTAGCCCTAAACTAAATGAGACGTTAACCTTAAATTAATCATGACAAACTGAAACAAACTGACTTTAACCATAAAAAGACCATGACAAACTGAAACAAAACTGTAGACCTAACGACAAACTAAACGTATCCATAAAGTATGTGAAAGTCTAGCCCTAAACTAAATGAGACGTTAACCTTAAATTAATCATGACAAACTGAAACAAACTGACTTTAACCATAAAATGATCATGACAAACTGAAACAAATCAGTAGCCCTAACGACAAACTAAACGCATCCATAAAGTATGTGAAAGTCTAGCCCTAAACTAAATGAGACGTTAACCTTAAATTAATCATGACAAACTGAAACAAACTGACTTTAACCATAAAATGATCATGACAAACTGAAACAAAACTGTAGCCCTACCGACAAACTAAACGCATCCATAAAGTATGTGAAAGTCTAGCCCTAAACTAAATGAGACGTTAACCTTAAATTAATCATGACAAACTGAAACAAACTGACTTTAACCGTAAAATGATCATGACAAACTGAAACAAAACTGTAGCCCTAACGACAAACTAAACGCATCCATAAAGTATGTGAAAGTCTAGCCCTAAACTAAATGAGACGTTAACCTTAAATTAATCATGACAAACTGAAACAAACAGACTTTAACCATAAAATGATCATGACAAACTGAAACAAAACTGTAGCCCTAACGACAAACTAAACGCATCCATAAAGTATGTGAAAGTCTAGCCCTAAACTAAATGAGACGTTAACCTTAAATTAATCATGACAAACTGAAACAAACTGACTTTAACCATAAAATGATCATGACAAACTGAAACAAAACTGTAGACCTAACGACAAACTAAACGAATCCATAAAGTATGTGAAAGTCTAGCCCTAAACTAAATGAGACGTTAACCTTAAATTAATCATGACAAACTGAAACAAACTGACTTTAACCATAAAATGATCATGACAAACTGAAACAAAACTGTAGCCCTACCGACAAACTAAACGCATCCATAAAGTATGTGAAAGTCTAGCCCTAAACTAAATGAGACGTTAACCTTAAATTAATCATGACAAACTGAAACAAACTGACTTTAACCATAAAAAGACCATGACAAACTGAAACAAAACTGTAGACCTAACGACAATCTAAACGTATCCATAAAGTATGTGAAAGTCTAGCCCTAAACTAAATGAGACGTTAACCTTAAATTAATCATGACAAACTGAAACAAACTGACTTTAACCATAAAATGATCATGACAAACTGAAACAAAACTGTAGTCGTAACGACAAACTAAACGCATCCATAAAGTATGTGAAAGTCTAGCCCTAAACTAAATGAGACGTTAACCTTAAATTAATCATGACAAACTGAAACAAACTGACTTTAACCATAAAATGATCATGACAAACTGAAACAAAACTGTAGCCCTAACGACAAACTAAACGAATCCATAAAATATGTGAAAGTCTAGCCCTAAACTAAATGAGACGTTAACCTTAAATTAATCATGACAAACTGAAACAAACTGACTTTAACCATAAAATGATCATGACAAACTGAAACAAAACTGTGGCCCTAACGACAAACTAAACGCATCCATAAAGTATGTGAAAGTCTAGCCCTAAACTAAATGAGACGTTAACCTTAAATTAATCATGACAAACTGAAACAAACTGACTTTAACCATAAAATGATGATGACAAACTGAAACAAAACTGTAGCCCTAACGACAAACTAAACGAATCCATAAAATATGTGAAAGTCTAGCCCTAAACTAAATGAGACGTTAACCTTAAATTAATCATGACAAACTGAAACAAACTGACTTTAACCATAAAATGATCATGACAAACTGAAACAAAACTGTAGACCTAACGACAAACTAAACCAATCCATAAAGTATGTGAAAGTCTAGCCCTAAACTAAATGAGACGTTAACCTTAAATTAATCATGACAAACTGAAACAAACTGACTTTAACCATAAAAGGATCATGACAAACTGAAACAAAACTGTTGCCCTAACGACAAACTAAACGCATCCATAAAGTATGTGAAAGTCTAGCCCTAAACTAAATGAGACGTTAACCTTAAATTAATCATGACAAACTGAAACAAACTGACTTTAACCATAAAATGATCATGACAAACTGAAACAAAACAGTAGCCCTAACGACAAACTGAACGCATCCATAAAGTATGTAAAAGTCTAGCCCTAAACTAAATGAGACGTTAACCTTAAATTAATCATGACAAACTGAAACAAACTGACTTTAACCATAAAATGATCATGACAAACTGAAACAAAACAGTAGCCCTAACGACAAACTGAACGCATCCATAAAGTATGTAAAAGTCTAGCCCTAAACTAAATGAGACGTTAACCTTAAATTAATCATGACAAACTGAAACAAACTGACTTTAACCATAAAATGATCATGACAAACTGAAACAAAACTGTAGCCCTAACGACAAACTAAACGAATCCATAAAATATGTGAAAGTCTAGCCCTAAACTAAATGAGACGTTAACCTTAAATTAATCATGACAAACTGAAACAAACTGACTTTAACCATAAAATGATCATGACAAACTGAAACAAAACTGTGGCCCTAACGGCAAACTAAACGAATCAATAAAGTATGTGAAAGACTAGCCCTAAACTAAATGAGACGTTAACCTTAAATTAATCATGACAAACTGAAACAAACTGACTTTAACCATAAAAAGATCATGACAAACTGAAACAAAACTGTAGTCCTAACGACAAACTAAACGCATCCATAAAGTATGTGAAAGTCTAGCCTTAAACTAAATGAGACGTTAACCTTAAATTAATCATGACAAACTGAAACAAACAGACTTTAACCATAAAATGATCATGACAAACTGAAACAAATCTGTAGCCCTAAAGACAAACTAAACGCATCCATAAAGTATGTGAAAGTCTAGCCCTAAACTAAATGAGACGTTAACCTTAAATTAATAATGACAAACTGAAACAAACTGACTTTAACCATAAAATGATGATGACAAACTGAAACAAAACTGTAGACCTAACGACAAACTAAACGAATCCATAAAGTATGTGAAAGTCAAGCCCTAAACTAAATGAGACGTTAACCTTAAATTAATCATGACAAACTGAAACAAACTGACTTTAACCATAAAATGATCATGACAAACTGAAACAAAACTGTAGACCTAACGACAAACTAAACCAATCCATAAATATGTGAAAGTCTAGCCCTAAACTAAATGAGTCGTTAACCTTAAATTAATCATGACAAACTGAAACAAACTGACTTTAACCATAAAAGGATCATGACAAACTGAAACAAAACTGTAGCCCTAACGACAAACTAAACGCATCGATAAAGTATGTGAAAGTCTAGCCCTAAACTAAATGAGACGTTAACCTTAAATTAATCATGACAAACTGAAACAAACTGACTTTAACCATAAAATGATCATGACAAACTGAAACAAAACAGTAGCCCTAACGACAAACTGAACGCATCCATAAAGTATGTAAAAGTCTAGCCCTAAACTAAATGAGACGTTAACCTTAAATTAATCATGACAAACTGAAACAAACTGACTTTAACCATAAAATGATCATGACAAACTGAAACAAAACTGTAGCCCTAACGACAAACTAAACGAATCCATAAAATATGTGAAAGTCTAGCCCTAAACTAAATGTGACGTTAACCTTAAATTAATCATGACAAACTGAAACAAACTGACTTTAACCATAAAATGATCATGACAAACTGAAACAAAACTGTGGCCCTAACGGCAAACTAAACGCATCCATAAAGTATGTGAAAGTCTAGCCCTAAACTAAATGAGACGTTAACCTTAAATTAATCATGACAAACTGAAACAAACTCACTTTAACCATAAAATGATCATGACAAACTGAAACAAAACTGTAGACCTAACGACAAACTAAACGAATCCATAAAGTATGTGAAAGACTAGCCCTAAACTAAATGAGACGTTAACCTTAAATTAATCATGACAAACTGAAACAAACTGACTTTAACCGTAAAAAGATCATGACAAACTGAAACAAAACTGTAGCCCTAACGACAAACTAAACGCATCCATAAAGTATGTGAAAGTCTAGCCCTAAACTAAATGAGACGTTAACCTTAAATTAATCATGACAAACTGAAACAAACTGACTTTAACCATAAAATGATCATGACAAACTGAAACAAAACTGTAGCCCTGAAGACAAACTAAACGCATCCATAAAGTATGTGAAAGTCTAGCCGTAAACTAAATGAGACGTTAACCTTAAATTAATCATGACAAACTGAAACAAACAGACTTTAACCATAAAATGATCATGACAAACTGAAACAAAACTGTAGCCCTAAAGACAAACTAAACGTATCCATAAAGTATGTGAAAGTCTAGCCCTAAACTAAATGAGACGTTAACCTTAAATTAATCATGACAAACTGAAACAAACTGATTTTAACCATAAAATGATCATGACAAACTGAAACAAATCAGTAGCCCTAACGACAAACTAAACGCATCCATAAAGTATGTGAAAGTCTAGCCCTAAACTAAATGAGACGTTAACCTTAAATTAATCATGACAAACTGAAACAAACTGACTTTAACCATAAAATGATCATGACAAACTGAAACAAAACTGTAGCCCTACCGACAAACTAAACGCATCCATAAAGTATGTGAAAGTCTAGCCCTAAACTAAATGAGACGTTAACCTTAAATTAATCATGACAAACTGAAACAAACTGACTTTAACCGTAAAATGATCATGACAAACTGAAACAAAACTGTAGCCCTAACGACAAACTAAACGCATCCATAAAGTATGTGAAAGTCTAGCCCTAAACTAAATGAGACGTTAACCTTAAATTAATCATGACAAACTGAAACAAACTGACTTTAACCATAAAATGATGATGACAAACTGAAACAAAACTGTAGACCTAACGACAAACTAAACCAATCCATAAAGTATGTGAAAGTCTAGCCCTAAACTAAATGAGACGTTAACCTTAAATTAATCATGACAAACTGAAACAAACTGACTTTAACCATAAAATGATCATGACAAACTGAAACAAAACTGTAGACCTAACGACAAACTAAACCAATCCATAAAGTATGTGAAAGTCTAGCCCTAAACTAAATGAGACGTTAACCTTAAATTAATCATGACAAACTGAAACAAACTGACTTTAACCATAAAATGATCATGACAAACTGAAACAAAACTGTAGACCTAACGACAAACTAAACGAATCCATAAAGTATGTGAAAGTCTAGCCCTAAACTAAATGAGACGTTAACCTTAAATTAATCATGACAAAATGAAACAAACTGACTTTAACCATAAAATGATCATGACAAACTGAAACAAAACTGTAGCCCTACCGACAAACTAAACGCATCCATAAAGTATGTGAAAGACTAGCCCTAAACTAAATGAGACGTTAACCTTAAATTAATCATGACAAACTGAAACAAACTGACTTTAACCATAAAAAGACCATGACAAACTGAAACAAAACTGTAGACCTAACGACAAACTAAACGTATCCATAAAGTATGTGAAAGTCTAGCCCTAAACTAAATGAGACGTTAACCTTAAATTAATCATGACAAACTGAAACAAACTGACTTTAACCATAAAATGATCATGACAAACTGAAAAAAATCAGTAGCCCTAACGACAAACTAAACGCATCCATAAAGTATGTGAAAGTCTAGCCCTAAACTAAATGAGACGTTAACCTTAAATTAATCATGACAAACTGAAACAAACTGACTTTAACCATAAAATGATCATGACAAACTGAAACAAAACTGTAGCCCTACCGACAAACTAAACGCATCCATAAAGTATGTGAAAGTCTAGCCCTAAACTAAATGAGACGTTAACCTTAAATTAATCATGACAAACTGAAACAAACTGACTTTAACCGTAAAATGATCATGACAAACTGAAACAAAACTGTAGCCCTAACGACAAACTAAACGCATCCATAAAGTATGTGAAAGTCTAGCCCTAAACTAAATGAGACGTTAACCTTAAATTAATCATGACAAACTGAAACAAACAGACTTTAACCATAAAATGATCATGACAAACTGAAACAAAACTGTAGCCCTAAAGACAAACTAAACGCATCCATAAAGTATGTGAAAGTCTAGCCCTAAACTAAATGAGATGTTAACCTTAAATTAATCATGACAAACTGAAACAAACTGACTTTAACCATAAAATGATCATGACAAACTGAAACAAAACTGTAGACCTAACGACAAACTAAACGAATCCATAAAGTATGTGAAAGTCTAGCCCTAAACTAAATGAGACGTTAACCTTAAATTAATCATGACAAACTGAAACAAACTGACTTTAACCATAAAATGATCATGACAAACTGAAACAAAACTGTAGCCCTACCGACAAACTAAACGCATCCATAAAGTATGTGAAAGTCTAGCCCTAAACTAAATGAGACGTTAACCTTAAATTAATCATGACAAACTGAAACAAACTGACTTTAACCATAAAAAGACCATGACAAACTGAAACAAAACTGTAGACCTAACGACAAACTAAACGTATCCATAAAGTATGTGAAAGTCTAGCCCTAAACTAAATGAGACGTTAACCTTAAATTAATCATGACAAACTGAAACAAACTGACTTTAACCATAAAATGATCATGACAAACTGAAACAAATCAGTAGCCCTAACGACAAACTAAACGCATCCATAAAGTATGTGAAAGTCTAGCCCTAAACTAAATGAGACGTTAACCTTAAATTAATCATGACAAACTGAAACAAACTGACTTTAACCATAAAATGATCATGACAAACTGAAACAAAACTGTAGCCCTACCGACAAACTAAACGCATCCATAAAGTATGTGAAAGTCTAGCCCTAAACTAAATGAGACGTTAACCTTAAATTAATCATGACAAACTGAAACAAACTGACTTTAACCATAAAATGATGATGACAAACTGAAACAAAACTGTAGACCTAACGACAAACTAAACCAATCCATAAAGTATGTGAAAGTCTAGCCCTAAACTAAATGAGACGTTAACCTTAAATTAATCATGACAAACTGAAACAAACTGACTTTAACCATAAAATGATCATGACAAACTGAAACAAAACTGTAGACCTAACGACAAACTAAACCAATCCATAAAGTATGTGAAAGTCTAGCCCTAAACTAAATGAGACGTTAACCTTAAATTAATCATGACAAACTGAAACAAACTGACTTTAACCATAAAATGATCATGACAAACTGAAACAAAACTGTAGACCTAACGATAAACTAAACGAATCCATAAAGTATGTGAAAGTCTAGCCCTAAACTAAATGAGACGTTAACCTTAAATTAATCATGACAAAATGAAACAAACTGACTTTAACCATAAAATGATCATGACAAACTGAAACAAAACTGTAGCCCTACCGACAAACTAAACGCATCCATAAAGTATGTGAAAGACTAGCCCTAAACTAAATGAGACGTTAACCTTAAATTAATCATGACAAACTGAAACAAACTGACTTTAACCATAAAAAGACCATGACAAACTGAAACAAAACTGTAGACCTAACGACAAACTAAACGTATCCATAAAGTATGTGAAATTCTAGCCCTAAACTAAATGAGACGTTAACCTTAAATTAATCATGACAAACTGAAACAAACTGACTTTAACCATAAAATGATCATGACAAACTGAAAAAAATCAGTAGCCCTAACGACAAACTAAACGCATCCATAAAGTATGTGAAAGTCTAGCCCTAAACTAAATGAGACGTTAACCTTAAATTAATCATGACAAACTGAAACAAACTGACTTTAACCATAAAATGATCATGACAAACTGAAACAAAACTGTAGCCCTACCGACAAACTAAACGCATCCATAAAGTATGTGAAAGTCTAGCCCTAAACTAAATGAGACGTTAACCTTAAATTAATCATGACAAACTGAAACAAACTGACTTTAACCGTAAAATGATGATGACAAACTGAAACAAAACTGTAGACCTAACGACAAACTAAACCAATCCATAAAGTATGTGAAAGTCTAGCCCTAAACTAAATGAGACGTTAACCTTAAATTAATCATGACAAACTGAAACAAACTGACTTTAACCATAAAATGATCATGACAAACTGAAACAAAACTGTAGACCTAACGACAAACTAAACCAATCCATAAAGTATGTGAAAGTCTAGCCCTAAACTAAATGAGACGTTAACCTTAAATTAATCATGACAAACTGAAACAAACTGACTTTAACCATAAAATGATCATGACAAACTGAAACAAAACTGTAGACCTAACGACAAACTAAACGAATCCATAAAGTATGTGAAAGTCTAGCCCTAAACTAAATGAGACGTTAACCTTAAATTAATCATGACAAAATGAAACAAACTGACTTTAACCATAAAATGATCATGACAAACTGAAACAAAACTGTAGCCCTACCGACAAACTAAACGCATCCATAAAGTATGTGAAAGACTAGCCCTAAACTAAATGAGACGTTAACCTTAAATTAATCATGACAAACTGAAACAAACTGACTTTAACCATAAAAAGACCATGACAAACTGAAACAAAACTGTAGACCTAACGACAAACTAAACGTATCCATAAAGTATGTGAAAGTCTAGCCCTAAACAAAATGAGACGTTAACCTTAAATTAATCATGACAAACTGAAACAAACTGACTTTAACCATAAAATGATCATGACAAACTGAAACAAATCAGTAGCCCTAACGACAAACTAAACGCATCCATAAAGTATGTGAAAGTCTAGCCCTAAACTAAATGAGACGTTAACCTTAAATTAATCATGACAAACTGAAACAAACTGACTTTAACCATAAAATGATCATGACAAACTGAAACAAAACTGTAGCCCTACCGACAAACTAAACGCATCCATAAAGTATGTGAAAGTCTAGCCCTAAACTAAATGAGACGTTAACCTTAAATTAATCATGACAAACTGAAACAAACTGACTTTAACCATAAAATGATGATGACAAACTGAAACAAAACTGTAGACCTAACGACAAACTAAACCAATCCATAAAGTATGTGAAAGACTAGCCCTAAACTAAATGAGACGTTAACCTTAAATTAATCATGACAAACTGAAACAAACTGACTTTAACCATAAAAAGACCATGACAAACTGAAACAAAACTGTAGACCTAACGACAAACTAAACGTATCCATAAAGTATGTGAAAGTCTAGCCCTAAACTAAATGAGACGTTAACCTTAAATTAATCATGACAAACTGAAACAAACTGACTTTAACCATAAAATGATCATGACAAACTGAAACAAATCAGTAGCCCTAACGACAAACTAAACGCATCCATAAAGTATGTGAAAGTCTAGCCCTAAACTAAATGAGACGTTAACCTTAAATTAATCATGACAAACTGAAACAAACTGACTTTAACCATAAAATGATCATGACAAACTGAAACAAAACTGTAGCCCTACCGACAAACTAAACGCATCCATAAAGTATGTGAAAGTCTAGCCCTAAACTAAATGAGACGTTAACCTTAAATTAATCATGACAAACTGAAACAAACTGACTTTAACCATAAAATGATGATGACAAACTGAAACAAAACTGTAGACCTAACGACAAACTAAACCAATCCATAAAGTATGTGAAAGTCTAGCCCTAAACTAAATGAGACGTTAACCTTAAATTAATCATGACAAACTGAAACAAACTGACTTTAACCATAAAATGATCATGACAAACTGAAACAAAACTGTAGACCTAACGACAAACTAAACCAATCCATAAAGTATGTGAAAGTCTAGCCCTAAACTAAATGAGACGTTAACCTTAAATTAATCATGACAAACTGAAACAAACTGACTTTAACCATAAAATGATCATGACAAACTGAAACAAAACTGTAGACCTAACGACAAACTAAACGAATCCATAAAGTATGTGAAAGTCTAGCCCTAAACTAAATGAGACGTTAACCTTAAATTAATCATGACAAAATGAAACAAACTGACTTTAACCATAAAATGATCATGACAAACTGAAACAAAACTGTAGCCCTACCGACAAACTAAACGCATCCATAAAGTATGTGAAAGACTAGCCCTAAACTAAATGAGACGTTAACCTTAAATTAATCATGACAAACTGAAACAAACTGACTTTAACCATAAAAAGACCATGACAAACTGAAACAAAACTGTAGACCTAACGACAAACTAAACGTATCCATAAAGTATGTGAAAGTCTAGCCCTAAACTAAATGAGACGTTAACCTTAAATTAATCATGACAAACTGAAACAAACTGACTTTAACCATAAAATGATCATGACAAACTGAAAAAAATCAGTAGCCCTAACGACAAACTAAACGCATCCATAAAGTATGTGAAAGTCTAGCCCTAAACTAAATGAGACGTTAACCTTAAATTAATCATGACAAACTGAAACAAACTGACTTTAACCATAAAATGATCATGACAAACTGAAACAAAACTGTAGCCCTACCGACAAACTAAACGCATCCATAAAGTATGTGAAAGTCTAGCCCTAAACTAAATGAGACGTTAACCTTAAATTAATCATGACAAACTGAAACAAACTGACTTTAACCGTAAAATGATCATGACAAACTGAAACAAAACTGTAGCCCTAACGACAAACTAAACGCATCCATAAAGTATGTGAAAGTCTAGCCCTAAACTAAATGAGACGTTAACCTTAAATTAATCATGACAAACTGAAACAAACAGACTTTAACCATAAAATGATCATGACAAACTGAAACAAAACTGTAGCCCTAAAGACAAACTAAACGCATCCATAAAGTATGTGAAAGTCTAGCCCTAAACTAAATGAGATGTTAACCTTAAATTAATCATGACAAACTGAAACAAACAGACTTTAACCATAAAATGATCATGACAAACTGAAACAAAACTGTAGCCCTACCGACAAACTAAACGCATCCATAAAGTATGTGAAAGTCTAGCCCTAAACTAAATGAGACGTTAACCTTAAATTAATCATGACAAACTGAAACAAACTGACTTTAACCATAAAAAGACCATGACAAACTGAAACAAAACTGTAGACCTAACGACAAACTAAACGTATCCATAAAGTATGTGAAAGTCTAGCCCTAAACTAAATGAGACGTTAACCTTAAATTAATCATGACAAACTGAAACAAACTGACTTTAACCATAAAATGATCATGACAAACTGAAACAAATCAGTAGCCCTAACGACAAACTAAACGCATCCATAAAGTATGTGAAAGTCTAGCCCTAAACTAAATGAGACGTTAACCTTAAATTAATCATGACAAACTGAAACAAACTGACTTTAACCATAAAATGATCATGACAAACTGAAACAAAACTGTAGCCCTACCGACAAACTAAACGCATCCATAAAGTATGTGAAAGTCTAGCCCTAAACTAAATGAGACGTTAACCTTAAATTAATCATGACAAACTGAAACAAACTGACTTTAACCGTAAAATGATCATGACAAACTGAAACAAAACTGTAGCCCTAACGACAAACTAAACGCATCCATAAAGTATGTGAAAGTCTAGCCCTAAACTAAATGAGACGTTAACCTTAAATTAATCATGACAAACTGAAACAAACAGACTTTAACCATAAAATGATCATGACAAACTGAAACAAAACTGTAGCCCTAAAGACAAACTAAACGCATCCATAAAGTATGTGAAAGTCTAGCCCTAAACTAAATGAGACGTTAACCTTAAATTAATCATGACAAACTGAAATAAACTGACTTTAACCATAAAATGAACATGACAAACTGAAACAAAACTGTAGCCCTAACGACAAACTAAACGAATCCTTAAAAATATGTGAAAGTCTGGCCCTAAACTAAATGAGACGTTAACCTTAAATTAATCATGACAAACTGAAACAAACTGACTTTAACCATAAAATGATCATGACAAACTGAAACAAAACTGTAGACCTAATGACAAACTAAACGAATCCATAAAGTATGTGAAAGTCTAGCCCTAAACTAAATGAGACGTTAACCTTAAATTAATCATGACAAAGAGAAACAATCTGACTTTAAACATAAAATGATCATGACAAACTGAAACAAAACTGTAGCCCTAACGACAAACTAAACGAATCCATAAAGTATGTGAAAGTATAGCCCTAAACTAAATGAGACGTTAACCTTAAATTAATCATGACAAACTGAAACAAACTGACTTTAACCATAAAATGATCATGACAAACTGAAACAAAACAGTAGCCCTAACGACCAACTAAACGAATCCATAAAGTATGTGAAAGTCTAGCCCTAAACTAAATGAGACGTTAACCTTAAATTAATCATGACAAACTGAAACAAACTGACTTTAACCATAAAATGATCATGACAAACTGAAACAAAACAGTAGCCCTAACGACAAACTAAACGCATCCATAAAGTATGTGAAAGTCTAGCCCTAAACTAAATGAGACGTTAACCATAAAATGATCATGACAAACTGAAACAAACTGGCTTTAACCATAAAATGATCAGGACAAACTGAAACAAAACCGTAGACCTAACGACAAACTAAACGAATCCATAAAGTATGTGAAAGTCTAGCCCTAAACTAAATGAGACGTTAACCTTAAATTAATCATGACAAACTGAAACAAACTGACTTTAACCATAAAATGATCATGACAAACTGGAACAAAACTGTAGCCCTAACGACAAACTAATCGAATCCATAAAGTATGTGAAAGTCTAGCCCTAAACAAAATGAGACGTTAACCTTAAATTAATCATGACAAACTGAAACAAGCTGACTTTAACCATAAAATGATCATGACAAACTGAAACAAAACTGTAGACCTTACGACAAACTAAACGAATCCATAAGGTATGTGAAAGTCTAGCCCTAAACTAAATGAGACGTTAACCTTAAATTAATCATGACAAACTGAAATAAACTGACTTTAACCATAAAATGAACATGACAAACTGAAACAAAACTGTAGCCCTAACGACAAAGTAAACGAATCCTTAAAAATATGTGAAAGTCTGGCCCTAAACTAAATGAGACGTTAACCTTAAATTAATCATGACAAACTGAAACAAACTGACTTTAACCATAAAATGATCATGACAAACTGAAACAAAACTGTAGACCTAATGACAAACTAAACGAATCCATAAAGTATGTGAAAGTCTAGCCCTAAACTAAATGAGACGTTAACCTTAAATTAATCATGACAAACTGAAACAAACTCACTTTACCCATAAAATGATCATGACAAACTGAAACAAAACTGTAGCCCTAACGACAAACTAAACGAATCCATAAATTATGTGAAAGTCTAGCCCTAAACTAAATGAGACGTTAACCTTAAATTAATCATGACAAAGAGAAACAATCTGACTTTAAACATAAAATGATCATGACAAACTGAAACAAAACTGTAGCCCTAACGACAAACTAAACGAATCCATAAAGTATGTGAAAGTCTAGCCCTAAACTAAATGAGACGTTAACCTTAAATTAATCATGACAAACTGAAACAAACTGACTTTAACCATAAAATGATCATGACAAACTGAAACAAAACAGTAGCCCTAACGACAAACTAAACGAATCCATAAAGTATGTGAAAGTCTAGCCCTAAACTAAATGAGACGTTAACCTTAAATTAATCATGACAAACTGAAACAAACTGACTTTAACCATGAAATGATCATGACAAACTGAAACAAAACAGTAGCCCTAACGACAAACTAAACGCATCCATAAAGTATGTGAAAGTTTAGCCCTAAACTAAATGAGACGTTAACCTTAAATTAATCATGACAAACTGAAACAAACTGAAACAAACTGACTTTAACCATAAAATGATCATGACAAACTGAAACAAAACTGTAGCCCTAACGACAAACTAAACGAATCCATAAAGTATGTGAAAGTCTAGCCCTAAACTAAATGAGACGTTAACCTTAAATTAATCACGATGAACTGAAACAAACTGACTTTAACCATAAAATGATCATGACAAACTGAAACAAAACTGTAGCCCTAACGACAAACTAAACGCATCCATAAAGTATGTGAAAGTCTAGCCCTAAACTAAATGAGACGTTAACCTTAAATTAATCATGACAAACTGAAATAAACTGACTTTAACCATAAAATGAACATGACAAACTGAAACAAAACTGTAGCCCTAACGACAAACTAAACGAATCCTTAAAAATATGTGAAAGTCTGGCCCTAAACTAAATGAGACGTTAACCTTAAATTAATCATGACAAACTGAAACAAACTGACTTTAACCATAAAATGATCATGACAAACTGAAACAAAACTGTAGACCTAACGACAAACTAAACGAATCCATAAAGTATGTGAAAGTCTAGCCCTAAACTAAATGAGACGTTAACCTTAAATTAATCATGACAAACTGAAATAAACTGACTTTAACCATAAAATGAACATGACAAACTGAAACAAAACTGTAGCCCTAACGACAAACTAAACGAATCCTTAAAAATATGTGAAAGTCTGGCCCTAAACTAAATGAGACGTTAACCTTAAATTAATCATGACAAACTGAAATAAACTGACTTTAACCATAAAATGAACATGACAAACTGAAACAAAACTGTAGCCCTAACGACAAACTAAACGAATCCTTAAAAATATGTGAAAGTCTGGCCCTAAACTAAATGAGACGTTAACCTTAAATTAATCATGACAAACTGAAACAAACTGACTTTAACCATAAAATGATCATGACAAACTGAAACAAAACTGTAGACCTAATGACAAACTAAACGAATCCATAAAGTATGTGAAAGTCTAGCCCTAAACTAAATGAGACGTTAACCTTAAATTAATCATGACAAACTGAAACAAACTCACTTTACCCATAAAATGATCATGACAAACTGAAACAAAACTGTAGCCCTAACGACAAACTAAACGAATCCATAAATTATGTGAAAGTCTAGCCCTAAACTAAATGAGACGTTAACCTTAAATTAATCATGACAAAGAGAAACAATCTGACTTTAAACATAAAATGATCATGACAAACTGAAACAAAACTGTAGCCCTAACGACAAACTAAACGAATCCATAAAGTATGTGAAAGTCTAGCCCTAAACTAAATGAGACGTTAACCTTAAATTAATCATGACAAACTGAAACAAACTGACTTTAACCATAAAATGATCATGACAAACTGAAACAAAACAGTAGCCCTAACGACAAACTAAACGAATCCATAAAGTATGTGAAAGTCTAGCCCTAAACTAAATGAGACGTTAACCTTAAATTAATCATGACAAACTGAAACAAACTGACTTTAACCATGAAATGATCATGACAAACTGAAACAAAACAGTAGCCCTAACGATAAACTAAACGCATCCATAAAGTATGTGAAAGTCTAGCCCTAAACTAAATGAGACGTTAACCATAAAATGATCATGACAAACTGAAGCAAACTGGCTTTAACCATAAAATGATCAGGACAAACTGAAACAAAACCGTAGACCTAACGACAAACTAAACGAATCCATAAAGTATGTGAAAGTCTAGCCCTAAACTAAATGAGACGTTAACCTTAAATTAATCATGACAAACTGAAACAAACTGACTTTAACCATAAAATGATCATGACAAACTGGAACAAAACTGTAGCCCTAACGACAAACTAAACGAATCCATAAAGTATGTGAAAGTCTAGCCCTAAACAAAATGAGACGTTAACCTTAAATTAATCATGACAAACTGAAACAAGCTGACTTTAACCATAAAATGATCATGACAAACTGAAACAAAACTGTAGACCTTACGACAAACTAAACGAATCCATAAGGTATGTGAAAGTCTAGCCCTAAACTAAATGAGACGTTAACCTTAGATTAATCATGACAAACTGAAACAAACTCACTTTAACCATAAAATGATCATGATAAACTGAAACAAAACTGTAGCCCTAACGACAAACTAAACGAATCCATAAATTATGTGAAAGTTTAGCCCTAAACTAAATGAGACGTTAACCTTAAATTAATCATGACAAACTGAAACAAACTGAAACAAACTGACTTTAACCATAAAATGATCATGACAAACTGAAACAAAACTGTAGCCCTAACGACAAACTAAACGAATCCATAAAGTATGTGAAAGTCTAGCCCTAAACTAAATGAGACGTTAACCTTAAATTAATCACGATGAACTGAAACAAACTGACTTTAACCATAAAATGATCATGACAAACTGAAACAAAACTGTAGCCCTAACGACAAACTAAACGCATCCATAAAGTATGTGAAAGTCTAGCCCTAAACTAAATGAGACGTTAACCTTAAATTAATCATGACAAACTGAAATAAACTGACTTTAACCATAAAATGAACATGACAAACTGAAACAAAACTGTAGCCCTAACGACAAACTAAACGAATCCTTAAAAATATGTGAAAGTCTGGCCCTAAACTAAATGAGACGTTAACCTTAAATTAATCATGACAAACTGAAACAAACTGACTTTAACCATAAAATGATCATGACAAACTGAAACAAAACTGTAGACCTAACGACAAACTAAACGAATCCATAAAGTATGTGAAAGTCTAGCCCTAAACTAAATGAGACGTTAACCTTAAATTAATCATGACAAACTGAAACAAACTCACTTTACCCATAAAATGAACATGACAAACTGAAACAAAACTGTAGCCCTAACGACAAACTAAACGAATCCATAAATTATGTGAAAGTCTAGCCCTAAACTAAATGAGACGTTAACATTAAATTAATCATGACAAAGAGAAACAATCTGACTTTAAACATAAAATGATCATGACAAACTGAAACAAAACTGTAGCCCTAACGACAAACTAAACGAATCCATAAAGTATGTGAAAATCCAGCCCTAAACGAAATGAGACGTTAACCTGAAATTAATCATGACAAACTGAAACAAACTGACTTTAACCATAAAATGATCATGACAAACTGAAACAAAACTGTAGCCCTAACGACAAACTAAACGAATCCATAAAGTATGTGAAAGTCTAGCCCTAAACTAAATGAGACGTTAACCTTAAATTAATCATGACGAAATGAAACAAACTGACTTTAACCATAAAATGATCATGACAAACTGAAACAAAACAGTAGCCCTAACGACAAACTAAACGCATCCATAAAGTATGTGAAAGTCTAGCCCTAAACTAAATGAGACGTTAACCATAAAATGATCATGACAAACTGAAACAAACTGGCTTTAACCATAAAATGATCAGGACAAACTGAAACAAAACCGTAGACCTAACGACAAACTAAACGAATCCATAAAGTATGTGAAAGTCTAGCCCTAAACTAAATGAGACGTTAACCTTAAATTAATCATGACAAACTGAAACAAACTGACTTTAACCATAAAATGATCATGACAAACTGGAACAAAACTGTAGACCTAACGACAAACTAAACGAATCCATAAAGTATGTGAAAGTCTAGCCCTAAACTAAATGAGACGTTAACCTTAAATTAATCATGACAAACTGAAACAAGCTGACTTTAACCATAAAATGATCATGACAAACTGAAACAAAACTGTAGACCTTACGACAAACTAAACGAATCCATAAGGTATGTGAAAGTCTCGCCCTAATCTAAATGAGACGTTAACCTTAGATTAATCATGACAAACTGAAACAAACTGACTTTAACCATAAAATGATCATGACAAACTGAAACAAAACTGTAGCCCTAACGACAAACTAAACGTATCCATAAAGTATGTGAAAGTCTAACCCTAAACTAAATGAGACGTTAACCTTAAATTAATCATGATAAACTGAAACAAACTGACTTTAACCATAAAATGATCATCACAAACTGAAACAAAACTGTAGACCTAACGACAAACTAAACGAATCCATAAAGTATGTGAATGTCTAGCCCTAAACGTAATGAGACGTTAACCTTAAATTAATCATGACAAACTGAAACAAACTGACTTTAACCATAAAATGATCATGAGAAACTGAAACAAAACTGTTGCCCTAACGACAAACTAAACGAATCGATAAAGTATGTGAAAGTCTAGCCCTAAACTAAATGAGACGTTAACCTTAAATTAATCATGACAAACTGAAACAAACTGACTTTAACCATGAAATGATCATGACAAACTGAAACAAAACTGTAGACCTAATGACAAACTAAACGAATCCATAAAGTATGTGAAAGTCTAGCCCTAAACTAAATGAGACGTTAACCTTAAATTAATCATGACGAACTGAAAAAACTGACTTTAACCATAAAATGATCATGACAAACTGAAACAAAACTGTAGCCCTAACGACAAACTAAACGAATCCATAAATTATGTGAAAGTCTAGCCCTAAACTAAATGAGACGTTAACCTTAAATTAATCATGACAAAGAGAAACAATCTGACTTTAAACATAAAATGATCATGACAAACTGAAACAAAACTGTAGCCCTAACGACAAACTAAACGAATCCATAAAGTATGTGAAAGTCCAGTCCTAAACGAAATGAGACGTTAACCTTAAATTAATCATGATAAACTGAAATAAACTGACTTTAACCATAAAATGATCATGACAAACTGAAACAAAACTGTAGCCCTAACGTCAAACTAAACGAATCCATAAAGTATGTGAAAGTCTAGCCCTAAACTAAATGAGACGTTAACCTTAAATTAATCATGACGAACTGAAACAAACTCACTTTAACCATAAAATGATCATGAGAAACTGAAACAAAACTGTAGCCCTAACGACAAACTAAACGAATCCATAAATTATGTGAAAGTCTAGCCCTAAACTAAATGAGACGTTAACCTTAAATTAATCATATCAAAGAGAAACAATCTGACTTTAACCATAAAATGATCATGACAAACTGAAACAAATCTGTAGCCCTAACGACAAACTAAACGCATCCATAACGTATGTGAAAGTCTAGCCCTAAACTAAATGAGACGTTAACCTTAAATTAATCATGACAAACTGAAACAAACTGACTTTAACCATAAAATGATCATGAGAAACTGAAACAAAACTGTAGCCCTAACGACAAACTAAACGCATCCATAAAGTATGTGAAAGTCTAGCCCTAAACTAAATGAGACGTTAACATTAAATTAATCATGACAAACTGAAACAAACTGACTTTAACCATAAAATGATCATGAGAAACTGAAACAAAACTGTAGCCCTAACGACAAACTAAACGCATCCATAAAGTATGTGAAAGTCTAGCCCTAAACTAAATGATACGTTAACCTTAAATTAATCATGACAAACTGAAACAAACTGACTTTAACCATAAAATGATCATGAGAAACTGAAACAAAACTGTAGCCCTAACGACAAACTAAACGAATCCATAAAGTATGTGAAAGTCTAGCCCTAAACTAAATGAGACGTTAACCTTAAATTAATCATGACAAACTGAAACAAACTGACTTTAACCATAAAATGATCATGAGAAACTGAAACAAAAATGTAGCCCTAACGACAAACTAAACGCATCCATAAAGTATGTGAAAGTCTAGCCCTAAACTAAATGAGACGTTAACCTTAAATTAATCATGACGAACTGAAACAAACTGACTTTAACCATAAAATGATCATGAGAAACTGAAACAAAACTGTAGCCCTAACGACAAACTAAACGAATCCATAAAGTATGTGAAAGTCTAGCCCTAAACTAAATGAGATTTTAACCTTAAATTAATCATGACAAAGAGAAACAATCTGATTTTAAACATTAAATGAACATGACAAACTGAAACAAAACTGTAGCCCTAACGACAAACTAAACGCATCCATAAAGTATGTGAAAGTCTAGCCCTAAACTAAATGAGACGTTAACCTTAAATTAATCATGACAAACTGAAACAAACTGACTTTAAGCATAAAATGATCATGAGAAACTGAAACAGAACTGTAGCCCTAACGACAAACTAAACGAATCAATAAAGTATGTGAAAATCTAGCCCTAAACTAAATGAGACTTTAACCTTAAATTAATCATGACAAAGAGAAACAATCTGATTTTAAACATTAAATGAACATGACAAACTGAAACAAAACTGTAGACCTAACGACAAACTAAACGAATCCATAAAGTATGTGAACGTCTAGCCCTAAACTAAATGAGACTTTAACCTGAAATTAATCATGACAAAGAGAAACAATCTGATTTTAAACATTAAATGAACATGACAAACTGAAACAAAAATGTAGACCTAACGACAAACTAAACGAATCCATAAAGTATGTGAATGTCTAGCCCTAAACTAAATGAGACGTTAACCTTAAATTAATCATGACAAACTGAAACAAACTGACTTTAACCATAAAATGATCATGAGAAACTGAAACAAAACTGTAGCCCTAACGACAAACTAAACGAATCGATAAAGTATGTGAAAGTCTAGCCCTAAACTAAATGAGACGTTAACCTTAAATTAATCATGACAAACTGAAACAAACTGACTTTAACCATAAAATGATCATGACAAACTGAAACAAAACTGTAGACCTAACGACAAACTAAACGAATCCATAAAGTATGTGAAAGTCTAGCCCTAAACTAAATGAGACGTTAACCTTAAATTAATCATGACGAACTGAAACAAACTCACTTTAACCATAAAATGATCATGACAAACTGAAACAAAACTGTAGCCCTAACGACAAACTAAACGAATCCATAAATTATGTGAAAGTCTAGCCCTAAACTAAATGAGACGTTAACCTTAAATTAATCATGACAAAGAGAAACAATCTGACTTTAAACATAAAATGATCATGACAAACTGAAACAAAACTGTAGCCCTAACGACAAACTAAACGAATCCATAAAGTATGTGAAAGTCCAGCCCTAAACGAAATGAGACGTTAACCTTAAATTAATCATGATAAACTGAAACAAACTGACTTTAACCATAAAATGATCATGACAAACTGAAACAAAACTGTAGCCCTAACGACAAACTAAACGAATCCATAAAGTATGTGAATGTCTAGCCCTAAACTAAATGAGACGTTAACCTTAAATTAATCATGACAAACTGAAACAAATTGACTTTAACCATAAAATGATCATGACAAACTGAAACAGAACTGTAGACCTAACGACAAACTAAACGAATCCATAAAGTATGTGAAAGTCTAGCCCTAAACTAAATGAGACGTTAACCTTAAATTAATCATGACGAACTGAAACAAACTCACTTTAACCATAAAATGATCATGAGAAACTGAAACAAAACTGTAGCCCTAACGACAAACTAAACGAATCCATAAATTAGGTGAAAGTCTAGCCCTAAACTAAATGAGACGTTAACCTTAAATTAATCATGACAAAGAGAAACAATCTGATTTTAAACATTAAATGAACATGACAAACTGAAACAAAAATGTAGACCTAACGACAAACTAAACGCATCCATAAAGTATGTGAAAGTCTAGCCCTAAACTAAATGAGACGTTAACCTTAAATTAATCATGACAAACTGAAACAAACTGACTTTAACCATAAAATGATCATGAGAAACTGAAACAAATCTGTAGCCCTAACGACAAACTAAACGAATCCATAAAGTATGTGAAAGTCTAGCCCTAAACTAAATGAGACGTTAACCTTAAATTAATCATGACAAACAGAAACAAACTGACTTTAACCATAAAATGATCATGACAAACTGAAACAAATCTGTAGCCCTAACGACAAACTAAACGCATCCATAAAGTATGTGAAAGTCTAGCCCTAAACTAAATGAGACGTTAACCTTAAATTAATCATGACACACTGAAACAAACTGACTTTAACCATAAAATGATCATGAGAAACTGAAACAAAACTGTAGCCCTAACGACAAACTAAACGCATCCATAAAGTATGTGAAAGTCTAGCCCTAAACTAAATGAGACGTTAACCTTAAATTAATCATGACAAACTGAAACAAACTGACTTTAACCATAAAATGATCATGAGAAACTGAAACAAAACTGTAGCCCTAACGACAAACTAAACGCATCCATAAAGTATGTGAAAGTCTAGCCCTAAACTAAATGAGACGTTAACCTTAAATTAATCATATCAAAGAGAAACAATCTGACTTTAACCATAAAATGATCATGACAAACTGAAACAAATCTGTAGCCCTAACGACAAACTAAACGCATCCATAACGTATGTGAAAGTCTAGCCCTAAACTAAATGAGACGTTAACCTTAAATTAATCATGACAAACTGAAACAAACTGACTTTAACCATAAAATGATCATGAGAAACTGAAACAAAACTGTAGCCCTAACGACAAACTAAACGCATCCATAAAGTATGTGAAAGTCTAGCCCTAAACTAAATGAGACGTTAACATTAAATTAATCATGACAAACTGAAACAAACTGACTTTAACCATAAAATGATCATGAGAAACTGAAACAAAACTGTAGCCCTAACGACAAACTAAACGCATCCATAAAGTATGTGAAAGTCTAGCCCTAAACTAAATGAGACGTTAACCTTAAATTAATCATGACAAACTGAAACAAACTGACTTTAACCATAAAATGATCATGAGAAACTGAAACAAAACTGTAGAACTAACGACAAACTAAACGAATCCATAAAGTATGTGAAAGTCTAGCCCTAAACTAAATGAGACGTTAAGCTTAAATTAATCATGACAAACTGAAACAAACTGACTTTAACCATAAAATGATCATGAGAAACTGAAACAAAAATGTAGCCCTAACGACAAACTAAACGCATCCATAAAGTATGTGAAAGTCTAGCCCTAAACTAAATGAGACGTTAACCTTAAATTAATCATGACGAACTGAAACAAACTGACTTTAACCATAAAATGATCATGAGAAACTGAAACAAAACTGTAGCCCTAACGACAAACTAAACGAATCCATAAAGTATGTGAAAGTCTAGCCCTAAACTAAATGAGATTTTAACCTTAAATTAATCATGACAAAGAGAAACAATCTGATTTTAAACATTAAATGAACATGACAAACTGAAACAAAACTGTAGCCCTAACGACAAACTAAACGCATCCATAAAGTATGTGAAAGTCTAGCCCTAAACTAAATGAGACGTTAACCTTAAATTAATCATGACAAACTGAAACAAACTGACTTTAAGCATAAAATGATCATGAGAAACTGAAACAGAACTGTAGCCCTAACGACAAACTAAACGAATCAATAAAGTATGTGAAAGTCTAGCCCTAAACTAAATGAGACTTTAACCTTAAATTAATCATGACAAAGAGAAACAATCTGACTTTAAACATTAAATGATCATGACAAACTGAAACAAAACTGTAGCCCTAACGACAAACTAAACGAATCCATAAAGTATGTGAAAGTCTAGCCCTAAACTAAATGAGACGTTAACCTTAAATTAATCATGACGAACTGAAACAAACTGTTCTTTAACCATAAAATGATCATGTCAAACTGAAACAAAATTGTAGACCTAACGACAAACTAAACGAATCCATAAAGTAAGTGAACGTCTAGCCCTAAACTAAATGAGACTTTAACCTTAAATTAATCATGACAAAGAGAAACAATCTGATTTTAAACATTAAATGAACATGACAAACTGAAACAAAAATGTAGACCTAACGACAAAATAAACGAATCCATAAAGTATGTGAAAGTCTGGCCCTAAACTAAATGAGACGTTAACCTTAAATTAATCATGACGAACTGAAACAAACTGACTTTAACCATAAAATGATCATGACAAACTGAAACAAAACTGTAGACCTAACGACAAACTAAACGAATCCATAAGGTATGTGAAAGTCTAGCCCTAAACTAAATGAGACGTTAACCTTAAATTAATCATGACAAAGAGAAACAATCTGACTTTAAACATTAAATGATCATGATAAACTGAAACAAAACTGTAGCCCTAACGACAAACTAACCGAATCCATAAAGTATGTGAAAGTCTAGCCCTAAACTAAATGAGACGTTAACTTTAAATTAATCATGACGAACTGAAACAAACTGACTTTAACCATAAAATGATCATGTCAAACTGAAACAAAACTGTAGACCTAACGACAAACTAAACGAATCCATAAAGTAAGTGAACGTCTAGCCCTAAACTAAATGAGACTTTAACCTTAAATTAATCATGACAAAGAGAAACAATCTGATTTTAAACATTAAATGAACATGACAAACTGAAACAAAAATGTAGACCTAACGACAAAATAAACGAATCCATAAAGTATGTGAAAGTCTAGCCCTAAACTAAATGAGACGTTAACCTTAAATTAATCATGACAAAGAGAAACAATCTGACTTTAACCATAAAATGATCATGACAAACTGAAACAAATCTGTAGCCCTAACGACAAACTAAACGCATCCATAAAGTATGTGAAAGTCTAGCCCTAAACTAAATGAGACGTTAACCTTAAATTAATCATGACAAACTGAAACAAACTGACTTTAACCATAAAATGATCATGAGAAACTGAAACAAAACTGTAGCCCTAACGACAAACTAAACGAATCCATAAAGTATGTGAAAGTCTAGCCCTAAACTAAATGAGACTTTAACCTTAAATTAATCATGACAAACTGAAACAAACTAACTTTAACCATAAAATGATCATGACAAACTGAAACAAATCTGTTGCCCTAACGAGAAAGTAAACGAATCCATAATGTATGTGAAAGTCTAGCCCTAAACTAAATGAGACGTTAACCTTAAATTAATCATCACAAAGAGAAACAATCTGACTTTAAACATTAAATGATCATGACAAACTGAAACAAAACTGTAGCCCTAACGACAAACTAAACGAATCCTTAAAATATGTGAAAGTCTGGCCCTAAACTAAATGAGACGTTAACCTTAAATTAATCATGACAAAGAGAAACAAGCTGACTTTAAACATTAAATGATCATGACAAACTGAAACAAAACTGTAGACCTAACGACAAATTAAACGAATCCATAAAGTATGTGAAAGTCCAGCCCTAAACTAAATGAGACTTTAACCTTAAATTAATCATGACGAACTGAAACAAACTGACTTTAACCATAAAATGATCATGACAAACTGGAACAAAACTGTAGACCTAACGACAAACTAAACGAATCCATAAAGTATGTGAACGTCTAGCCCTAAACTAAATGAGACTTTAACCTTAAATTAATCATGACAAAGAGAAACAATCTGACTTTAAACATAAAATGATCATGACAAACTGAAACAAAACTGTAGACCTAACGACAAACTAAACGAATCCATAAAGTATGTGAAAGTCCAGCCCTAAACGAAATGAGACTTTAACCTTAAATTAATCATGACAAAGAGAAACAATCTGATTTTAAACATTAAATGAACATGACAAACTGAAACAAAAATGTAGACCTAACGACAAAATAAACGAATCCATAAAGTATGTGAAAGTCTAGCCCTAAACTAAATGAGACGTTAACCTTAAATTAATCATGACAAAGAGAAACAATCTGACTTTAAACATTAAATGATCATGACAAACTGAAACAAAACTGTAGCCCTAACGACAAACTAAACGAATCCATAAAGTATGTGAAAGTCCAGCCCTAAACGAAATGAGACTTTAACCTTAAATTAATCATGACAAAGAGAAACAATCTGATTTTAAACATTAAATGAACATGACAAACTGAAACAAAACTGTGGCCCAACGACAAAGTAAACGAATCCATAATGTATGTGAAAGTCTAGCCCTAAACTAAATGAGACGTTAACCTTAAATTAATCATGACAAAGAGAAACAATCTGACTTTAAACATTAAATGATCATGACAAACTGAAACAAAACTGTAGCCCTAACGACAAACTAAACGAATCCTTAAAATATGTGAAAGTCTGCCCCTAAACTAAATGAGACGTTAACCTTAAATTAATCATGACAAAGAGAAACAATCTGACTTTAAACATTAAATGATCATGACAAACTGAAACAAAACTGTAGACCTAACGACAAACTAAACGAATCCATAAAGTATGTGAACGTCTAGCCCTAAACTAAATGAGACTTTAACCTTGAATTAATCATGACAAAGAGAAACAATCTGACTTTAACCATAAAATGATCATGAGAAACTGAAACAAAACTGTAGCCCTAACGACAAACTAAACGAATCCATAAAGTATGTGAAAGTCTAGCCCTAAACTAAATGAGACGTTAAGCTTAAATTAATCATGACAAACTGAAACAAACTGACTTTAACCATAAAATGATCATGAGAAACTGAAACAAAAATGTAGCCCTAACGACAAACTAAACGCATCCATAAAGTATGTGAAAGTCTAGCCCTAAACTAAATGAGACGTTAACCTTAAATTAATCATGACGAACTGAAACAAACTGACTTTAACCATAAAATGATCATGAGAAACTGAAACAAAACTGTAGCCCTAACGACAAACTAAACGAATCCATAAAGTATGTGAAAGTCTAGCCCTAAACTAAATGAGATTTTAACCTTAAATTAATCATGACAAAGAGAAACAATCTGATTTTAAACATTAAATGAACATGACAAACTGAAACAAAACTGTAGCCCTAACGACAAACTAAACGCATCCATAAAGTATGTGAAAGTCTAGCCCTAAACTAAATGAGACGTTAACCTTAAATTAATCATGACAAACTGAAACAAACTGACTTTAAGCATAAAATGATCATGAGAAACTGAAACAGAACTGTAGCCCTAACGACAAACTAAACGAATCAATAAAGTATGTGAAAGTCTAGCCCTAAACTAAATGAGACTTTAACCTTAAATTAATCATGACAAAGAGAAACAATCTGACTTTAAACATTAAATGATCATGACAAACTGAAACAAAACTGTAGCCCTAACGACAAACTAAACGAATCCATAAAGTATGTGAAAGTCTAGCCCTAAACTAAATGAGACGTTAACCTTAAATTAATCATGACGAACTGAAACAAACTGTTCTTTAACCATAAAATGATCATGTCAAACTGAAACAAAATTGTAGACCTAACGACAAACTAAACGAATCCATAAAGTAAGTGAACGTCTAGCCCTAAACTAAATGAGACTTTAACCTTAAATTAATCATGACAAAGAGAAACAATCTGATTTTAAACATTAAATGAACATGACAAACTGAAACAAAAATGTAGACCTAACGACAAAATAAACGAATCCATAAAGTATGTGAAAGTCTAGCCCTAAACTAAATGAGACGTTAACCTTAAATTAATCATGACGAACTGAAACAAACTGACTTTAACCATAAAATGATCATGACAAACTGAAACAAAACTGTAGACCTAACGACAAACTAAACGAATCCATAAGGTATGTGAAAGTCTAGCCCTAAACTAAATGAGACGTTAACCTTAAATTAATCATGACAAAGAGAAACAATCTGACTTTAAACATTAAATGATCATGATAAACTGAAACAAAACTGTAGCCCTAACGACAAACTAACCGAATCCATAAAGTATGTGAAAGTCTAGCCCTAAACTAAATGAGACGTTAACTTTAAATTAATCATGACGAACTGAAACAAACTGACTTTAACCATAAAATGATCATGTCAAACTGAAACAAAACTGTAGACCTAACGACAAACTAAACGAATCCATAAAGTAAGTGAACGTCTAGCCCTAAACTAAATGAGACTTTAACCTTAAATTAATCATGACAAAGAGAAACAATCTGATTTTAAACATTAAATGAACATGACAAACTGAAACAAAAATGTAGACCTAACGACAAAATAAACGAATCCATAAAGTATGTGAAAGTCTAGCCCTAAACTAAATGAGACGTTAACCTTAAATTAATCATGACAAAGAGAAACAATCTGACTTTAACCATAAAATGATCATGACAAACTGAAACAAATCTGTAGCCCTAACGACAAACTAAACGCATCCATAAAGTATGTGAAAGTCTAGCCCTAAACTAAATGAGACGTTAACCTTAAATTAATCATGACAAACTGAAACAAACTGACTTTAACCATAAAATGATCATGAGAAACTGAAACAAAACTGTAGCCCTAACGACAAACTAAACGAATCCATAAAGTATGTGAAAGTCTAGCCCTAAACTAAATGAGACTTTAACCTTAAATTAATCATGACAAACTGAAACAAACTAACTTTAACCATAAAATGATCATGACAAACTGAAACAAAACTGTTGCCCTAACGAGAAAGTAAACGAATCCATAATGTATGTGAAAGTCTAGCCCTAAACTAAATGAGACGTTAACCTTAAATTAATCATGACAAAGAGAAACAATCTGACTTTAAACATTAAATGATCATGACAAACTGAAACAAAACTGTAGCCCTAACGACAAACTAAACGAATCCTTAAAATATGTGAAAGTCTGGCCCTAAACTAAATGAGACGTTAACCTTAAATTAATCATGACAAAGAGAAACAAGCTGACTTTAAACATTAAATGATCATGACAAACTGAAACAAAACTGTAGACCTAACGACAAATTAAACGAATCCATAAAGTATGTGAAAGTCCAGCCCTAAACTAAATGAGACTTTAACCTTAAATTAATCATGACGAACTGAAACAAACTGACTTTAACCATAAAATGATCATGACAAACTGGAACAAAACTGTAGACCTAACGACAAACTAAACGAATCCATAAAGTATGTGAACGTCTAGCCCTAAACTAAATGAGACTTTAACCTTAAATTAATCATGACAAAGAGAAACAATCTGACTTTAAACATAAAATGATCATGACAAACTGAAACAAAACTGTAGACCTAACGACAAACTAAACGAATCCATAAAGTATGTGAAAGTCCAGCCCTAAACGAAATGAGACTTTAACCTTAAATTAATCATGACAAAGAGAAACAATCTGATTTTAAACATTAAATGAACATGACAAACTGAAACAAAAATGTAGACCTAACGACAAAATAAACGACTCCATAAAGTATGTGAATGTCTAGCCCTAAACTAAATGAGACGTTAACCTTAAATCAATCATGACAAAGAGAAACAATCTGACTTTAAACATTAAATGATCATGACAAACTGAAACAAAACTGTAGCCCTAACGACAAACTAAACGAATCCATAAAGTATGTGAAAGTCCAGCCCTAAACGAAATGAGACTTTAACCTTAAATTAATCATGACAAAGAGAAACAATCTGATTTTAAACATTAAATGAACATGACAAACTGAAACAAAACTGTGGCCCAACGACAAAGTAAACGAATCCATAATGTATGTGAAAGTCTAGCCCTAAACTAAATGAGACGTTAACCTTAAATTAATCATGACAAAGAGAAACAATCTGACTTTAAAAATTAAATGATCATGACAAACTGAAACAAAACTGTAGCCCTAACGACAAACTAAACGAATCCTTAAAATATGTGAAAGTCTGCCCCTAAACTAAATGAGACGTTAACCTTAAATTAATCATGACAAACTGAAACAATCTGACTTTAAACATTAAATGATCATGACAAACTGAAACAAAACTGTAGACCTAACGACAAACTAAACGAATCCATAAAGTATGTGAACGTCTAGCCCTAAACTAAATGAGACTTTAACCTTGAATTAATCATGACAAAGAGAAACAATCTGACTTTAAACATAAAATGATCATGACAAACTGAAACAAAACTGTAGCCCTAACGACAAACTAAACGAATCCATAAAGTATGTGAAAGTCCATCCCTAAACGAAATGAGACTTTAACCTTAAATTAATCATGACAAAGAGAAACAATCTGACTTTAAACATTAAATGATCATGACAAACTGAAACAAAACTGTAGCCCTAACGACAAACTAAACGCATCCATAAAGTATGTGAAAGTCTAGCCCTAAACTAAATGAGACGTTAACCTTAAATTAATCATGACAAACTGAAACAAACTGACTTTAACCATAAAATGATCATGAGAAACTGAAACAAAACTGTAGCCCTAACGACAAACTAAACGAATCCATAAAGTATGTGAAAGTCTAGCCCTAAACTAAATGAGACTTTAACCTTAAATTAATCATGACAAACTGAAACAAACTGACTTTAACCATAAAATGATCATGACAAACTGAAACAAATCTGTTGCCCTAACGACAAAGTAAACGAATCCATAAAGTATGTGAAAGTCTAGCCCTAAACTAAATGAGACGTTAACCTTAAATTAATCATGACAAAGAGAAACAATCTGACTTTAACCATAAAATGAACATGACAACCTGAAACAAAACTGTAGCCCTAACGACAAACTAAACGAATCCTTAAAAATATGTGAAAGTCTGGCCCTAAACTAAATGAGACGTTAACCTTAAATTAATCATGACAAACTGAAACAAACTGACTTTAACCATAAAATGATCATGACAAACTGAAACAAAACTGTAGACCTAACGACAAACTAAACTAATCCATAAAGTATGTGAAAGTCTAGCCCTAAACTAAAAGAGACGTTAACCTTAAATTAATCATGACAAACTGAAACAAACTCACTTTAACCATAAAATGATCATGACAAACTGAAACAAAACTGTAGCCCTAACGACAAACTAAACGAATCCATAAAGTATGTGAAAGTCTAGCCCTAAACTAAAAGAGACGTTAACCTTAAATTAATCATGACAAAGAGAAACAATCTGATTTTAAACATTAAATGAACATGACAAACTGAAGCAAAACTGTGGCCCAACGACAAAGTAAACGAATCCATAATGTATGTGAAAGTCTAGCCCTAAACTAAATGAGACGTTAACCTTAAATTAATCATGACAAAGAGAAACAATCTGACTTTAAACATTAAATGATCATGACAAACTGAAACAAAACTGTAGCCCTAACGACAAACTAAACGAATCCTTAAAATATGTGAAAGTCTGCCCCTAAACTAAATGAGACGTTAACCTTAAATTAATCATGACAAAGAGAAACAATCTGACTTTAAACATTAAATGATCATGACAAACTGAAACAAACTGTAGACCTAACGACAAACTAAACGAATCCATAAAGTATGTGAACGTCTAGCCCTAAACTAAATGAGACTTTAACCTTAAATTAATCATGACAAAGAGAAACAATCTGACTTTAAACATAAAATGATCATGACAAACTGAAACAAAACTTTAGCCCTAACGACAAACTAAACGAATCCATAAAGTATGTGAAAGTCCATCCCTAAACGAAATGAGACTTTAACCTTAAATTAATCATGACAAACTGAAACAAACTGACTTTAACCATAAAATGATCATGAGAAACTGAAACAAAACTGTAGCCCTAACGACAAACTAAACGAATCCATAAAGTATGTGAAAGTCTAGCCCTAAACTAAATGAGACTTTAACCTTAAATTAATCATGACAAACTGAAACAAACTGACTTTAACCATAAAATGATCATGACAAACTGAAACAAAACTGTTGCCCTAACGACAAAGTAAACGAATCCATAAAGTATGTGAAAGTCTAGCCCTAAACTAAATGAGACGTTAACCTTAAATTAATCATGACAAAGAGAAACAATCTGACTTTAACCATAAAATGAACATGACAAACTGAAACAAAACTGTAGCCCTAACGACAAACTAAACGAATCCTTAAAAATATGTGAAAGTCTGGCCCTAAACTAAATGAGACGTTAACCTTAAATTAATCATGACAAACTGAAACAAACTGACTTTAACCATAAAATGATCATGACAAACTGAAACAAAACTGTAGACCTAACGACAAACTAAACTAATCCATAAAGTATGTGAAAGTCTAGCCCTAAACTAAAAGAGACGTTAACCTTAAATTAATCATGACAAACTGAAACAAACTCACTTTAACCATAAAATGATCATGACAAACTGAAACAAAACTGTAGCCCTAACGACAAACTAAACGAATCCATAAAGTATGTGAAAGTCTAGCCCTAAACTAAAAGAGACGTTAACCTTAAATTAATCATGACAAAGAGAAACAATCTGATTTTAAACATTAAATGAACATGACAAACTGAAACAAAACTGTGGCCCAACGACAAACTAAACGAATCCTTAAAATATGTGAAAGTCTGCCCCTAAACTAAATGAGACGTTAACCTTAAATTAATCATGACAAAGAGAAACAATCTGACTTTAAACATTAAATGATCATGACAAACTGAAACAAACTGTAGACCTAACGACAAACTAAACGAATCCTTAAAATATGTGAAAGTCTGCCCCTAAACTAAATGAGACGTTAACCTTAAATTAATCATGACAAAGAGAAACAATCTGACTTTAAACATTAAATGATCATGACAAACTGAAACAAACTGTAGACCTAACGACAAACTAAACGAATCCATAAAGTATGTGAACGTCTAGCCCTAAACTAAATGAGACTTTAACCTTAAATTAATCATGACAAAGAGAAACAATCTGACTTTAAACATAAAATGATCATGACAAACTGAAACAAAACTTTAGCCCTAACGACAAACTAAACGAATCCATAAAGTATGTGAAAGTCCATCCCTAAACGAAATGAGACTTTAACCTTAAATTAATCATGACAAAGAGAAACAATCTGACTTTAAACATTAAATGATCATGACAAACTGAAACAAAACTGTAGCCCTAACGACAAACTAAACGCATCCATAAAGTATGTGAAAGTCTAGCCCTAAACTAAATGAGACGTTAACCTTAAATTAATCATGACAAACTGAAACAAACTGACTTTAACCATAAAATGATCATGAGAAACTGAAACAAAACTGTAGCCCTAACGACAAACTAAACGAATCCATAAAGTATGTGAAAGTCTAGCCCTAAACTAAATGAAACGTTAACCTTAAATTAATCATGACAAACTGAAACAAACTCACTTTAACCATAAAATGATCATGACAAACTGAAACAAAACTGTAGCCCTAACGACAAACTAAACGAATCCATAAATTATGTGAAAGTCTAGCCCTAAACTAAATGAGACGTTAACCATAAAATGATCATGACAAACTGAAACAAACTGACTTTAACCATAAAATGATCATGACAAACTGAAACAAAACTGTAGACCTAACGACAAACTAAACGAATCCATAAAGTATGTGAAAGTCTAGCCCTAAACTAAATGAGACGTTAACCTTAAATTAATCATGACAAACTGAAACAAACTGACTTTAACCATAAAATGATCATGAGAAACTGAAACAAAACTGTAGCCCTAACGACAAACTAAACGAATCCATAAAGTATGTGAAAGTCTAGCCCTAAACTAAATGAGACTTTAACCTTAAATTAATCATGACAAACTGAAACAAACTGACTTTAACCATAAAATGATCATGACAAACTGAAACAAATCTGTTGCCCTAACGACAAAGTAAACGAATCCATAAAGTATGTGAAAGTCTAGCCCTAAACTAAATGAGACGTTAACCTTAAATTAATCATGACAAAGAGAAACAATCTGACTTTAACCATAAAATGAACATGACAAACTGAAACAAAACTGTAGCGCTAACGACAAACTAAACGAATCCTTAAAAATATGTGAAAGTCTGGCCCTAAACTAAATGAGACGTTAACCTTAAATTAATCATGACAAACTGAAACAAACTGACTTTAACCATAAAATGATCATGACAAACTGAAACAAAACTGTAGACCTAACGACAAACTAAACGAATCCATAAAGTATGTGAAAGTCTAGCCCTAAACTAAATGAGACGTTGACCATATAATGATCATGACAATCTGAAACAAACTGACTTTAACCTTAAAATGATCATGACAAACTGAAACAAAACTGTAGCCCTAACGACAAACTAAACGAATCCATAAAGTATGTGAAAGTCTAGCCCTAAACTAAATAAGACGTTAACCATAAAATGATCATGACAAACTGAAATAAACTGACTTTAACCATAAAATGATCATGAGAAACTGAAACAAAACTGTAGTCCTAACGACAAACTAAACGAATCCATAAAGTATGTGAAAGTCCAGCTCTAAACGAAATGAGACGTTAACCTTAAATTAATCATGACAAACTGAAACAAACTGACTTTAACCATAAAATGATCATGACAAACTGAAACAAAACAGTAGCCCTAACGACAAACTAAACGAATCCATAAAGTATGTGAAAGTCTAGCCCTAAACTAAATGAGACGTTTACCATAAAATGATCATGACAAACTGAAACAAACTGACTTTAACCATAAAATGATCATGACAAACTGAAACAAAACCGTAGACCTAACGACAAACTAAACGAATCCATAAAGTATGTGAAAGTCCAGCCCTAAACTAAATGAGACGTTAACTTTAAATTAATTATGCCAAACTGAAACAATCTGACTTTAACCATAAAATGATCATTATGAACTGAAATAAATCTGTAGCCCACTGACAAACTAAAGGAAGCCTTAAAATATGTGAACGTCTATCCCGAAACTAAATGAGACTTTAACCTTTAATTAATCATGACAAACTGAAACAATCTGACTTTAACCATGAAATGATCATGACAAACTGAAACAAAACTGTAGCGCTAACGACAAACTAAACGAATCCTTAAAGTATGTGAAAGTCTTGCCCTAAACTAATTGAGACGTTAACCTTAAATTAATCATGACAAACTGAATCAATCTGACTTTAAACATAAAATGATCATGACAAACTGAAACAAAACTGTAGACCTAACGACAAACTGAACGAATCCATAAAGAATGTGAAAGTGTAGCCCTAAACTAAATGAGACGTTAACCTTAAATTAATCATGACAAACTGAAACAAACTCACTTTAACCATAAAATGATCATGACAAACTGAAACAAAACTGTAGCCCTAACGACAAACTAAACGAATCCATAAATTATGTGAAAGTGTAGCCCTAAACTAAATGAGACGTTAACCTTAAATTAATCATGACAAAGAGAAACAATCTGACTTTAACCATAAAATGATCATGTCAAACTGAAACAAAACTGTAGCCCTAACGACAAACTAAGCGAATCCATAAAGTATGTGAACGTCTAGCCCTAAACTAAATGAGACTTTAACCTTAAATTAATTATGACAAAGAGAAACAATCTGATTTTAAACATTAAATGAACATGACAAACTGAAACAAAAATGTAGACCTAACGTCAAAATAGACGAATCCATAAAGTATGTGAAAGTCTAGCCCTAAACTAAATGAGACGTTAACCTTAAATTAATCATGACAAAGAGAAACAATCTGACTTTAACCATAAAATGATCATGACAATCTGAAACAAATCTGTAGCCCTAACGACAAACTAAACGCATCCATAAAGTATGTGAAAGTCTAGCCCTAAACTAAATGAGACGTTAACCTTAAATTAATCATGACAAACTGAAACAAACTGACTTTAACCATAAAATGATCATGAGAAACTGAAACAAAACTGTAGTCCTAACGACAAACTAAACGAATCCATAAAGTATGTGAAAGTCTAGCCCTAAACTAAATGAGACTTTAACCTTAAATTATTCATGACGAACTGAAACAAACAGACTTTAACCATAAAATGATCATGACAAACTGAAACAAAACTGTTGCCCTAACGACAAACTAAACGAATCCTTAAAAATATGTGAAAGTCTGGCCCTAAACTAAATGAGACGTTAACCTTAAATTAATCATGACGAACTGAAACAAACTGACTTTAACCATAAAATGATCATGACAAACTGAAACAAAACAGTAGCTCTAACGACAAACTAAACGAATCCATAAAGTATGTGAAAGTCTAGCCCTAAACTAAATGAGACGTTAACCTTAAATTAATCATGACAAACTGAAACAAACTGACTTTAACCATAAAATGATGATGACAAACTGAAACAAAACTGTAGACCTAACGACAAACTAAACGAATCCATAAAGTATGTGAAAGTCTAGCCCTAAACTAAATGAGACGTTAACCTTAAATTAATCAAGAAAAACTGAAACAATCAGATTTTAACCATAAAATGATCATGACAAACTGAAACAAAACTGTAGCCCTAACGACAAACTTAAACAATGTTTAAAGTATGTGAAAGTCCAGCCCTAAACTAAATGAGACTTTAACTTTAAATTAATCATGCCAAACTGAAACAATCTGACTTTAACCATAAAATGATCATGATGAACTGAAATAAATCTGTAGCCCACTGACAAACTAAAGGAAGCCTAAAATATGTGAAAGTCTATCCCGAAACTAAATGAGACTTTAACCTTTAATTAATCATGACAAACTGAAACAATCTGACTTTAACCATGAAATGATCATGACAAACTGAAACAAAACTGTAGCGCTAACGACAAACTAAACGAATCCTTAAAGTATGTGAAAGTCTTGCCCTAAACTAAATGAGACGTTAACCTTAAATTAATCATGACAAAGTGAAAGAAACTGACTTTAACCATGAAATGATCATGACAAACTGAAACAAAACTGTAGCGCTAACGACAAACTAAACGAATCCTTAAATTATGTGAAAGTCTAGCCCTAAACTAAATGAGACGTTAACCTTAAATTAATCATGACAAACTGAAACAAACTGACTTTAACCATAAAATGATCATGACAAACTGAAACAAAACTGTAGCCCTAACAACAAACTTAAAGAATGTTTAAAGTATGTGAAAGTCCAGCCCTAAACTAAATGAGACGTTAACTTTAAATTAATCATGCCAAACTGAAACAATCTGACTTTAACCATAAAATGATCATGATGAACTGAAATAAATCTGTAGCCCACTGACAAACTAAAGGAAGCCTTAAAATATGTGAAAGTCTATCCCGAAACTAAATGAGACTTTAACCTTTAATTAATCATGACAAACTGAAACAATCTGACTTTAACCATGAAATGATCATGACAAACTGAAACAAAACTATAGCCCTAAAGACAAACTAAACGAATCCTTAAAGTATGTGAAAGTCTTGCCCTAAACTAAATGAGACGTTAACCTTAAATTAATCATCACAAACTGAATCAATCTGACTTTAACCATAAAATGAACATGACAAACTGAAACAAATGTGTAGCCCTAACGACAAACTAAACGAATCCTTAAATTATGTGAAAGTCTAGCCCTAAACTAAATGAGACTTTAACCTTAAATTAATCATCACAAACTGAATCAATCTGACTTTAACCATAAAATGAACATTACAAACTGAAACAAATGTGTAGCCCTCACGACAAACTAAACGAATCCTTAAATTATGTGAAAGTCTAGCCCTAAACTAAATGAGACGTTAACCTTAAATTAATCATGACAAAGTGAGACAAACTGACTTTAAACATTAAATGATCATGACAAACTGAAAGCAATCTGTAGCCCTAATGACAAACTAAAGGAATCCTTAAAGTATGTGAAAGTCTATCCCGAAACTAAATGAGACTTTAACCTTAAATTAATCATGACAAACAAACAATCTCACTTTAACAATAAAATGATCATGACAAACTCAAACAAATCTGTAGCCCTAACGACAAACTAAACGGATCCTTAATGTATGTGAATGTCTAGCCCTAAACTAAATGAGACGTTAACCTTAAATTAATCATGACAAACTTAATCAGACTTTAACCCTAAAATGATCATGACAAACTGAAACAAAACTTTAGACCTAACGACAAACTAAACGAATCCATAAAGTATGTGAAAGTCTAGCCCTAAACTAAATGAGACTTTAACCTTAAATAATCATGACAAAATGAAACAATCTCATATTAACCATAAAATGATCATGACAAACTGAAACAAACTGACTTTAACCTTGAAATGATCATGACAAACTGAAACGAAACCGTAGCCCTCACGACAAACTAAACGAATCCATAAAGGATGTGAAAGTCTAGCCCTAAACTAAATGAGACGTTAACCTTAAATTAATCATGACAAAGTGAGACAAACTGACTTTAAACATTAAATGATCATGACAAACTGAAACAAATCTGTAGCCCTAATGACAAACTAAAGGAATCCTTAAAGTATGTGATAGTCTATCCCGAAACTAAATGAGACGTTAACCTTAAATTAATCATGACAAACGAACAATCTCACTTTAACAATAAAATGATCAAGACAAACTCAAACAAATCTGTAGCTCTAACGACAAACTAAACGGATCCTTAATGTATGTGAATGTCTAGCCCTAAACTAAATGAGACGTTAACCTTAAATTAATCATGCCAAACTGAAACAATCTGACTTTAACAATAAAATGATCATGACAAACTGAATAAAACTGTAGCCCTAACGACAAACTAAACTAATCCTTAAAGTATGTGAAAGTCTAGCCCTAAACTAAATGAGACGTTAACCTTAAATTAATCATGACAAACTGAAACAATCTGACTTTAACAATAAAATGATCATGACAAACTGAAACAAAACTGTAGCCCTAACGACAAACTAAACTAATCCTTAAAGTATGTGAAAGTCTAGCCCTAAACTAAATGAGACGTTAACCTTAAATTAATCATGACAAACTGAAACAATCTGACTTTAACCATAAAATGATCATGACAAACTGAAACAAAACTGTAGCCCTAACGACAAACTAAAGGAATCCTTAAAATATGTGAAATTCTAGCCCTAAACTAAATGAGACGTTAACCTTAAATTAATCATGACAAACTGAAACAATGTCATATTAACCATAAAATGATCATGACAAACTGAAACAAAACTGTAGCCCTAACGACAAACTAAACGCATCCATAAAGTATGTGAAAGTCTAGCCCTAAACTAAATGAGACGTTAACCTTAAATTAATCATGACAAACTGAAACAAACTGACTTTAACCTTAAAATGATCATGACAAACTGAAACGAAACTGTAGCCCTCACGACAAACTAAACGAATCCATAAAGTATGTGAAAGTCTAGCCCTAAACTAAATGAGACTTTAACCTTAAATTAATCATGACAAACTGAAACAAACTGACTTTAACCTTAAAATGATCATGACAAACTGAAACGAAACTGTAGCCCTAAGTTTTAATTAATCTCAAGTTAACTGAAACCCTACCCGCAAACTATTGATTATAACAAATTTTTCAAGTAAATGTAATTTTTTAATATTAATATTTAATGAAAAGTATGCATTATTTTCTGAATTTCTAGGATGAAGAATTATCATTATTTACGCTATTTATATTCGTACTATCGTTTTTCCCTTTGTTTTATTTTTCACAGTTTCGGTCGTGGTTATCTCCGCCCTTGATTAGGTGCATGGTTTACCTACACTACATTTTTAACTGAACTCTTTATTTAGTTTACGAGGGAGTCCCTAGACATGAACAGTAGAATGAGAAAATGCTGCCTTCGTAGATTAACTAAAATATTCAGTTCCCTGGAGCTTATTCAGATCAGTATATACCTGAGCAAGGCCGGAGAGCACAATGACCGAAACGTTGTGATAAAAGTAAGAGAGATAAGGAAAATAGTCCGAATATAAATAGTGTAAATAAAATTATGGATATTGTATAAAGCAAGTTGAAATGTTTGTATTTTCTAGAATTTGATATTTATTAAAGCGAGATGGGTTTTAATATATTAATTGGATAATGTTGAATATCTTCCCGCTCAACTATTATTCTAAGTCAATAGTCGTCGAAAATTGTTAGCGAAATGTCGATAAATGAATTAAATATGAATTTATTTTATTTGCTTACATGTTCTTGGATTTAGTGAGGTGGAACCGATTGATTTATTCTTGCCCATGTAAATCATTCAGCTTGTTAATCAAACGTCACGCCGACCTGCTCACAGGGCAGGAGACCATAACTCTTTGCGTGAGAGTATGGATGGGTCAGGCAGGCGAATAAATGCCGTGAACGTGGGCGGAAGTAGATTTTGAAGAAGTTTTGTTTAAGGATGATGAACGAAGAGAGGAAGGAAAGAAGTAGAAAAAATAAAGAAGAAAAAGGATGAAGGAGAGAAAGCAGAAAAAAGAATAACATCAGGAAGGATGGGGGAAACGACAGCGCAGACATAAACATCAAACGGTGAGGAGCGCCTCAGAGGTACGGAGAAATAGGATAGCAGGTGAGGCGGAATGATTGAAAGACTATCAAAGATTTAGAAACGGTTTTAAAAAATGCATATCCTAAAAATAAATATAATTTCAAAATTTAAAATATTTTTATGGATTACTTGTAATTGCATCCATGGGCCCCAGTATAAATAGTTATAAATAATTATTGACCGATTTTATCATTGTGATATTTTTGCATTATCTCAAGTATCTATATCTATAATTCTCAAAATGTGTATGTGTGTGTGTGATCGGATGTTGTTTATGCCTTTCCAGTTTTCATCCGATTTCGACGAATTTTTCTTTGTTTGATAGATAATTCTTCAGTGCCGGTTTTGAGTCCAAATTGTTGGCGACAATGGCTCTCCACTACTTCCTATTCATTATAACTGTCAGTAACGTTTTACTATTTACTATTTGTTTTTGGATATATATTTTTCATAAAAACTAATAAAAATAAATACTTTAAATTATTACAATAATATTATCTATAATTCTCAAAATATGTGTGTGTACGTATGTATGTATGTATGTGTGTGTGTGTGCGTGTTTGCGTGTTTGTATGTGATCGGATGTTGTTCATGCGTTTCCACACTTTTTATCCGATATTTCGATGACATTTTTTTTTGTTTAATAGATAATTCTCCTGTGTCGGTTTTGCGTCCAAATTACACATTCCCCTTCTCTTGGCCAAGTTTCAATATCTCTCAAGTGAGGTTACCTTTTCCGTTGCATAAAACCGTCTACTAAAGTTTTAAGGCGTTGCTTTCATTGACGTTTATAACCGTTCCCAATTTCATTTTTTTTTTATTTTCCTGGCAGTTTTTGTATTGCATTCATCGCAGTAATAAGTAAGCTTGTTTTTTATTACTCAACATTTATTTTTCCAACCTTTCCTAGAGTTATTCGAGCTTAGTGATTCTTGTAGCTTTACAGTGTTCTCTTCTGATATTTGCCCACGCATTCCATTTGTCAATTCATACTTGCCTAAGACATGCAACCGAAAAAAAAAAGATTTTGCCTAGGTCGCAAAACCGCTGCCAGGTCCGCTATACAGATAAGAGATAACGAATCGTCTTTAGAATGTTCAGTTTGCCTGTCTCAAAATGCCTTACGGAATGCTTCAATCAGAGCCACTGAGTCCGAAGATCAACGTAGCCATCGACTTTCCAGAAGAGCATAACCCGAACGCTTTCCCGCACGAGGCTGAAAATGATGATCAAAGGACTCAACGACTGAGGAGAAACGCCTCTTCAACTGCTGCTGCAGTTATTTTACGTCAAGTAATCACTTGTTACTGTGCCAATCGCTTCGTGGTCACCACGTTGTTTTCGGGCCAATATACCACACGCTTTAAGCTACTGTAAACTTAATAATTTGCAGTTCATATGTGTATGTTTTGCATCGTGTTTCCTGTAGCTTAAACATTGGCCATATTGGAGGTATTTTCATCGCCATATTGTGTCATTTTGGTGTATCTACATGCGGCATTCATTGTTGGTTTCTCCGATGACCGTCTGATTTTTCTTTTTAAATGAATAAACCATCCGAAATAGTCCACGTTGATTAGCCGACACCAGAAGCTAATTTGATTTGATCCTGGAACCTTGCAGTGTTTTTAATAACTCATATTACATGATCTGATTGTTTGAAAAATATATGTTCATTTTAAAATGTCATGAAACATTTTAAATTACTGCTTCGGTCTTGTCTTAATTAAACTTGGGGTTTAATTTTATTTAAAAATAGTTTTATGGGATCGTAATTTGAAATCTAAAGTAATTAGATATTGTGAGATTACCGCTGCTGGCCTAGGTATAGGCAATACGATGTTTGAAAGCTCTCGGTCCCTTTCTGCACTGACCACTAGATTGAGAACACAATTTATCTCTTTCTGTCCTCTGTTAAAACACTTTCCAGATATTTAAATTTCTGCACTTGTTTGCTTTTGGTTCCTCCGATTTGCAATTCACACTTTGTGTTCATCCTTTTTCTAACAACCATGCATATCTTTTCTGGTGCTACCATATCTGTTCTAGGGCTTCTACTATTATAGTAGAAGCCCTAGAACAGGTACCTCCACGAAATCGTTAAAAAAGAGCCTAGCATGACGAATGAGACGCCAAACTTGACGAAAACAATTTTATCGTCTAAATGTTTATGTTATTATGAAGAGGAAAGACCAAAGTTTATTTTAATTATTTAAAAAAAAATTTTCCTTCTTTTTGGAACATTCTAAATTTTGATTAAAAAAAACTTGTTTCTCTTTGTATCACCAGAACTATTAAAATAGCAGACAATTTTTAGCACGTTTTTTATATGACACACATTAATATTGGAAAATCTTGCAAAAATAAAAATAATTGTCGGATATTAACGAAACTTTCAGAAACTATTCACAGATGATGGAAATTATTATAGTTATGTTTTTTTTATTAAAGTCATGGCAGAAATATTTTTTTATATTTATTACTCTCCCATAACTAATTTTATGAAAACTAGAAATTCGATCGAGTTCACTTTAGTGATTACAATAGTTAAAAGCACAAGGCTTTGAGGAATGCAAATCATGTTTTTTGGTTTTTAATTGGAACCCCCCTGCCTGAAAATCAGCTCTGAATTGTAACATACAAAACTCAATAAAAGAAAGATATCATTTAATTTCAAATGCTTTTATTTGCTTTTAGTTGTTTTAATAAATATTTCTGAAAGCAAAAAAAAATTTCGATGAAAAATGATTTTTTGATACAATTATTTTTTATTTCTTTAATATAATAGATTTTTACATTTAAGTTGTTAAAATATTATAAAATTAGTTAAAAGCTGCATCCACTTTCGTAAGGGTCCTTATGAGATCGTTTTTTAGCGCGTTGTAAATTGTATCGTTTTGACTAATCATAAGACCCGCAGTAATTAAGAAATGTAATTTTGTGTTTATAATCGGGCTGTAATTATAAAGTACAGAAGACCAACCAGAATACAATTAAGTTGCGTTATTTGAGTTAAGCATTGTTCTCCGCTGTTAAGGCCTTTACTTTTGCGAAACACGTGTGGAGAAGTTAATTTGATTTTTCACTTTCAACTGAGAAGGGTACCTACAAGTATCAGTATCATCTTATGAAATTTATATGATCTTATTTTTATATTTATCTCAGTTATGACATTTTTTCATAAATGAAATATCAAAATTGATAATAAAATGAATGTAAATACAAATAACACAGTAAAATGTTGTAAATGTACATAAAATTATAATATCTTATGTACACTTCTGATAAAATTTCACAAGAAAGGTACCTATAAATTAATTAGATATTTTTCTTATGAAATATGAAATTTAATCTCACTCTTAACAGTCTTATTTTGATTTCTTTATAATATATTTTCCATAAAGCATCGTATACGTAAAGGTGAAAGCTAAATACACAAAACAAAAACAAAAAAATTAGACCGCTTAAATTTTTCCTTAAAAATAACGAGGTAAATAATTTCTTCACTTAAATGCAAATAACTTCACTTCTCTTCTTCCATAGAAGGAATCATCCTTACGTAATCCATCAATATGTCATTCATTACCTGTCAAGTGACGCGAAATTTTATGACCTGCTTTGTTTTATTTTCAAATTACATCTTTTCGGCACAGAAGCTAAGTTAAGCTTGATCTGGCATGTCGACTTCAATCACTTTCTCACCGACGTAACCTGGCTTCCGTCTGTCTTCTTGTAGTTGATGTTTAATCCTTTCTTCTCTCTTTCCGTCACTACCTCCTGTAGGAGTTTTTATAGCTTTCTTTCTGTGTCTGTTATTAGTACTGTATCACGTGCATACCTTATCGTGACAAGACCTTTTTAATATGTGGGATTATTGTCCCTTGCTTAGAATTAGAGGCTACGTGGTTTTTGAAAGCCTCTTCTTTTATGCCAACCACAAGACTGACATGGATGAATAGTAGACTTATAAAGGATAGATTCTAACGAGAAAAATTATCTAGCATGACAATGAACCAATCCTCCTAGTAGCAAACCTAACAATTCAATATAATCTTTCTAATTCATGTTATATATTCATATGTCTGAGTAGTCTGGCTGTTCGGTTTTATGAACTGAGTTGCTGTATCCTCATTCGTTGAAAACGACAGGAGAGCCCAGTGTATAAGGTACCGCTACAGACTTTCTAAAATTAACCTTGTAAAACACCTTTCAAATAATTTAAATGCCTTACTTGAACTTAAATTTCGGTTTCTATTTGAAAGATAACAAACTAAAGGTAATCTGAATAAAAAGAACAATTAATTTCCGTATATAAACAATTTTTTTAGGCATTTTTAAAACATTGACACGTTTATTCGTCACTCATCGACCCATCGAGCCGCCATTTTAGACAAAAGGTGTAAACAACAAATTAAAAATTTTCTTTAAAATCAAATATTTGTCCTAAAGCTGTGTTTCGAAGTCTATGAGTAAACTTAAGACTTAACTGGATTTATAAAAAATAAAGTTTACCTTTTACTTAAAACAGAACGAAAATAACGTTTTATTTATACACAGTAGCGTGTGAGGTTAAAGGACATATTAATAACACACTAATTCTATACCTGTCCAAGAAAGCGTGCGAAAAAAGTAAAAATAAAAACCCTATGGAATACCAGCAGTGCAATAATCAAGAATTTGTTATTTATGTTTAAAAGAAAATCTTTACTCGATAGTTTAAAAATATAATTGTTATTCTTTATTAAACTTAGTATAACGAATAAATTTGAAAGAATATAATAAATAAATTTGAAGGCAAAACAAAAAATATAGTGTAAATGTAATTTATGTTGTATTAATGTGAAAAGAAAAATCATTTATTCTAGGAGTAAATTTTAGAAAAAATACAGCATAAATTACTCATTACTCATCGTCGTAATTCTGAAAATTTTCTTGGTGGTGAGGGAAATAAATTACAAATTTTTTTTTAAAAATCAATTCGACCCAAGCAAGGCAGGAGTGCCACAAGCACGCAAGGGGTTACAGAGAGTGAGAATAAGAGTAAAGAGGAGTGTTTGGGAAATCGATAAATAGAAGGACAGAGATCAAGGTCAAGGCATCAGAAGATGTCGATTGACATTATATTTCAGTATTTGAAGATTATAGCTATCACGGAAGCAAGTGATAGGGAGTTCCACTGACAGGAGTCGCGAGATAAGAAGCTGTTGGAGTAGAAGAAATGACTATAGTTAGCAGTTTCGACAATGAAAGGGTGGGACCGAGATGATAACCTAGTAGAAAGCTTAAATTCCTGCAATTTGGGAACCAGTGAAAGTAGATCTTCGGAGCAGTTGCCATGCAAATAATTGTAGAAAAGAGAGAGGGAAGCCACAGCATATCTGTGAGAAAGTGATTGTAGACGGGATGCCAGATCAGGACCAATCACGTTGCATTTCCGTCTTTGGATTTTGTCTTGGACCTCGAGATAAACAACGGGAGCACCAGACCATATATGGCAGCAGTCATGCAGGAAGAAATAAGACAAAGATTTGTTTTTAAAATAATAAAAACTGAAAATAACAACATACGTTTAATTACCGAAGTATGTATTAGTTGTTCTTGTATCTGTAGGAGATATATTTAATAAAAGAAACTCATTACGAACAGCAAAGGGATGAATTTGAAAATCGCACTGAAAAATTAATTAAGTAATTTTTTTAAAAATAAATATTAAGTGTAGATTTTTTTTCTGTTCAATCTGAAAAAAAAAATTAAAAATAACGTGTTTTATTAAATTATTCAAGGATAATGGCTTAACTCCAAAAGATTATTTTTTTAAATTGTTACTGGATTACTTTTGACAAGATAAGGGCCGAATTTTTCGTATGTTCACACTTGATATTGCATAATTTTTTTACTGAAATATCTTCTGGACTTTTTTTTTTTTATATAACTTCATATAAAAATGGACGAACACCCCCGCCCAAGCTAAAACGTACACACGAGAAATGGAAAATGTGGGGTGAAATATACCCCATGTCCAATATTTCCCCAAAGTTTTCAATAAAAAATCAGTAAAACAGTAATTCATTGAAGCATGGAAAATTTCGTTTGAATCGGAAAATTCAATTCCATGAATTTGGCAAATATTTTAAAAACTTTGCTTTCAGTTCGAGAAAAATGCATTTTGGTGTTACCTATTATATATATATATAGTTATCTACTGACAGACTGTTTCGCTGTATCACAGCTCGTTAGTGTGGCTAGACATCCGGTTATATATATATATATATATATATATATATATATATATATATATAGAGAGAGAGAGAGAGAGAGAGAGATTCGTTGAAACCCTGGTCAATATCTAGATGGGTGACCGCTTGGGAATACCGAGTGCTGTATGCTTGAATGAGCGGGTGGTGTAATAGATAATTTTTAATCAAATAGCCGAGTTCCAATTCCAGTTGGGTTTGTTATATTCACTTACGCGCATATGTCCCTGGAAATATGTGCAAATATCCTTGGGTATGAATCCACCTCTTTTTACCCAGCTATGGGTTAATTAAAAAGGCTTGTATCACAAAAACAGTTATTATCTAAAAAAATAAATAAAATAAAATAAAATTGTGTACAAAATATTTAGATTTCCGCATTCAATAACTAAAAAAGTTGATATGCCACTAAACAAAAACAACTAACCAAAATTATTATTTTTTACAAATATTCACCCAATACAAGGCCCATGAGTCACTCAAGGTAGAGGATTACTGTATGGAGTTATAATAACATAGGAAAAGACAAGTATTCGGCATAGAGAGACGAAGTAGACTTTAGAATGAACCGAAGACCCAATCCTAAACAGCAAACAAGAGATAATCTGTAAGTAAGGATTTGGTATAACGTCATTTTGAGAAGAGGGATAGTTACTTCCACATTGCAGTGACGTCTCAATGCAAATATTTGAACTCGTGATGTCTGCTATCGAGTAATAATTAGCAAGCTGATGTCATTAGTTATTGTTAGCGTTGCGAACCCGAGCCTCAGAAAATATCCAGCTGTACAAAATTGTAGTAACCGTTGCAAATCGCCACCGATAAATAAATGAATAAAGCGAATAAAAGTAATTCATAATTGTTAATTTATTTCCCTCTCCCACGTTGGTTGGAACGAAGTTGAAGTAAAGGAAAAAAAAAAAAAAAAAATGGTGGCCTAGTAACTCTCGCTTCATCTGCTTCTCACACGGCGATAACAAAGTCTGCCTTATGAATATTTTACAACCAATCGTATTTTGACACGCATTGATCCGAGCGAAAACTAGTAGAACAACTCGGCAAAGAAATCATCATCGACAGATCCGGCTCAACCGCGGGCCTGATCAAATTAACGGTTTAAGTATTAGTTTATTAGATAATCATTTAATTAGAAATTTAAAGAGAATATATATTTCAAAAAGCAAACGGAGATTCTCTCGTTGGGAAGTGTTTTCTATGAATTTCTTTCGTTATGGTCAACATCTTCCAGATGCTATTAGTTCCCAACATGGAATTTATGCTGATGACACAATTATTTACTACTGTCTTAGTAGCAAATCTGACAGATCCAACAAAGTAGAATTTGTAATTGCTCTCGAAAAGGACCTCAGATCAATGGTTAAATGGGGGCAAGGGATGACTTTTCCCGCCCCCAAAGCAAAACTATAGAGAACCCTTACTACGTGTCATCAGCATGGCTGATGCTAACCTCCAAAGTAACACTTTGCGTCTTTTGGGCTCACTTTTTCCACTGACATGAAGTAGAGGGATTATATTGAATCAATCGCTAGATATACTGATAGGAAAGTTGGTTCACTGTGTCTTACCAGACAATTTTTCTCGTCGGAATACATCTTGCACGTTTATAAATCTACCATTCATTCGTGCATTGAATATTGTTGCTATATCTGGTCTTGTGCCCCTATCGCAAGATTCTTAAAATTCAAAGAAGGGTCCGCAATGTAATCGATACTGACCTGGCATCTCTACTAAAGTCACTTTCTCATCGACGTATCCTGATTTCCGTTTGTCTTTTTCACAAATATTTTAATGACACGTGTTCTCATGAGCATAGTGTCTTGACGGCAGGAATTTAAGTGTACTACTAGATTGGCAACTAAGTTTCACCTTTTTACTTTTGAGGTAGTTAAATGCAGCCGTATCTTTTATTCTAATAGTTTCTTTTCTCGTACTTCTCGCCTGTGAAACAACATTCCGATTGCTTCCCTGCCACATACTATCTTCAAAAATGTAAATGCAACGCCCATCGCCATCTTCTGTTTTCCTGTTTTCTGTTTTCTCGCTTTTCCTCACTAAAAGGTTCTCATTCTTTTTCATTCCGAGTGATATTACCGCCTTTCTTCGGATGAAATGATGAAAACAGTTAAAAATTAAAACATTTTTAAAATTGAATATGGTAGGTGCTTGTCAAATAAATATACACTATATTTTAAAAGTTTGAAACAACCTCCAGAATTAGCACGGGATGAAGTTGATAGAAGAGAGAAAAAAATGTAAAAGAGATCTTAGTCATTAAAAAAAGAATGGAATCAATTATCAAACTTATAATTTGAAGAAACTTTTGCAAGGAATGACAAAATTTGTGCTGCAGTATTAAATTTGTGCTGCAGGTGAAAGGAAGATATTTTGACAAGAGCAAAATTTAATTTTCTTTTATTTAAAGTACAAAGCAACTACTTTTGGGGCAAATTTAAAAAAAATAACAAGGGTGGTCTCAAACTTTTGAACTGTAGTGTTTATTTAAAAAAAAAAAAATCTAAATCAAGAAAAAAGAATTTCCAATGAAAAGTACCCGGCGAGAGACGGTTAAGCCACTCGATACTTTTTACAAGTGCTTACAGGCAAAATCGAATCAGCTATCAATCAAGTTATTTTATATAGATCTTCCAATAGACTCCTTCACCAAATCCTATAAAAATGAAACCGATTTTTTTTACAAGCGAAACAGAATCAATATGCATTTTAAAAAAATTGATTTCACTCAGAAGCTTTAACGAAATCCCACTTAAATCTTGTTTTAATAAAACCAAATATTTTTGGAAGCAGACCAGAAGCATTCATGAAATCCAGCGAAAATTTCATCTCATAATGAAAGCGAATTAACGTCCTGTCAATATATGATCTAACGCATTCCGAACGATTTAGTAGCTTCATATCATCCTATCAATTGATTCAAGTACTTCATATTATCCTAGCAATTGATTCAAGTGCTTCATATCATCCTAGCAATTGATTCAAGTACTTCATATCATCCTAGCAATTGATTCAAGTGCTTCATATTATCCTAGCAATTGATTCAAGTGCTTAATATCATCCTAGCAATTGATTCAAGTGCTTAATATCACCCTAGAAATTAATTCAAGTGCTTCATATCATCCTAGCAACTTATTCAAGTCCTTCATATCATCCTAGCAAGTTATTCAAGTCCTTTATATCATCCTAGAAACTTATTCAAGTCCTTCATATCATCCTAACAATTGATTCAAGTGCTTCATATCATCGTAGCAATTGATTCAAGTGCTTCATATCATCGTAGCAATTGATTCAAGTGCTTCATATCATCCTAGCAATTGATTCAAGTGCTTCATATTATCCTAGCAATTGATTCAAGTGCTTAATATCATCCTAGCAATTGATTCAAGTGCTTAATATCACCCTAGAAATTAATTCAAGTGCTTCATATCATCCTAGCAACTTATTCAAGTCCTTCATATCATCCTAGCAACTTATTCAAGTCCTTCATATCATCCTAGCAATTGATTCAAGTGCTTCATATCATCGTAGCAATTGATTCAAGTGCTTCATATCATCGTAGCAATTGATTCAAGTGCTTCATATCATCCTAGCAATTGATTCAAGTCCTTCATATTATCCTAGCAATTGATTCAAGTGCTTAATATCATCCTAGCAATTGATTCAAGTGCTTAATATCATCCTAGCAATTGATTCAAGTGCTTAATATCACCCTAGAAATTAATTCAAGTGCTTCATATCATCCTAGCAACTTATTCAAGTCCTTCATATCATCCTAGCAATTGATTCAAGTGCTTCATATCATCCTAGCAATTGATTCAAGTGTTTCATATCATCCTAGCAATTGATTCAAGTGCTTCATATCATCCTAGCAATTGATTCAAGTGCTTCATATCATCCTAGCAATTGATTCAAGTGCTTCATATCGTCAAGACACATTTATATTGTGAAATAAATTCAGCCAAAAATGGAAAAAAAAATGACGGAATTAATTAAAATAAATTAATTAAATAAATTAAACCAGAAACTTATAATCACGAGTCACGAACACTGTTGACTTTAATTATATACAGATGACTTTAAAGGTCCAATATATACTCTTTTCCTGTTAACCAAGTTTTGTTACCAGACAGAAAGGGAAATTAGCTCTCATGACACAGATGTTCCTTTCAATTTCATACAAACTTTGTGTGTATTTGCGTTTGTGTCTTCCCATGTACATATTCATTTAATGACAGCCGTAAAAATACTTTTCAAATTTCCACAAAATTAAAAAAACTAATAATCCTATTTACTGCGAAATATTTTTCCAAAATTTCTATAAAATCTCATAATTATCTGAATTTTTAGGGTTTAAAAAAATCATGCGTTTTTCTTGTCTCCTGCTTTATAGTTTATATTGTATGAACAGACTTGCCCACTCGGAGAATTTTTCTCTATAACTAAAAACATACGATATACCACACTCTCACCGAGACTCGCCTACCACCCATCAGACCACAGCGCCGTCAAGTAACATATTAATCAGAGTCACATAGTAACATTAGTGAGCTATTCAGAAACAATATCAAAATACTAACAAGATCAAATGATAAAAACAGACTTATAATCCTTGAAGCAATAGTCATACAACAAAAACAACAATCAATAAATGAAAACAATTATAAATTAAAAGCCTGCATCCTCAAATGCATATATAAAAAAAAGAAACAAATCAAAAACAAACCCGTCATTTACATTACAACACGTTTTGCCTACGTCACAGCATTCACTAGTTCCATGAAACTCACCAATTGTTTCTATCTATCCTGATAATGATTTTAAGAAAATCAAAAGCTTACACCATATTACCAAAAAGAACTTTACTCCTTGCCTAAGAAGGATTATTCGTAATTTGAAAAAGTAGATCATTAAAATTATTCAACACAAAATGTCTCTTGTCTTTAATAATACTTACCTTCGTGAACATTTGCTGCCTAAAGACAGAAATAAACTTGGCCATTTACTAAGCTTAATTTTGATGTGGCACCAGACCAAACTAATGGATCACTCAGTGAGGATCGAACTCACTACTCAGTCGTAATTGATCTGGCGGGACAACTTTTCATACGGAAATGCCCAGGAATTAACTACCATCTTTTCTTTTTTATCTTCACGGACATGTTTCTTTAAGTCTATTTGTTATTTTTTATATTTGACAACTTTATCACTCTCTTTTTTAATATTAAACTACTCTTATCCTTTTCTTTCTTTCCTTTTTTTTCTGTTGATGCTAAGGATTTTTCCCTTTTAATATTACATTTCTCATATTCATTTTTTCTTTCTTTCTTTCTTTCTTTCTTTCTTTCAGTTTATGCTAAGAAATTTCTCCCTTTTTTCTAATACCTCCAGGTATTTGAATAAATACGTGTAACTCTTTTTGGTATGCATAAATAAAAACAATTACGACTGAAGAGAATGCATCCTTAACTCTAATTGTATATAAAAACAAACAAACAAAAGCACACACGCCACACATCGCTTACATCGAAACACACTGCCTACGTCACAACATTCACTAGTTCTACGAAACTTACCAATTGTCTCTACTTACTCATGACATAAAGTCGACAACCTGAGCCATATTTCTTGTAACCTGCTTCCAAAATGAACTTCAGACAATTTCTTAGGGAATTTCCTCCTTGTCTGAAAAGAATTACTTGCAATTTGGAAAAGTCAACCATTAAAATTAATCAGCACAAAATGTCTGCCGTTTTAATATTTGCCTAATACACTGCAGGCAAAAAGTTTGGCGTCACCTTAAAATAAGATTTTTGTAGTGAAATATGGAGATAAAATTTCTGTAACTACAGTGTATTTACTTTTATTTTTCAGTTTTTCTCTAGATTCTTCTTACTACCAAAAAGTTCATAATTGGATTCGTCTTTTCATAATACATTCTGCTAAATTATGAATATTTTGTATGAGAAACATACTTTCTTTTCATCATTAAACCCTCAGTAGACCTTTTGAATTACCTGGGAAACCTCTTGACAGAGAACGGTAATTGCGACACTGAGATCCGAAGACATATTGGGATGGTCAAGGACACATTCCAAAAGCTGGGAAGAGTACTGAGAGAAATGAGGATATCTTTGGTGACAAAGAAAAGGATACTGAGCTGTTACGTGACATCTGTCCTTCTTTGCGGCAGCGAATGTTGGACGATTTCCTCAAAGATGAAGACTCGAGGCGACGGAGATGTGTTTCCTGCTAAGATATCATAGACCGAGCCTGTGAGCAACGATGAGAAGTTGCAAACAAGAAGGTGGTTTATACTTAATATCAGAAAGAGGCAGCTGAAGTTTCTGGGACGCATAATGAAGAAGGAGGGTCTGAAGAATGTGATACTCACGGGTTGAATAGAGGTAAAGAATCAAGGGAAAACAACGCGTGACATACCTGGCGCAAGTGGATGGGGGAGGAAGCAGAGGGAAGGAAATTGTTGACATCTGCAAGAGATAGAGGGAGGTGGAGAGCCATAATCGCCTAGGTCCTGAAAGGCCATGGCACATAAAAGGAAAGAAGGAAGACCTTTTGAGATTACCAAAAGGACTGGAAATTTGATTCAGGTCAAGGGAATTATGACAAAAAGAACAATATCATTCGATTTTGCAAAGTCATGCTATACCATCTGGTTTATGCTTAAATGGAAAAAGAAACTTTAGGTTTCAACAAAACAACCTAAAACGCTCTTCTAAATTATCTCAAAATTACACTGCGTCAAAAAGAAGGAACACAATTTTGGAAATTATGACTTGGCCACCTCTGTCTTCCATTGAATTAGTATGAGATGAATTGGATAGGAGAGATTGAAGAGAATATTCAAAGCGTGAGAGTGAGCTTAGTCAATGCTTGAAGAATACTTGAGAAAGTCTGAATTCTACTTTTATTTTTCAAAATCTGTTGGAAAGAATGCCAAGAAATTGTAGAGAGGTAATTAAGGCAAATGGTGGTTTTATTGACGAAATCAAAATATAACGCTGTCGTATGATAAGTTGTTTTTTTTATACTTAAATGCTTTTTGTCAGAATAGAAGCAAATACGCTGATGTTACTGAAATTTTATCTTTTATTTAAAAAAATAGAAAAATATCTAATTTTAAGGTGTTTTCCTAAAGAAATTCAGTAAGGCCCCAAATTTTATCTGTAGTGTATACACTATATATACGCACGAAAAATCACACGCAGTGTGTGAAGGGCAGAGAATCAGCTATTATTTTTATAATACATTAGTCTTAATCCCTCTTCTTGAATCTTCGAAGAAATGGAAATATTCGCAAATTCAACCGTGAAAATTTAGATGAAAGGAAAAGTTTTATTAGCAGTGACCAGGCACCGCGTGTCTGGACTTTCGTGTTACGGAGGCGGTTTTAATATTTCGAGCGGTGGCACAATTTAAGTATTTAATGATAAGATCTTTGCCTCGTAAATTCTTAGTCAAATGAGATATTTGAAAGGAAAAGCAATTTTCATTTTTTTTTCGCAGAAAAACTTGTGTTGGGTAATTGATTGTTCAAAGG
>OZ010612.1:33721682-33746682 GCA_963932145.1 Acanthosepion lycidas
AGTTATATATATTAGGTTGGTGCAAAAATAATGACGTATTTTTTAACGTCAAAAAACGATATTATTACGTCATTATTTTTGCACCAACCTAATACATCTTGTCTAAAGTAATTTTGTAAATCAGATAAACTTCAATAACTTGAATAACTCTAGAAAGAATATTTGTTCAATTTAAATTAGTTCTTTTTCATCAGAACTGATAGAAAGCGTTTGTTATTGGCAGATTTCAACGGAAGGTGGGTAAAAACGGCGAGCTTGATTGGTGGGAACGAGGCCACATTTAATTTTTACCAGTATTTATCAATATTTTCTAAAATATAATGCTTTAAAAATAATTTCATTCATTTGTGAATAAGTTCTGAAAATCTAATTAAAATCCGACTATTAATTAATTTTTGCAAGAATTTCCATTTCCAATTGTGTTTTTACCGAAAAAAAAGACGTTAAATTTGCCATACTAATCTTCTTGGCCGACCGCTAATGCAAGAAAAACGAGATTTTTAACCAAAATTTCGAACGTGCTGAAAGGGATTTAAAAAATTAAAAAAAATAATTAAAAATATTTCGGTGTTTCCTGTTTATAATGACAAACATTTTGGCGCTAAAACTTTGTTTTCATCAAGTTTGAGGCCTTTTTTTTTTATCATGGTATGCGCTTTTTAGCGAAAAAGTGAAGGCCCTAGTTTAAAATTTGTCAAATATTTTTGAAAGCAAATTCGAGTTACTGAGATTTATGTGACTACAGATGAACTGTTTCTAATCATAAGGATAACGAAATGCATATATAGAATATTTTAACTTCTACGAATCAGTGTGATAAGTATTTCATTGTAAACTTATCTGATGGCTTAGCGGAAATTAATATTGTTTTCTTTATTTGACCAGATTATCTTCTCGCAGAGATTCCATGATTATGTCACGTTGTCATACGGCCAACTCGCTCATCAGCAATGATCTTAAACGGAGCTTTCCATTCATCACCGACCTTAACAGACACAACAGTTACGGAATGCAAAAGGGGGTCTTGAATTCAAAATGTGTCTACAACCCGGCCAGGTAAGAACCATTCTATAAGAAATTGTTTGTTGGTCGCTCTTTGTTTTATTGTTAGGTTTACTCATACAATCACAGAAGTTAAGCAACATCGAGCCTGGCCAATATCTAATTGGGTGACCATTTGGAAATGTCAGGTGCTGAAAGCCAGATGTGCGGGTGATATGGCTTACGGGCATATTTCGTTGAAACACCGGTTCTCGTATGATCACTGATGTTAAGCAACGTCGAGCTTGGCTAGAACCTAGTTGGGCGACCGCTTGGGAATGCTAGGCGTTGAAATCCAGACGCTGGAAGCCAGATGCTGTGCAGGTGATATGGCTTACGGGCATATTTCGTTGAAACACCGGTTCTCGTATGATCACTGATGTTAAGCAACGTCGAGCTTGGCTAGAACCTAGTTGGGCGACCGCTTGGGAATGCTAGGCGTTGAAATCCAAGCACTGGAAGCCAGATGCTGTGCAGGTGATATGGCTTAGCGGCATATCTCGTTGAAACACCGGTTCTTGTCCGATCACCGATGTTAAGCAACGTCAAGCTTGGCTGGAACCTAGTTGGGCGACCGCTTCGGAATTCTAGGCGCTGAAATCCAGATGCTGGAAGCCAGATGCTGTGCAGGTGATATGGCTTAGCGGCATATCTTGTTGAAACACCAGTTCTCGTACGATCATTGATGTTAAGCAACATCAAGCCTGGCCATTAAATAGTTGGGTGACGGCTGGGTAATGCCAGGTGCTGAAAGAGTGTATGTAAGGGTGGTAGAGCTTACGGGCATATCGCATTTCTTGTAAGATCAACGAAGTTAAGCAACGTCAAGTCTGGTCAATAACTAGTTGGGTGATTGCTTGGGAATGCCAAGTGTTGAAAGCCTCAATGTGCGGGTTGTATGGCTTGTGATCATTACTCAACATATATTTTTCTTTGTTATCCTCGAATTTCCATGCTTTTTTGGGGAAGATAGTGAAGCGAATTCTCTGTTGTCTTCTGTATTGTTTAGAATTCAGACTTTTGCTTCTCTTAGACTAGTTACCAGTCCAGGGAGAAAAGACAGATGCATGCCGTACCCACAGGTATTTGATCGAAAGTGAACGCAAAACAGAGTATACCGGAATTCGATCTCGTTTCACCGATTCCACTTTCTGCTCCAATATCTGCATCACCACCCGCACAGGTATCGAGCAATATAAATAATTATTAGGTTGGTGCAAAAATAATGACCTAATAATGTCGTTTTTGGACGTTAAAAAATACGTAAAAAAACGACATTATTACGTCATTATTTTTGCACCAACCTAATACTAATAAATTTTCTTTTTGTTCCGTTCGGCTTTTCAAATATACGGCTCGACTAAAGGAATATTATTATTGAAAGATAAAAAGAGAAAACAAAATAACCGGAAAACATTATTTGGTCATCGTTAAATATTGCGGTATATTCTAACGCATTTCTGATATTTTTTATTTCTTTTCAGGCACATTGTTTATCCCCGATACACTCCTTCTGACTGGAATCTTTCGAATAATCTAAATTTCACCCAATCAGACAAAGACCGCTATTTGGCAGAACGGCTTCGAAGCGACGCCTGGCGGACTGTCCAAGATATTGACGCTCGAACGAGGAACAGACAAAAAGATGCCACCAGAAAACTGCGTAAGAATCTATTATTGATGATTACTCAGGTTTCTTAATAATCTTCGCAATATTGTAATCATTTGTGAAGATCTTCGATTTTAAGTATTAGAGTTTTGATAAGTGATTTTGATAAGCAATTATGTATAGCTGGCCACTCATATTCGAGGATACCCGTCTGCTAGGGCGGCTAGCCAATCCCTGTTGCATGCGAATTTGTGTTTATTCAAATGCGCCTGCAATAGTTTATTCAACACCCAAAGAGCTGTGTTTATACTACAACTCTGCTGAGCAGAAAGAACGTGTTATTTAAGTGTGATCAACAATTTGAACAAGGCCAGCATACTCAAGCCCTCGGCCACGATGACTTTTGACTTTGTGCTAGCAGCTATAGACGGTCACCAAGGGTTCCGTCTACTCAATTTCATTGATATGGCTTGGGTCAACCCGTGGTATGGTTTTCAGGCACTTTCCAAAAGTGTTGTACGCTGGGATCAACCCCTCCAGTCCGACAAGAGAGATTCGAACCCGGGTCTTAAAGTTAAGAAAGCATAGATAGTGAAGATGTAAATACTGATACTCCCTTTAAAGTTAAGAAAGCATAGATACTGAAGATGTAAATATTGATACACCATTTAAAGTTAAGAAAGCATAGCTACTGAAGATGTAAAGATTGATTCTCCCTTTAAAGTTAAGAAAGCATAGATACTAAAGATGTAAAGATTGATTCTCCCTTTAAAGTTAAGAAAGCATAGATACTGAAGATGTAAATATTGATACTCCCTTTAAAGTTAAGAAAGCATACATACTGAAGATGTAAGTATTGATACTCCCATTAAAGTTAAGAAAGCATAGATACTGAAGATGTAAATATTGATACTCCCTTTAAAGTTAAGAAAGCATAGATACTGAAGATGTAAAGATTGATACTCCCTTTAAAGTTAAGAAAGCATAGATACTGAAGATGTAAAGATTGATACCCCCTTTAAAGTTAAGAAATCATAGATATTGAAGATGTAAAGATTGATTCTCCCTTTAAAGTTAAGAAAGCATAGATACTGAAGATGTAAAGATTGAATCTCCCTTTAAAGTTAAGAAAGCATAGATACTGAAGATGTAAAGATTGATTCTCCCTTTAAAGTTAAGAAAGCATAGATACTGAAGATGTAAATATTGATATCCCCTTTAAAGTTAAAAAAGCATAGATACTGAAGATGTAAAGATTGATACCCCCTTTAAAGTTAAGAAAGCATAGATACTTAAGATGTAAAGATTGATACCCCCTTTAAAGTTAAGAAAGCATAGATACTGAAGATGTAAAAATTGATTCTCCCTTTAAAGTTAAGAAAGCATAGATACTGAAGATGTAAATATTGATACTCCCTTTAAAGTTAAGAAAGCATAGACACTGAAGATGTAAAGATTGATACTCCCTTTAAAGTTAAGAAAGCATAGATACTGAAGATGTAAAGATTGATACACCATTTAAGGTTAAGAAAGCATAGATACTGAAGATGTAAAGATTGATTCTCCCTTTAAAGTTAAGAAAGCATAGATACTGAAGATGTAAAGATTGATACTCCCTTTAAAGTTAAGAAAGCATAGATACTGAAGATGTAAAGATTGATACACCATTTAAAGTTAAGAAAGCATAGCTACTGAAGATGTAAAGATTGATTCTCCCTTTAAAGTTAAGAAAGCATAGATACTAAAGATGTAAAGATTGATTCTCCCTTTAAAGTTAAGAAAGCATAGATACTGAAGATGTAAAGATTGATACACCATTTAAGGTTAAGAAAGCATAGATACTGAAGATGTAAAGATTGATACACCATTTAAAGTTAAGAAAGCATAGATACTGAAGATGTCAATATTGATACTCCCTTTAAAGTTAAGAAAGCATAGATACTGAAGATGTAAAGATTGATACTCCCTTTAAAGTTAAGAAAGCATAGATACTGAAGATGTAAAGATTGATACACCATTTAAGGTTAAGAAAGCATAGATACTGAAGATGTCAATATTGATACTCCCTTTAAAGTTAAGAAAGCATAGATACTGAAGATGTAAAGATTGATACTCCCTTTAAAGTTAAGAAAGCATAGATACTGAAGATGTAAAGATTGATACACCATTTAAAGTTAAGAAAGCATAGCTACTGAAGATGTAAAGATTGATTCTCCCTTTAAAGTTAAGAAAGCATAGATACTGAAGATGTAAAGATTGATTCTCCCTTTAAAGTTAAGAAAGCATAGATACTGAAGATGTAAATATTGATTCTCCCTTTAAAGTTCAGAAAGCATAGATACTGAAGATGTAAAGATTGAATCTCCCTTTAAAGTTAAGAAAGCATAGATACTGAAGATGTAAAGATTGATTCTCCCTTTAAAGTTAAGAAAGCATAGATACTGAAGATGTAAAGATTGAATCTCCCTTTAAAGTTAAGAAAGCATAGATACTGAAGATGTAAAGATTGATACACCATTTAAGGTTAAGAAAGCATAGATACTGAAGATGTAAAGATTGATTCTCCCTTTAAAGTTAAGAAAGCATAGATACTGAAGATGTAAATATTGATACTCCCTTTAAAGTTAAGAAAGCATAGATACTGAAGATGTAAATATTGATACACCATTTAAAGTTAAGAAAGCATTGATACTGAAGATGTAAAGATTGACACACCATTTAAGGTGAAGAAAGCATAGATACTGAAGATGTAAAGATTGATTCTCCCTTTAAAGTTAAGAAAGCATAGATACTGAAGATGTAAAGATTGATAAACCATTTAAGGTTAAGAAAGCATAGATACTGAAGATGTAAAGATTGATACTCCCTTTAAAGTTATGAAAGCATAGATACTGAAGATGTAAATATTGATACTCCCTTTAAAGTTAAGAAAGCATAGATACTGAAGATGTAAAGATTGATACTCCCTTTAAAGTTAAGAAAGCAGAGATACTGAAGATGTAAAGATTGATACCCCCTTTAAAGTTAAGAAAGCATAGATACTGAAGATGTAAATATTGATACTCCCTTTAAAGTTAAGAAAGCATAGATACTGAAGATGTAAAGATTGATACTCCCTTTAAAGTTAAGAAAGCATAGATACTGAAGATGTAAAGATTGATACCCCCTTTTAAGTTAAGAAATCATAGATACTGAAGATGTAAAGATTGATACCCCCTGTAAAGTTAAAAAAGCATAGATACTGAAGATGTAAAGATTGATTCTCCCTTTAAAGTTAAGAAAGCATAGATACTGAAGATGTAAAGATTGATACCCCCTTTAAAGTTAAGAAAGCATAGATACTGAAGATGTAAAGATTGATTCTCCCTTTAAAGTTGAGAAAGCATAGATACTGAAGATGTAAATATTGATACTCCCTTTAAAGTTAAGAAAGCATAGATACTGAAGATGTAAAGATTGATTCTCCCTTTAAAGTTAAGAAAGCATAGATACTGAAGATGTAAATATTGATTCTCCCTTTAAAGTTAAGAAAGCATAGATACTGAAGATGTAAAGATTGATACTCCCTTTAAATTTAAGAATGCATAGATACTGATGATGTAAAGATTGATACCCCCTTTAAAGTTAAGAAAGCATAGATACTGAAGATGTAAAAATTGATTCTCCCTTTAAAGTTAAGAAAGCATAGATACTGAAGATGTAAAGATTGATACACCATTTAAGGTTAAGAAAGCATAGATACTGAAGATGTCAATATTGATACTCCCTTTAAAGTTAAGAAAGCATAGATACTGAAGATGTAAAGATTGATACTCCCTTTAAAGTTAAGAAAGCATAGATACTGAAGATGTAAAGATTGATACACCATTTAAAGTTAAGAAAGCATAGCTACTGAAGATGTAAAGATTGATTCTCCCTTTAAAGTTAAGAAAGCATAGATACTGAAGATGTAAAGATTGATTCTCCCTTTAAAGTTAAGAAAGTATAGATACTGAAGATGTAAATATTGATTCTCCCTTTAAAGTTAAGAAAGCATAGATACTGAAGATGTAAAGATTGATACCCCCTTTAAAGTTAAAAAAGCATAGATACTGAAGATGTAAAGATTGATACTCCCTTTAAAGTTAAGAAGCATAGATACTGAAGATGTAAATATTGATTCTCCCTTTAAAGTTAAGAAAGTATAGATACTGAAGATGTAAATATTGATTCTCCCTTTAAAGTTAAGAAAGCATAGATACTGAAGATGTAAAGATTGATACCCACTTTAAAGTTAAGAAAGCATAGATACTGAAGATGGAAAGATTGATTCTCCCTTTAAAGTTAAGAAAGCATAGATACTGAAGATGTAAATATTGATACTCACTTTAAAGTTAAGAAAGCATAGATACTGAAGATGTAAAGATTGATACTCCCTTTAAAGTTAAGAAAGCATAGATACTGAAGATGTAAAGATTGATACACCATTTAAGGTTAAGAAAGCATAGATACTGAAGATGTAAAGATTGATTCTCCCTTTAAAGTTAAGAAAGCATAGATACTGAAGATGTAAAGATTGATACTCCCTTTAAAGTTAAGAAAGCATAGATACTGAAGATGTAAAGATTGATACACCATTTAAAGTTAAGAAAGCATAGCTACTGAAGATGTAAAGATTGATTCTCCCTTTAAAGTTAAGAAAGCATAGATACTAAAGATGTAAAGATTGATTCTCCCTTTAAAGTTAAGAAAGCATAGATACTGAAGATGTAAAGATTGATACACCATTTAAGGTTAAGAAAGCATAGATACTGAAGATGTAAAGATTGATACACCATTTAAAGTTAAGAAAGCATAGATACTGAAGATGTAAAGATTGATACTCCCTTTAAAGTTAAGAAAGCATAGATACTGAAGATGTAAAGATTGATACACCATTTAAGGTTAAGAAAGCATAGATACTGAAGATGTCAATATTGATACTCCCTTTAAAGTTAAGAAAGCATAGATACTGAAGATGTAAAGATTGATACTCCCTTTAAAGTTAAGAAAGCATAGATACTGAAGATGTAAAGATTGATACACCATTTAAAGTTAAGAAAGCATAGCTACTGAAGATGTAAAGATTGATTCTCCCTTTAAAGTTAAGAAAGCATAGATACTGAAGATGTAAAGATTGATTCTCCCTTTAAAGTTAAGAAAGCATAGATACTGAAGATGTAAATATTGATTCTCCCTTTAAAGTTAAGAAAGCATAGATACTGAAGATGTAAAGATTGAATCTCCCTTTAAAGTTAAGAAAGCATAGATACTGAAGATGTAAAGATTGATTCTCCCTTTAAAGTTAAGAAAGCATAGATACTGAAGATGTAAAGATTGAATCTCCCTTTAAAGTTAAGAAAGCATAGATACTGAAGATGTAAAGATTGATACACCATTTAAGGTTAAGAAAGCATAGATACTGAAGATGTAAAGATTGATTCTCCCTTTAAAGTTAAGAAAGCATAGATACTGAAGATGTAAATATTGATACTCCCTTTAAAGTTAAGAAAGCATAGATACTGAAGATGTAAATATTGATACACCATTTAAAGTTAAGAAAGCATAGATACTGAAGATGTAAAGATTGATACACCATTTAAAGTGAAGAAAGCATAGATACTGAAGATGTAAAGATTGATTCTCCCTTTAAAGTTAAGAAAGCATAGATACTGAAGATGTAAAGATTGATAAACCATTTAAGGTTAAGAAAGCATAGATACTGAAGATGTAAAGATTGATACTCCCTTTAAAGTTATGAAAGCATAGATACTGAAGATGTAAATATTGATACTCCCTTTAAAGTTAAGAAAGCATAGATACTGAAGATGTAAAGATTGATACTCCCTTTAAAGTTAAGAAAGCAGAGATACTGAAGATGTAAAGATTGATACCCCCTTTAAAGTTAAGAAAGCATAGATACTGAAGATGTAAATATTGATACTCCCTTTAAAGTTAAGAAAGCATAGATACTGAAGATGTAAAGATTGATACTCCCTTTAAAGTTAAGAAAGCATAGATACTGAAGATGTAAAGATTGATACCCCCTTTTAAGTTAAGAAATCATAGATACTGAAGATGTAAAGATTGATACCCCCTGTAAAGTTAAAAAAGCATAGATACTGAAGATGTAAAGATTGATTCTCCCTTTAAAGTTAAGAAAGCATAGATACTGAAGATGTAAAGATTGATACCCCCTTTAAAGTTAAGAAAGCATAGATACTGAAGATGTAAAGATTGATTCTCCCTTTAAAGTTAAGAAAGCATAGATACTGAAGATGTAAATATTGATACTCCCTTTAAAGTTAAGAAAGCATAGATACTGAAGATGTAAAGATTGATTCTCCCTTTAAAGTTAAGAAAGCATAGATACTGAAGATGTAAATATTGATTCTCCCTTTAAAGTTAAGAAAGCATAGATACTGAAGATGTAAAGATTGATACCCCCTTTAAAGTTAAGAAAGCATAGATACTGAAGATGTAAAGATTGATACACCATTTAAGGTTAAGAAAGCATAGATACTGAAGATGTAAATATTGATACCCCCTTTAAAGTTAAGAAAGCATAGATACTGAAGATGTAAAGATTGATACTCCCTTTAAATTTAAGAATGCATAGATACTGATGATGTAAAGATTGATACCCCCTTTAAAGTTAAGAAAGCATAGATACTGAAGATGTAAAAATTGATTCTCCCTTTAAAGTTAAGAAAGCATAGATACTGAAGATGTAAAGATTGATACACCATTTAAGGTTAAGAAAGCATAGATACTGAAGATGTCAATATTGATACTCCCTTTAAAGTTAAGAAAGCATAGATACTGAAGATGTAAAGATTGATACTCCCTTTAAAGTTAAGAAAGCATAGATACTGAAGATGTAAAGATTGATACACCATTTAAAGTTAAGAAAGCATAGCTACTGAAGATGTAAAGATTGATTCTCCCTTTAAAGTTAAGAAAGCATAGATACTGAAGATGTAAAGATTGATTCTCCCTTTAAAGTTAAGAAAGTATAGATACTGAAGATGTAAATATTGATTCTCCCTTTAAAGTTAAGAAAGCATAGATACTGAAGATGTAAAGATTGATACCCCCTTTAAAGTTAAAAAAGCATAGATACTGAAGATGTAAAGATTGATACTCCCTTTAAAGTTAAGAAGCATAGATACTGAAGATGTAAATATTGATTCTCCCTTTAAAGTTAAGAAAGTATAGATACTGAAGATGTAAATATTGATTCTCCCTTTAAAGTTAAGAAAGCATAGATACTGAAGATGTAAAGATTGATACCCACTTTAAAGTTAAGAAAGCATAGATACTGAAGATGGAAAGATTGATTCTCCCTTTAAAGTTAAGAAAGCATAGATACTGAAGATGTAAATATTGATACTCACTTTAAAGTTAAGAAAGCATAGATACTGAAGATGTAAAGATTGATACTCCCTTTAAAGTTAAGAAAGCATAGATACTGAAGATGTAAAGATTGATACACCATTTAAGGTTAAGAAAGCATAGATACTGAAGATGTAAAGATTGATTCTCCCTTTAAAGTTAAGAAAGCATAGATACTGAAGATGTAAAGATTGATACTCCCTTTAAAGTTAAGAAAGCATAGATACTGAAGATGTAAAGATTGATACACCATTTAAAGTTAAGAAAGCATAGCTACTGAAGATGTAAAGATTGATTCTCCCTTTAAAGTTAAGAAAGCATAGATACTAAAGATGTAAAGATTGATTCTCCCTTTAAAGTTAAGAAAGCATAGATACTGAAGATGTAAAGATTGATACACCATTTAAGGTTAAGAAAGCATAGATACTGAAGATGTAAAGATTGATACACCATTTAAAGTTAAGAAAGCATAGATACTGAAGATGTCAATATTGATACTCCCTTTAAAGTTAAGAAAGCATAGATACTGAAGATGTAAAGATTGATACTCCCTTTAAAGTTAAGAAAGCATAGATACTGAAGATGTAAAGATTGATACACCATTTAAGGTTAAGAAAGCATAGATACTGAAGATGTCAATATTGATACTCCCTTTAAAGTTAAGAAAGCATAGATACTGAAGATGTAAAGATTGATACTCCCTTTAAAGTTAAGAAAGCATAGATACTGAAGATGTAAAGATTGATACACCATTTAAAGTTAAGAAAGCATAGCTACTGAAGATGTAAAGATTGATTCTCCCTTTAAAGTTAAGAAAGCATAGATACTGAAGATGTAAAGATTGATTCTCCCTTTAAAGTTAAGAAAGCATAGATACTGAAGATGTAAATATTGATTCTCCCTTTAAAGTTAAGAAAGCATAGATACTGAAGATGTAAAGATTGAATCTCCCTTTAAAGTTAAGAAAGCATAGATACTGAAGATGTAAAGATTGATTCTCCCTTTAAAGTTAAGAAAGCATAGATACTGAAGATGTAAAGATTGAATCTCCCTTTAAAGTTAAGAAAGCATAGATACTGAAGATGTAAAGATTGATACACCATTTAAGGTTAAGAAAGCATAGATACTGAAGATGTAAAGATTGATTCTCCCTTTAAAGTTAAGAAAGCATAGATACTGAAGATGTAAATATTGATACTCCCTTTAAAGTTAAGAAAGCATAGATACTGAAGATGTAAATATTGATACACCATTTAAAGTTAAGAAAGCATAGATACTGAAGATGTAAAGATTGATACACCATTTAAGGTGAAGAAAGCATAGATACTGAAGATGTAAAGATTGATTCTCCCTTTAAAGTTAAGAAAGCATAGATACTGAAGATGTAAAGATTGATAAACCATTTAAGGTTAAGAAAGCATAGATACTGAAGATGTAAAGATTGATACTCCCTTTAAAGTTATGAAAGCATAGATACTGAAGATGTAAATATTGATACTCCCTTTAAAGTTAAGAAAGCATAGATACTGAAGATGTAAAGATTGATACTCCCTTTAAAGTTAAGAAAGCAGAGATACTGAAGATGTAAAGATTGATACCCCCTTTAAAGTTAAGAAAGCATAGATACTGAAGATGTAAATATTGATACTCCCTTTAAAGTTAAGAAAGCATAGATACTGAAGATGTAAAGATTGATACTCCCTTTAAAGTTAAGAAAGCATAGATACTGAAGATGTAAAGATTGATACCCCCTTTTAAGTTAAGAAATCATAGATACTGAAGATGTAAAGATTGATACCCCCTGTAAAGTTAAAAAAGCATAGATACTGAAGATGTAAAGATTGATTCTCCCTTTAAAGTTAAGAAAGCATAGATACTGAAGATGTAAAAATTGATACCCCCTTTAAAGTTAAGAAAGCATAGATACTGAAGATGTAAAGATTGATTCTCCCTTTAAAGTTAAGAAAGCATAGATACTGAAGATGTAAATATTGATACTCCCTTTAAAGTTAAGAAAGCATAGATACTGAAGATGTAAAGATTGATTCTCCCTTTAAAGTTAAGAAAGCATAGATACTGAAGATGTAAATATTGATTCTCCCTTTAAAGTTAAGAAAGCATAGATACTGAAGATGTAAAGATTGATACCCCCTTTAAAGTTAAGAAAGCATAGATACTGAAGATGTAAAGATTGATACACCATTTAAGGTTAAGAAAGCATAGCTACTGAAGATGTAAATATTGATACCCCCTTTAAAGTTAAGAAAGCATAGATACTGAAGATGTAAAGATTGATACACCATTTAAGGTTAAGAAAGCATAGATACTGAAGATGTAAATATTGATACCCCCTTTAAAGTTAAGAAAGCATAGATACTGAAGATGTAAAGATTGATACTCCCTTTAAATTTAAGAATGCATAGATACTGATGATGTAAAGATTGATACCCCCTTTAAAGTTAAGAAAGCATAGATACTGAAGATGTAAAAATTGATTCTCCCTTTAAAGTTAAGAAAGCATAGATACTGAAGATGTAAAGATTGATACACCATTTAAGGTTAAGAAAGCATAGATACTGAAGATGTCAATATTGATACTCCCTTTAAAGTTAAGAAAGCATAGATACTGAAGATGTAAAGATTGATACTCCCTTTAAAGTTAAGAAAGCATAGATACTGAAGATGTAAAGATTGATACACCATTTAAAGTTAAGAAAGCATAGCTACTGAAGATGTAAAGACTGATTCTCCCTTTAAAGTTAAGAAAGCATAGATACTGAAGATGTAAAGATTGATTCTCCCTTTAAAGTTAAGAAAGTATAGATACTGAAGATGTAAATATTGATTCTCCCTTTAAAGTTAAGAAAGCATAGATACTGAAGATGTAAAGATTGATACCCCCTTTAAAGTTAAAAAAGCATAGATACTGAAGATGTAAAGATTGATACTCCCTTTAAAGTTAAGAAGCATAGATACTGAAGATGTAAATATTGATTCTCCCTTTAAAGTTAAGAAAGTATAGATACTGAAGATGTAAATATTGATTCTCCCTTTAAAGTTAAGAAAGCATAGATACTGAAGATGTAAAGATTGATACCCACTTTAAAGTTAAGAAAGCATAGATACTGAAGATGGAAAGATTGATTCTCCCTTTAAAGTTAAGAAAGCATAGATACTGAAGATGTAAATATTGATACTCACTTTAAAGTTAAGAAAGCATAGATACTGAAGATGTAAAGATTGATACTCCCTTTAAAGTTAAGAAAGCATAGATACTGAAGATGTAAAGATTGATACACCATTTAAGGTTAAGAAAGCATAGATACTGAAGATGTAAAGATTGATTCTCCCTTTAAAGTTAAGAAAGCATAGATACTGAAGATGTAAATATTGATACTCCCTTTAAAGTTAAGAAAGGATAGATAATGAAGATGTAAAAATTGATGCTCTCTTTAAAGTTAAGAAAGCATAGATACTGAAGATGTAAAGATCGATACTCCCTTTAAAGTTAAGAAAGCATAGATACTGAAGATGTAAATATTGATACTCCCTTTAAAGTTAAGAAGCATAGATACTGAAGATGTAATTATTGATACTCCCTTTAAAGTTAAGAAAGCATAGATACTGAAGATGTAAATATTGATACTCCCTTCAAAGTTAAGAAATCATAGATACTGAAGATGTAAAGATTGATACTCCCTTTAAAGTTAAGAAAGCATAGATACTGAAGATGTAAAGATTGATACTCCCTTTAAAGTTAAGAAAGCATAGATACTGAAGATGTAAAGATTGATACTCCCTTTAAAGTTAAGAAAGCATAGATACTGAAGATGTAAAAATTGATTCTCCCTTTAAAGTTAAGAAAGCATAGATACTGAAGATGTAAATATTGATACTCCCTTTAAAGTTAAGAAAGCATAGATACTGAAGATGTAAAGATTGATACTCCCTTTAAAGTTAAGAAAGCATAGATACTGAAGATGTAAAGATTGATACTCCCTTTAAAGTTAAGAAAGCATAGATACTGAAGATGTAAAGATTGATACTCCCTTTAAAGTTAAGAAAGCATAGATACTGAAGATGTAAAGATTGATACTCCCTTTAAAGTTAAGAAAGCATAGATACTGAAGATGTAAAGATTGATACACCATTTAAGGTTAAGAAAGCATAGATACTGAAGATGTAAAGATTGATACACCCTTTAAAGTTAAGAAAGCATAGATACTGAAGATGTAAAGAATGATACTCCCTTTAAAGTTAAGAAACATAGATACTGAAGATGTAAATATTGATACTCCCTTTAAAGTTAAGAAAGCATAGATACTGAAGATGTAATGATTGATACCCCCTTTCAAAGTTAAGAAAGCATAGATACTGAAGATGTAAAGATTGATACTCCCTTTAAATTTAAGAATGCATAGATACTGAATATGTAAAGATTGATACTCCCTTTAAAGTTAAGAAAGCATAGATACTGAAGATGTAAATATTGATACTCCCTTTAAAGTTAAGAAAGCATAGATACTGAAGATGTAAAGATTGATACTCCCTTTAAAGTTAAGAAAGCATAGATACTGAAGATGTAAAGATTGATACTCCCTTTAAAGTTAAGAAAGCATAGATACTGAAGATGTAAATATTGATACTCTCTTTAAAGTTAAGAAAGCATAGATACTGAAAATGTAAATTGTGATACCCCCTTTAAAGTTAAGAAAGCATAGATACTGAAGATGTAAATATTGATACTCCCTTCAAAGTTAAGAAAGCATAGATACTGAAGATGTAAAGATTGATACTCCCTTTAAAGTTAAGAAAGCATAGATACTGAAGATGTAAAGATCGATACTCCCTTTAAAGTTAAGAAAGCATAGATACTGAAGATGGAAAGATCGATACTCCCTTTAAAGTTAAGAAAGCATAGATACTGAAGATGTAATGATTGATACTCCCTTTAAAGTTAAGAAAGCATAGATACTGAAGATGTGAAGATTGATACTCCCTTTAAAGTTAAGAAAGCATAGATACTGAAGATGTAAATATTGATACTCCCTTTAAAGTTAAGAAAGCATAGATACTGAGGATGTAAATATTGATACCCCCTTTAAACTTAAGAAAGCATAGATACTGAAGATGTAAATATTGATACCCCCTTTAAAGTTAAGAAAGCATAGATACTGAAGATGTAAATATTGATACTCCCTTTAAAGTTAAGAAAGCATAGATACTGAATATGTAAAGATTGATACTCCCTTTAAAGTTAAGAAAGCATAGATACTGAAGATGTAAATATTGATACTCCCTTTAAAGTTAAGAAAGCATAGATACTGAAGATGTAAAGATTGATACTCCCTTTAAAGTTATGAAACCATAGATACTGAAGATGTAAATATTGATACTCCCTTCAAAGTTAAGAAAGCATAGATACTGAAGATGTAAAGATTGATACTCCCTTTAAAGTTAAGAAAGCATAGATACTGAAGATGTAAAGATTGATACTCCCTTTAAAGTTAAGAAAGCATAGATACTGAAAATGTAAATATTGATACTCTCTTTAAAGTTAAGAAAGCATAGATACTGAAAATGTAAATTGTGATACCCCCTTTAAAGTTAAGAAAGCATAGATACTGAAGATGTAAATATTGATACTCCCTTCAAAGTTAAGAAAGCATAGATACTGAAGATGTAAAGATTGATACTCCCTTTAAAGTTAAGAAAGCATAGATACTGAAGATGTAAAGATCGATACTCCCTTTAAAGTTAAGAAAGCATAGATACTGAAGATGGAAAGATCGATACTCCCTTTAAAGTTAAGAAAGCATAGATACTGAAGATGTAATGATTGATACTCCCTTTAAAGTTAAGAAAGCATAGATACTGAAGATGTAAAGATTGATACTCCCTTTAAAGTTAAGAAAGCATAGATACTGAAGATGTAAAGATTGATACTCCCTTTAAAGTTAAGAAAGCATAGATACTGAAGATGTAAATATTGATACTCTCTTTAAAGTTAAGAAAGCATAGATACTGAAGATGTAAATATTGATACCCCCTTTAAAGTTAAGAAAGCATAGATACTGAAGATGTAAATATTGATACTCCCTTTAAAGTTAAGAAAGCATAGATACTGAATATGTAAAGATTGATACTCCCTTTAAAGTTAAGAAAGCATAGATACTGAAGATGTAAATATTGATACTCCCTTTAAAGTTAAGAAAGCATAGATACTGAAGATGTAAAGATTGATACTCCCTTTAAAGTTATGAAACCATAGATACTGAAGATGTAAATATTGATACTCCCTTCAAAGTTAAGAAAGCATAGATACTGAAGATGTAAAGATTGATACTCCCTTTAAAGTTAAGAAAGCATAGATACTGAAGATGTAAATATTGATACTCCCTTTAAAGTTAAGAAAGCATAGATACTGAAAATGTAAATTGTGATACCCCCTTTAAAGTTAAGAAAGCATAGATACTGAAGATGTAAATATTGATACTCCCTTTAAAGTTAAGAAAGCATAGATACTGAAGATGTAAAGATTGATACTCGCTTTCCAGTTAAGAAAGCATAGATACTGAATATATAAAGATTGATACTCCCTTTAAAGTTAAGAAAGCATAGATACTGAAGATGTAAATATTGATACTCCCTTTAAAGTTAAGAAATCATAGATACTGAAGATGTAAAAATTGATGCTCTCTTTAAAGTTAAGAAAGCATAGATACTGAAGATGTAAATATTGATACTCCCTTTAAAGTTAAGAAAGCATAGATACTGAAGATGTAAAGATTGATACTCCCTTTAAAGTTAAGAAGCATAGATACTGAAGATGTAAATATTGATACTCCCTTTAAAGTTAAGAAAGCATAGATACTGAAGATGTAAATATTGATATTCCCTTCAAAGTTAAGAAATCACAGATACTGAAGATGTAAAGATTGATACTCCCTTTAAAGTTAAGAAAGCATAGATACTGAAGATGTAAAGATCGATACTCCCTTTAAAGTTAAGAAAGCATAGATACTGAAGATGGAAAGATCGATACTCCCTTTAAAGTTAAGAAAGCATAGATACTGAAGATGTAATGATTGATACTCCCTTTAAAGTTAAGAAAGCATAGATACTGAAGATGTAAAGATTGATACTCCCTTTAAAGTTAAGAAAGCATAGATACTGAAGATGTAAATATTGATACTCCCTTTAAAGTTAAGAAAGCATAGATACTGAAGATGTAAATATTGATACCCCCTTTAAACTTAAGAAAGCATAGATACTGAAGATGTAAATATTGATACTCCCTTTAAAGTTAAGAAAGCATAGATACTGAAGATGTAAAGATTGATACTCTTTTTCAAGTTAAGAAAGCATAGATACTGAAGATGTAAAGATTGATACCCCCTTTAAAGTTAAGAAAGCATAGATACTGAAGATGTAAAGATTGATACTCCCTTTAAAGTTAAGAAAGCATAGATACTGAAGATGTAAAGATTGATACTCTCTTTAAAGTTAAGAAAGCATAGTTCAAACATAGTTTGGTGATTGAAGAAACAAAGTCTGTTCGTTTTGGTTTTTTATTTTGTGGTATAATTGACAATCCTGTCTCTACCTTAAGCGGTATTTTTACCGCTAGTAGAAGTATCTATACCAATCAATAAGTTTTCGACAAAGTGTTGAAGAGCGAACGCAAAATGCAAAACAAACTGAAATTTTATAAAACATTTATTCTTTAGGAATAGAATTAAAAAAAATGTTTGACTGTTGTTAACCATAGAATCCACATGCTTACATTTTGAAACAAGAAAAGTATTGCATAGCCAGCGGTGAAGATGATAAGACAAAATGGAAAATTTTATTAAGTACGCGTTTCGCCGAGAGCAGTCTGTTGTCTTTGGCTTCCACTGGTTAGAATGACAAAATTGTATGTGAGAAAAATGCTTTGTAATCTTTGAGGATAAAATGGAAAATTAGATTACCCTATTTCTTCCAATGTCCAGACTCAAGAGAGTGTATGGCTTGTTTGTTTGTGTTATTTATATCTGAGGTGTTGTTGCCTTTTAAATCAGTTCACCGAAGCCAGAGAGCCTGGAAAGGAAAGCAAGAAGCCGGAAACAGTTCCACAGGCGAGAAGTGCGAAAGACGAAAATGTTAAAATAGAATTTCCAGCTATATCTAGCTATTTCAACAGTATAGTGACGATGCCTTGTTGCCAATGCAGTACTATGCTTTAATATATGAAGTCGAGAGTCCAGAGAGGAAAACTCATTAAAACAATTGCTATGCAAATATTTATAGAAAAGACACTTGGAAGCTACGTTACGACGATGGGAAAGTGACTGAAGCCGAAATGCCAGGTGAGGACCAATAAATTTACGTATTGTTTTTTTTTTTTTGTTTTTTTTGTTTAGAATCTCGAGATATATAGCGGAAGCACCCGACCAGATGGAGCAGCGATATTCAATGCACGGACGAATGGTAGTTTTATAAATGTGTAAGATTCAAAGATAAAGAGAAACTGTTCAGATCACGACATTGTTGGTGTCTACGATATTTAAGAGGGACTTGTTGTCACTCGATTTTGTTACCGGTTGAAAACGGAAAACCACACGAAAAAAGATAATAGGAAAAAAAGAAGACGCCCAAGTTCAAACAACCGGTTCAACAATATTTGACCTTTGGCGATATGTTTTTTTGTTTCTTTCCATAAACACGTTTTTTCTTTTCTTTCAATTTAAGTGCAGTACTAAATTGGCTGTTGGGTCTCATTATTTTACGGTTGAAGTTACTTTACGTAACCATAGAATCTATGTTAAATGTTTTTTTGCTTCTTTCTATAGTAAACTCGTTTTTTTTTCAATTTAAGTGCAGTACTGTATTGGTAGTTAGGTCTCATCATTTTACGGTTAAAATTGTTATATGTAACCATAGGATCTATGTTAACAGTTTCCTGTCTTGCACTTCATGCTCGAAGAACTCTCTTCCGGCTTCTGGCTTCCCAGTTAACAAAGATTTAAATGTAATGTCAATCATTATCTTCTGTTTTCTTAATTTTTGTTCTTTGATTGTTTTCTCTCCTTAGTAGTGCTTTTTCTCATCGTGCCATCTTGGATTGCCTTGGTTAGATTGAAGAGGTTAAAGAAAAAAAAATCCCCAAGTGGCCAGGGTAATTCAGAGACGACTCTATTCCTGCTTCTTGCTTTCCTGTCAATTATGATCTTCAAAAATTTAAATGAAATGTCCATCGTTGTCGTCTGCATTTTTGAAATCCGTTCTTTTATTGTCCTATCTCCTCAATAAATTTTTCTCATATTCTTTCACTCTCAGTAATCCCTTTCATTCTAGTAGCTTTATTGATTTACTTGAGTTGCAATGATAAAAACAACCCTTTTTGCACTTGATAAATCTCCCAGCAATTCTTTTAAACACGCCACTTGGCAAATATTCCGTTCTAAAATAATTAATTCTACTTGTTTTATCTTCATTTTCACATCCATACTGGCAAAGATGCAATTTATACATTATAAATAATGGCTGACGGAAATAATCTATTTCAAGATGTCATAATTTGTAAAACAGATAATAAAATTATGTCAACGAATGAATGTCATGAGGAACACATTTTATATTAGGTTGGTGCAAAAATAATGACGTAATAATGTCGTTTTTTGAGGTTAAAAATACGTCAAAAAACGACATTATTACGTCATTATTTTTGCACCAACCTAATATATATATATATATATATATATATATATATATATATATATATATATATATATATATGTATATATACTAGCCGAATTACCCGCGCCTTGCTGCGTATCAAACATTTTTTGTAAGAAAATGATGCTTGATTTTAAATCATTGTTATAATTTGTAGATAAAAACGATGCATTTTAGTATTACTCAATAATCTTGCCGATGTGACCTCCATCTCCTGGCTTTCTCCTTCTATACTTTGGATAGGAGTCATTCCCTTGTTCAAATTTAAATTTAATTTAAATCAAAGAGAAAAATATTTCCGTGGGGTGTGTGTGTGCAGAAACAGCTTCATTTGACCCCTTTGATATGTATTTGATGCAATACTTGACTGAATGAATTGACGAGCAGGTTTCAACATTGATATGACAGTTGAATTGTCGCAACAAATACGTATTGAAAGGCACTAATCACGGATTAGCGATTTCTTGCTTGTCTCACTTTGATCTTTCCGATGTAACCTCCATCTTTCTCCTTCTATATTTTGGATAGGAGTCATTCCCTTGTTCAAATTTAAATTAAATTTAAATGAAAACAGAAAAAGCTTCAGTAAAGGGTTGTGCCCCACCCCGGACCCCTTTTGATCAAAATGAAATATACTTATCCAAGTACCCTAAGAGTTATTCCTTTGTTCAAATTTAAATTTAATTTAAATCAATGAGAAATATTTAGTAGTGGGGGGGGGGGGGGGGGCTCAAGAACCCAATTCGGATCAAAATGATCTTGCAGATGTGAAACAAGAAAATTATATTAATTATCTATTAGAAAAAATTTAAAACAGCTAACCTTATCCTAAAAAATAACAAGACACCTGCAAATTCAAAACTACATAGAACCAACATTATTTACGATTTCAAGTGTCCCTTAAGGAACTGTGTTCCTGATCAAACCAAACTCATAATTACATTGGTCACACTACTACATACCTATGCAGATGACACGTTACACCTACCCAACCATAGCCCCATTAGGACTCGTAGAAAATAGTATTAGGTTGGTGCAAAAATAATGTCGTTTACTCACCAATGTTACTATGTGAGAAAACATTATTTTTGCGCCAACCTAATAGTAGAAAAGTAGAAAATACAAACATAATAACCTCATCCACATACAAAAATGATTAAAACTAATGAAGGCATAAGAGAAAAAAGCCAACAATACAATAACGTCAACGATGAATTCGGCCACAATGTGTTGACCGTGTTTGGAAAATATAACATTCCTATAACTCTAGATACATATCATAACACAATCCACACATTCAGTTAAAAGTAAAAATAAAATCATCCCTGATAATGGTTAAAAGTATAGCCGAACGCGATCGGATATGCAGAACATTTGGACAGTTTTTACACATTTTGTGTCCAAAAAAGAAAACACTTTTACGAACACAAGAAAAATTAAATAAAAAGATTAATCGCAGTACATTGTCAGTCGTCTTTAACGATATATATATATATATATATATATATATATATATATATATATATATATATAGTTGGATTGATGTGAGTCTGTGACCCTGGGTTTCACGCTATTTGCGATCGTCAGATAAACTTTTGCCTAACGATCGCAAATAGCGTGAAACCTAGGGTCACAAACTCACATCAATCCAACTAAATATGCTAGCTCTATCACTGATATAAATTGATTTCAAATTTAAAGAGGCCACAACTCTTCAACTACGTGTCTAAGGAAGGTAAACTATTAGAGATTTTAGTTTCTCATATATAATGATCATACTAATATTTGATCAAAATCTGAGAGGGTGTCCATAGTACCATTGGTTGAGTTAATCTATCTCTAAATATAATTTAATGGTCGCTTAATCGTTTATCGGGCACACTCGTCTGCTAATGTGGATAAACTATCCCTGTCGCAAACGCCTGCTCAGGCACATTTGTGCTTGTTCAAGACCCACAGACGTCACCTGTCATACTGCAACTATGCTGTGTGGGCTTTACTTACAGCTTCTGAGAGAGACAACATAATCTGGCATGATTAGCAGTTTGAATAACGCCATTACGCTCAAAACCTCGGTCACGATGACTTGTGACTTCGTGCTAGCGCAACCATTGACGGACTCCAAAACTATACTGCATAGAAAATTTCACTCACAAGACTTGGGTCAACTTGTCCTATGGTCTTTTAGAAAAAACAAAAACACAAAAGTAGAAGAATTAATTTTTCCCTAATTTTCTTATTATCGAATAATCTTGGTTTAATGGAAATTGATGTAGCGGGGAAAAGTATGAGAACGACTTTATTTTATTCCAAATTTATTTCATAACAAATATTTTTTTCCCATTCAGATGAGAGGATCGTCGATATTTCGCTGATGAAAGAAGAACTTGCTAATGAGATCAACAATATGCAGATAGAAATTGAAAATTTGAAGGTGAATTTTAATAATTGAATATTTTTAGGAACGAAGCTAACAGTTAGCATACACACAGACACACACACAGACAAGAGCATAAACGACATACAGATTCACGTATATACGTGTCCAATGTTTATCTATAGATTCAAGTATATACGCGATAAACGTTTACTAATAAACACGACCTAATGTTTACGTAAAAAATCGAACAATCTTTAACTATAGACAACGATAAACCTGAACTATATTTACCTATAGACTCAAGTTTAAACAACTAATGTTTCCCTATAGACTCAAGCATAAACAGCTAATGTTTACCTATAGACTCAAGTATAAACAGCTAATGTTTACCTATAGACTCAAGTATAAACAGCTAATGTTTACCTATAGACTCAAGTATAAACAGCTAATGTTTACCTATAGACTCAAGCATAAACAGCTAATGTTTACCTATAGACTCAAGTATAAACAGCTAATGTTTACCTACTGACGCAAGTATGAACTACCAATGTTTACCTATAGATTCAAGTACAAACAACTAATGTTACCTATAGACCCAAGTATAAATAACTAATGTTTACCTACTAAACGCAATTACAAACAACTAATGTTTACCTATAGACTCAAATATAAATAATGTTTACCTATAGACTCAAGTATAAATAATGTTTACCTATAGACTCAAGTATAAACATCTAATCTTTACCTATAGACTCAAGTATGAACAACTGATGTTTACCTATAGTCGCAAGTATAAATAACTAATGTAAACCTATAGACTCAAATATAAACAATATTTACCTATAGACTAAAGTATAAACAGCTAATGTTTACCAATTGACGCAAGTATGAACACAAGTGATGTTTACAAACTCAAATATAACAACGACTAATGTTTGCCTATAGACTCAAGTATAATTCCCCAAAATGTTTACTTACAGACTCAAGTATAAACATGTCCAATATACAGCTCTATATTTTTACATTAAATAACACAGAAAATGTTGATATATTTGAAAATTCCCTCATTTACCAACAAATGGATTTTTTAGTGCAATTCCTCTGGATTTAATCATTTCTACTTCTATTTCATTCTTGTTTGATAAGGAGTACAAGAACACGATGGAACGTGCCCTGGAAGACTCGGGCCGGCCGCTCAACATCGCCCAGGAATGTCTGATGCAGAGAGAGAAACGTTATGGCATCGACATGGTTCATGATGATGTCGAAAGGAATTTGATTAAGGTATGCACCAAGTTTCTATGACAACGCTTTAGAACAGGGGAGAAAAGCAGAGAGTATATTCTCGCAGACACATGCATCAAGTACGCATACTTGCACATAGGCACGCACTTATGCACACACGCATACTTGCTCAAACAATGTATATAAGTATACATGAATTTAAATATACACTCACTGAGTAAATAAGCACAAACTCAAGTCAAATTTTACATAGAATATAATAAGAGGGTAAGTCAAAAAGTAATGCAACTTGTTTAACCATATAAGAAATAAAGAATCACCGGGTAATTTGCTTTTTAAGCACCGTGCTAAGTATCTAATAAAAATTTCTAAAATTGTTGTATTTAGGTGTAAATTTGCATGCTTAATTCATGCTTAAGAAATTTGATAAAATCTACCGTTTTGGAGTTATCTCTATCTATAAAAGGCAGGATGTGTGTGTGTGTGTGTGTGTGTGTGTGTGTGTGTGTGTGTGTGTGTGTGTGTGTGTAACGAATGCACGGCTGCAATTTTCGACGGATTTCAGATAAAAAATGCTCAATACAAAGTAGAGAATATATTATTATTATTATTTTTATTATAAGAGATTATAATAAAAAACTTTTGAAATCGCTACACAGAAGCTTCCATGTTTCAATACTTTCATTGTACTTCTTCAGGCGATGGTATGTAACTGGTGATCACCAGTTACATAGATGAAAATATAGTTTTAAAGTATGCTATATTTATGGCTAAAAGTGCTCATTATCAGGAATAGAGTATATCTCTATCTATAAAAGGCAGGATGTGTGTGTGTGTGTGTGTGTGTGTGTGTAACGAATGCACGGCCACTATTTTCGACGGATTTGCACCAAAATTTACACGCACATGCTCCAAGTTAGCGGGAAGGCCAATACCGACGTTGCATTTCCCAACTCCCATCGATAGTGGAAATAATCGATTTTTTCATGCTTCTACGGCAGTTTTCATGTAGTGTGCGGCCATTTTGTACTGGCCGGAGTGAGAGCCAATAGCTGGCTGCCACGAATAGGCAGGAAGATTCTATTTGCCAGCGTGAGAGCCAACAGCTGACTGACGCGAATGTTAACTAGCATGCAAAAAAAATCGATAGCTGCATTCGTCACAAGTGGGAAAAATTTAAATTTGCATGGCACTTTACTCCAATTGGCTCATTCGCTTGCTTAAATTAAACATTGATTCTGATTCCGCAGAACTGGGTTGGATGTGAAAAAGTATTTGTTGCTAACATTTTTTTTTCATTCGTTTTTTCCAGTTACGAGTCCTTTTTTAAAGCTGATCATTTTGTGTTAATTTTGTTTAGTTCTTTTTTCGTAACAGATTTAATGTTTAGTATAGAGCTTAGAAAAAATTTGCAGTGTGAGATAGGCAAGAAGTAAGGCATGTAGCAACATCAGCACGGCAAAGGGTGCTCCTTTAAAGGCAAGGAAGGGCAAAAATATTTTAAGTCGAGTGATAGCGATTGCTGTACGAGTCGTACGATTTTTGAATCAAGCACGGGCAACACCGGGCCATGCTGCTAGTTGACAATAAAA
>OZ010612.1:33751682-33876682 GCA_963932145.1 Acanthosepion lycidas
TTTGAGTAATTTAGTTCGCCAATTCTTGATGGAAACTCGTCAATTTCGAAACCCTGGAAATCATTTGTCGGGCTTTTAGCGAACAGCTTTTATAGCAAACAAAGGTTTTAAATATCATGCGCACTCGCTGTCGATTCAGGACGACGAATCAGCAACAAAATACCAGAAAATGTGGCCAAAAAATAAACTTATTCTTGAGAATCATCGTTGCATAATCGATCAACTTTGAAACATAACTGAAATTAGTTATGAAATCTGATTTAACATTCTCTGATAGTACTTCATATAACATTCTGTAAGAAAATTACCGTATTTTTCCGGTTTACAAGACGCACTTTTTTTCCTAAAAAATACCCTAAAAAATGCGTGTACGTCTTGGAAGACGCACACGCTCAGGCTTAAGTAAGCTTGGACTGTCACTTAATTGGCTTGACTGATAGGGACATAGATTTAAATGTTGAGTCATTACACTATAATGTTAGTTATTTATCTAATTCAGCCTTTTATATGATGTAACCTCAGTACTTAGATGTTACAAGTATTTGCAAGACTATAAACCTTCCTGAAGCCGAGCCACAAACTTAAACATGCTCTGTTTACTAGAAGCGGCGTGAACCTTTCTGATTTTGATAGTGTGGGTTTACTAACACTCTTATCTCGTGAAAATATCAGTTACCACCAGGCTGTCAGTAGTGATGATTCTGCAGATAATAGTTTAGAGCTTTTTTTATATGAATCCAGCAGTGACGTATTCTTGGGATTTGAGGATGAATAAAAAATTTTTGATTGTTTTATATTTTTACATATATATTTAAAAAAAATTAATTCATTTTATGAAAATAAAATTACCCTTGGAGAATGAAAGATGAATAGTATATTTACTAACCACCAACTGGTATGTCATTGCCATACAAACAAAATCGGACGGGTGATTAATGTAAACAATACGTGATGCCAGTATGTGAGGGACGCATGGTGAATGTGTCGATGTATGAGAACGACTTTTTTTCTTAGAAATTTCTTTCCAATACTAAGGTGCGTCTTCCAAGCCGTAGCGTTTTGTAATCCGGAAAATACGGTAATTCCTTTTCTTTTTAGTATTTTCATTTCGAGTTACTCCATTTTTTATACTGTGTGCATATAATCTAACATTTGAATGTTTTCAGTGGGCAATACTTTTGGTTATTTTTTTGAGTTAATCTTTTTTTATCCTTCCACCCCAAGCAAGGCGATAAAGCTACTAAGACGCCAGGGTTTATTGAGTGTGAAAAAATTTGGAAAAAAAAAAAAAAAAAAAAGAACATTTAGGAGAGAGGTCAATAAAAGAATAGAAATTAAGAAGACAAAAGATAACGATTGACATTGTATTTACATTTTTGGAAAGCAAATTTGACTGGAAATCAAGAAACTGGAGGACAATTTCACGTGCGAAAGAAGAAACTGTTAGCATAGAACTTACGGTTACATCTAGCCATTTCAACGGTAAAATGATGAAACCTAGGATGGACGGACAGATGCTTACTGGCCATTTTGCGTCCCGGACAATTGCGTATCAGAAAATTGCCTAACTGGACATTTGAGTCTCTAGACAATAGCATACTTCTGATAATTTTTTTAAGTTACCATACTTTTTTTTAACAGTTGCTAACTTTTAATTATTCTAAACAAGCAAAAAGATAGTTGACATAAATTTTGAAAGAAATTTTTTAAAGAGTTGTTTAATATAGACATATGCATACCTACCAATAGCTTTAATTACGCTAAACAAGCAGAAAGGTAGAAAACGTGAGAAAAATTTATTTTTTAAAGCAAGAGAAAATTCAGCTAGCTGTTTCAGTTCACTCCAGCAATGCGTACCACAAACATCTAATAGATTCTAGTTTTTTTTATTTTTATTTGGAAAAATTTCCGAAAATCAAACACTGGTGGAAAAATATTTGTGGACGAGGAGAATTACAGCTACCGCTAGCATAAGAATAAACGCCTTTGAAACAAAAACATACTGGCGATGTGTAGAGCAATCTTGCAACACTGTTAATCTGTCATTGCATTTTAAACAAAAATAAACTTAATTTTTTTTAAATTTTATTCCTTTTATAGAAATTTACCCCTTTTTCGACTTTTTTTTTTTTTTTTTTACTGAAAGGCAAATACAAAGTGACACATTTACGATAATCTGTAATCCAGACAAATTTAACTCCTAAAAATTCAAAGAGATAAATGAGCATTAGCAATGAACTTATTATTTTCATCGAAAATTTATTCTTTTTTGACAATGTTGCTTATTTAAGGAGGAAGAATAAAATAATGACAACAATGAAGCTATTAAAAAAAAAAAAAAAAAAAAAAAAAAATTAATAATGACAATTCTTTAGGAATATTAAAAGTAAATACCTCCAAAAAACAAACTAAATAAGGTTTAAAATGAATTTTTTAAAATGAAAATCTTTTATTTTAGTTTTAGGTTGGTGCAAAAATAATGTCGTTTTCTCACATATGTTACTATGTGAGAAAACGACATTATTTTTGCACCAACCTAATAGATTAATATTTCCGGTAAGCAAAATACTTTGCTGTATTTCAAAAACTAATTTAGATTAAATGGAGAGTTTATTTTTTTGTTAAAATAGCGATGGGGTACCATTATTGTTTATTCCCGACGGAATCACCAATTATGTAGCAGTTGTATTACCATTGTTGTCGTGAACGTCGAGGTCATCATTATTGTAGTGATTCAGTTACCAATATTTAACTTTGCCTAAGAAAGATGAGATTAAGGACAATGGGGGAACGCAATGAAATTTATATTTGACGTAAAATAGCACATAGAATAAAATACAAAACTGAACGGAATGATTTCAAAACAATTAAATTTATTAATGTTTGATGTACATGCATGCGAACTGAAAAGGTAGGACAGAGTCGTGTCCCTTTGATTAGGTATTAGTTGTACCAGAGCTCATATTAAGAAAGTTTGGAATTGTGAGTTGTGAAGTTGGTAAAAGTTCAGGAGTGATTTCAGAGTTCATGAATGTTGGTAATTGTCTTTAACGTCTGGCCAGCAAATGACTAAGACGGGAGTTCCTGAAGGTTACATCTTGGAACTTGGTAGCAAGGAATGAGACGTGCGAGAGAGATGAATGGAAAGAAAGACAATATTTATTGCTGTGAATACAACAAATGTGGCACAAGGCCAAAAAGGGGGGTTGGGGAAAAGGACGGTCATCACTTGTCTTAATATAAAACTTAGCTAGCCACAACCACTGACCCTATCATACTAGACAATATTCCTATCACCAAAACAACACATTTATCCATACCATTCTTACTACATCCAAAATACCTCTTTGTCTCAATGAAAATCCTAAATAATCCCTTATGTACAAATATTGTCTGTGGGGGGAGGGGCATAAAAACAACAATTTTTAAAAGATCCCCAATGAGTATATACAATTATGACATAAAATATTTACAAGAAACTAAACAAAAAATTATTTAGTAATAACCCCCCCCCCACAAACTTTAAATGTGGCAGAAATATCAGTTAACCGGACGAAATCGATGCGTTATATGTTAAATAAAAGAAACATTCATACCTCCAAGGCATTCACACAGGCACACACACATTCATACACAACAAATACGAAAAACACACGCGAAACGAAAGGCGCCCCGCATCTACCGGAGAACTGACATCACTGACCACCTAAACGAGTGAGGGGATGGATAGTTAAACTAAAAGGAAATAAAGTGAGGACAGAAATAAAAGGGGCCAATGCGCAAACACACCTTAGCTAAGTTTACCGAAAAAGGAAAGAAAAACTAAAACATCAAATACAAAAACCTAATCTAGCCTAATCTCGGGAAGGGTTGCCCATGTTCAACCCAGGAAAACAATATCCTTATGCCTAACCGGTATCAAAATGCCACTCAAGGTCAGCCCCTTTTACTCGGCGCATATGTGCAAGATTCACCCACCTTTTGCCAAATTCTGATGAGGTGAGCCGCCGCCTTTCCGTCCTAAACTTGACTTTAAGCTGATGCTTAAAGAACAAGATCAGTTGGGAAGAAGTGAACTTCTCGCCCTCATAGAATTCCTTCTGACGCGTCGTCCAAATCATGACTCTCATAACCCCTAGTAAACAACAGAACACAGTGTTCAGCCTTCGTCATCTGCGGCACCACATTGCTACAAACAGAACTGGCTTCAAGGACAAAAAAACTCTCCCTGCAGCATGCGAACTATGAGGCCTTCAACAAACTTGCACAACGACACTACCGCTCTGCACTGAAAAAAGGCGTGACCAATAGTCTAGACTTCCCCAGTACAGCGACGACAGTTTGGATATTTCTCCAAGCCTGCTGAACAAAGTCTCTTGCCGACCCACAGGGCCCCACGAATCACCAGCCTGGTGAGTGATGCCTCATCATTATTGAGACATTTCAACCCAGGCGCCCAAGGCCATATCGAGCGAACCTCCTGCTTCGTAAGACCGAGCTCGCCAATCAGATCATCTTGAATGGCCAACCTAACTAACAGTCGATACAATGCCTTACGAGACAACGCCTGGCCGTTGGAGAGGCCATCCGACGCCCGTAAGAGGAGTTTCAGAGCACGACGACATTCGCGGCAGAAGGAGCACTCGCCTCGGGGTATGCGGCCAATGGAAAGAAAAACTCGAGGAAGTTTACACGTGTTGGGTTTATATAATGGTCGTGTACTACGTGGGAGGCTCAAACAGAGAACGTGGCAAAAACAGATTGGTCGCGTGCAGGCGGTTTGATTGGTCGGAACTGATCACTCAACAAGGTAGAGTGGATGTGACTGACCAATGAATACTTGTTATATTTGTATGAAAGTAGGATGTTACCAGATAGGAAGAGTGCATTTCCTAAAAAGAGGTAAGGCTGGTTTGTTGTGGAAGTTCCCACAAACTGATGAGCGCTCATTTTTAATCGTCTTTCATCGTCATGTAATTCTCTTTATTAAAAAAATCTTTCTAAAATAAAATATAATTTTCTGAAAATTTATTTGAGGAATATTAACTGATTTAAAGTATAATTAATCTTACCTGAGACAGATATTATTACTTTAAGGTTAAAATATCGAAAACATTCATTTTTAACCAGACAGTCGCGTTTAAGGCATTTTCAGGTTTGACAGCTTGATATTTATCTAATGTTGTTCTATGGGAGCTTTAAGCGTTAAAAAAGTAATTGAAATAACGTGAGCGCCTTTTGTATATAATTTTTTTTGTATATAATTTTTAATTACTCAGTAATCTGAAAAATTTAAGAAATATTCTCCAGAATTTAATGTTTTGAATTTTAAATATTTTTGGCTGTAAATGTACTATAGTTATCACTTATTTTCTGATAATATCGTGTATTGTCGACCATATAATTAAAAATCGGCAAATTTAGACATATAAAAAATTCAAAATTAAAAAAAAATATTGTAGTGTGATGACTTTTACTAAGCTTTTCAATTTATAAGTAAATATAGGTTTTACTTAATAACATCACCTAATCCGTACAAATTAATGAAGAAATTTAAAAGATTTAAAAATTTATAGATTATTCTGATTAAAATTTAAGAAAAGAAAACAAATCTTGTAACAATTCATTATTGAAAAATTTTTTTTCTTAAGACAATACTGTCCATAATATATATTATTCATAAAAAATTAAAAGCTTTTCTAATTAAATAGTATCTTAGACTGCATTTTTTATTTTACGATTCAGAGCAGATTTTCAGTAAATGACTCACTGTTTAAAAAAAATAATGATTTACATTCTCCAAGCACTTCTGCTTTTAACTAATATAGATATGAAGCAGGACAAAATTTAATTTCTCAAAATTTCATTAATTAAGAAAGGGAGGTAACAGATGCAAAAATGATTTCTACCAAGATTTTCTAAAAAAAATTCTAAAATAACTTAATTCAGTTATGAATAAATCCTAAAAGTTTAATTAAAATCCAACAGTTATTTGATTTTTACAAGAATTTTCAAATCAATGTGTTTGTTACCGGAAAAAGATACGTTAAAGTTCCTAATACTAATCTTTGCAACCTCCGCTGACGCAAGAAAAATAAGTTTTTAAACAAAATTTCGAATGTGCTAGAAAGAATTAAAAAAAGTAATAAAATACTCAAAAAATACTTTCCTTTTAATAATAGCAAACATTTTGACGATTATTTTTTTTTTATCAATTTTTTAGGGGTCTTTTTTCATCATGCTATATCCTTTTTAAGTGAATTATTGGAGATACCAAACGATGAGATATCAATAATGTGAAATGATTTATTTCCCCTTTACTGGTCCCTGGAAGTTATCCGCCCCTTGTCAAAGCTTTTTAGATTTTTGAAAAATAAGCAACTTGTGATTTTGACTAGTGCTTAATTTTTGTGCTAGAATTAATACTCAAGTTACTTAAATGATTGCTTAAATGTTTTATGCTGTTTAATAAATAGAAAAAAAGACATTTTTAATTTAAACAAACCAACAGGTGTGTAGACATTTTGATACAGTAAAAACAACTCTAATTGTTTTATGAAATAACTAAAAGTATCAGTGGAAAATGTCATGAAGCCACTTCTGACCTTGGATCTCTGGTTGAAAGAAGATTGTATAGAACAGAAATCAAAGGAAATAATAATAATAATAATGATAATGATGATAACTGAGACTGTACCAATAACAATCGGAGCTCTGGTCCTCGAGAGAAAAGGATTGAACAATTTTGACTCAGGTAACATCAATATACAAGTTGCCCAGAAGAATGTCCTACTAGGAACATTCCATATACTAAGAAAAGTGCTATCAATTAAATGACAATTCTCCTATAGGGCCTGAGGACCATAGTTTAGACTCGGCTCTACAGGATACAAAGCAGGTAACATAATATACACAAATAATAAGAATAATTTTTCAAGGAGACTCCTAAACTGCAAAACCAAACCCGGTTACAGAAACAGGACGTGTAACAATTTTATGGTACTTTATAATACACACAGACAGAACAATCAAAGTCAATCACACAGACATCGTAATCAAAGACTACAACCCCCCCCAAAAAAAAAACAAAAAAACAAAAACAGAATGTCATTTCTTATTGACATGGCAGTTCATGAATATTATAATGTATCTTTTTGGAAGGTCTTCAAAGATACATTCCAGTCTGCAGGAACTGCTATGTCAATAAGAAAACACATTCTGTTTTTGTGATTTTCAAAAAACTATCAAAATACAAGGACCTTGAAATGGAAATCTCAAAAATGTTGCACTTGAGGACATCAACAATTCCAGTTGTAGTTGGATCCCTTGGATTGATTAGAAAAGGTTCCGATAGACTAATTAAAAGGATTCCTGGTAGTCCATGCCTTAAAGAAGTATAAAAAATTGAATTCACAAGTACAGCTCATACATTACGAAGAGCTTTATCTATATAAAATGTGTGTGATCGTATTTTTTCTTTTACAAAAATGATCAGTGGAAAATGCCACGAAGCCTTAGGTCTCCGGTTGGAACTCGGAAGAAAATTTGTATACAACAGAAATCCAAAGAAATTATAATAATAATAACAGGATTCGCGAATAACTGCACTGAACGATCTGCAACTTTGACGGGAAGAAAACTGCAAGAAATTGGTACAAACACCACCCAGACCCGGTTACAGAGATAGGATCAGCAACAATTTTATGAGACTTTACAAGACACACAGACAGAACAATAAAAGGTAATCGCCGAGACATCATGATCAAAGAACACAAAAACAGAATGTTCTTTCTTATTGACAAAGCAGTTCCAGCAGTCTGGAATGTGTCTTTGAAGACCTTTAAAAAAACTATTAAAATATAAGGATCTTGAAGTGGAAAAATAAATATGTGATCTTATTTGGTTTTATTTTTATGCTTATTTTTAAAAAAAAATAATGTTAATTGCAAAATGTCATGGTGCCATTTCTGACCTTAGGTCTCTGGTTGGGATCCGGAAAGAAATGTGCATACAACAGAAACCCAAAGAAATAATAATAATAATAATAATAATAATAATAATAATAATAATAATAATAATAATAATCGATATAATGTAAAATTTACTTTCCCAGAATGAACCGTGCCGCCCAGCACAATCTGGAGATTGATATGAAAGATAAGCAACATGCTCAGAGTATTGATGATCGAGTGCATCAGTTGAGAAATTCATCGGCTGGAATCGGTTATTACCCAGGCGTCGAAAATATTTGCAACACGTAAGTAATCATTCATAAATAAAGGACTGTAAGAATATAATGGTCATTATTCGTTCTTACTTTCTCTGAAATGATTGTCTAGATTTTAACCAAATATTTTGTTTAGACTTTTTCTTCTTCTTCATCTATCTGCCGTATTTGTCTTTTTGTTGTCTCTCTTAAATCTTGTTCCACCATTCGTTTACCAAATACTACTTCAGGCCTCTTCTGTGAAGAGAATGTCCAGCATTCACTGCCATATAGGAGGAGTGATATTACGTAACAGTTCAGTATTCTTATCTTTGCTTCCAACGAAATTTTCCTATTTTTTAATACTATACTTAGCTTTTGGAAGGCGTCTTTCGCTATCCCAATGCGCCTTCGGTTATTAATCTCACACTTTCCATCCTCTGTTAAAACATTTCCCAGATGCAAATAATCTTTTATTCTGATAATGAAAAAAGTTCCCGAAAAAAGTTTCTGAAATAAGGTCTTCGATAATAGAAAGAAGTCTTCGATAGTTACAAAATGTCTTCCATAATACAAAAAAAGTCTCATATAATTAAAGTATTTTCCAGTCATTGAAAAACGTCTATGATAATTCGAAAAAATATCTCCGAAAATTAAGAAATGTTTTCGATAATTCAGTGATGTCTTCGATAATTTAAAATATTTCCGATAATACAAAAAAAAATCTTCGATAAATACAAAAATATCTTCGATAATACAAAAAAGTCTTCGATAATTCAAATTTAATTTTCAATTACCGCATAATATTATAATTATATGATATTTTGTATCAGTTTTGCGGTAATTGAAAAACGTCGATGATAATTTAAAAAAAAAAAAATTATCCGATAATTAAAAATATTTGTTATAATAAAAATGTTTCTAAAAATTATAAAATATTTCTCATAATTCAAAAAAAGTCGTCGATACTTGATAAATACTTTCGATAATTTTAAAATTTTCCTATAATTGAAAATTGTTTCTGATAATTAAAATAAGTCTAAGATAATAAAAATATCTCCTAAAATTCAAGATTATCCTATAATTCAGAAATGTTTCCGTTAATTCTAAACTCAGTCATGTTATATTAATTTATGAATACACCTTGAGAAAGTCAAATTATAAAAAAATAACTTTAAGATGTATTCCATAGGTTATAATTTTGGATCAAGGATATAGGTTAAGTTATATAACAATTTGTATTACATATTTCATACAGTTATTTTATCTTCTGTTTTCCATGCCACTTCAGGACGTTCGTGGCTCTCCACATTTTCCTGACCTTTGTAGCTCTTAGTAAATTTTGTCTTTTTGCTATATCTCCTACACCTGCTCTACCACCCACAAGATAGTTAGGCAGTGGTTATACGCTGTTTTTCTCTGTCTCTCATTTGCCTTTAATGTGTCTTGTGAGTGTCAAATTTTCCAAGACTGCTTTTCTTTATTATGACACTTAGAAATTTCAACAGTCTCTCTTTATGATGTTAATTATAAGTGTCCTTTTTGTTTTAATTTTCTCTAAAACATTGTCATTGTTCACAAGTTCAGCCAATAGTATTTTCAGCATACTTCTGTAGAGCCACATTTCTGATACCTGAAGCTTTTCCTTCATCTGTGAGGAAATTGTCCAGCATTCACTGCCATATAGGAGGATTGATAATACATAGCAGTTCAGCACTGTTTTTTTTTTTTTTGTTTCTCTTACTTCATGTCTCCTCTTAACCTGTACGGAAATTGTCCAGCATTCACTGCCATATAGAAAGATGGATATTACATAGCAGTTCAGCATTCTTTTCTTTGTTTCACTTACTTCAAGTCTCCTCTTCATCTGTGAGTAAATTGCCTAGCATTCCCTGCCATACAAGAGGATTGATATTACATAGTAGTTCAGCACTCTTTTCTTTGTTTCTCTCGCTTCGAGTCTCCTCTTCATCTGTGAGGAAATTGTCTTGCATTCACTGCCATATAGGAGGATTGATATTACATAGCAGTTCAGCACTTTTTTTTGTTTTGTTTCTAACGAAATCTTTCTGACTGCTTACAAATCATCGCTATCCAAATCCACCTTCGGATTTTAGTGTCGCACTTTCCATCCTCTCTTAAAACATTTTTCCCTGATTGTTAAATTTTTGTACGTGGTTTATTTTGTAATTTGCATGGTGGGTTGACCAAAGAGTTTTCACGAATTTGTATCTGCTATCTCTTATGCGCTTTTTTAGTCTTTCTTTTTACACTTAGAATGCTTTCTGGACCGAGACTCCAACTTGAAGAGTTTTTCTCACAAGAGAATGTGTAAGAGAAAATATAGGAGAGAGTAATTTAAACTCTATAATTGTCAGTCCTGCTGAAGAACCACTGAACATTATGTGCTGGCTCAATCAATCAATTTTTGGTAATGTTTCACCTTCGGACCCACAAAAAGACCCCCCCTCCGAAAAAAAAAATTATATCAAAAGACGTTTTTTCTATTGAGACCGAAACTGCCGTATACTACCTCGACTCCCAAGCTGTTTGTTTTATTGGTTTAGTTTATTTTACGGCATATCAACTTCAATGGGTTATTTAATGTCGACAATATTTTTAGGATAAGTTCGTATCAATAGAATATGTATTCTTTGTAAAAAATCTGTTTGTAGATCAGGTTTCATTGACGTATTTTTCTAAAGAAGGTTTTTTGTCTGGAGTCAAATGTATTGCTAGTAATATTTTTTCCCAAAAATATATTACTGATATTTTTACTATAAAATCTATTTTTATACTTTTCTAGTGACGCTTTTGACGCCTGTTTGGTGGTTAACTATTTGCCCATAGCTGGGACCCTAGCAGGTTCTACTACTCCGGGTCAGGGTGGATCTGGGAACAACAGCAATTAAAATGTGGTTCCAATCTCCTCAAAACATCCCGATTAGAGTCCTTGATGTTGAGTGTAGTTTATCGTCTTACCCAGGACGCGGATGTAGTTTATCGTCATACCCAGGACCCACAAGACGTTGGTTCTCCTATTTTTATAATCCCGTATATATACAAATTATGTTGTAAATAAACAATTTAACAACTAAATAGTTTATAAGCAGTAAATTCGACCGTGCCTACCGACCGCTCTTTTGTGGCCGAGTCGGTTAAGGCACGTCAGCGTAAATGACGGTTCTGTATAGGATGCAGGTTCGAATCCTGTCAAAGAACGGATATTTTCTATGAAAATTTCTCGGACATTCAGGCCGGTGAATGTTATTTAATACTGTTTATTATAAACAGAGCATTTACTTAAATACTTGTATCTATAAAAAGAACGTTAAACATAAAAATGTCTTTAATAAATAAATTGTCGGACTTTGTCCATTTCTTAATGTATGACGTATTTTGTTTACATTTGATACGGCATGAGCAGTTATGAATGTACGAGATTCATGGAAGATTGAAGTTTATAAGAAGTAAATTCGACATTGCCTACCGAACGCTCCTTTGTGGCCGAGTCGGTTAAGGCACGTCAGTGTAAATGACGGTTCCGTATAGGATGCAGGTTCGAATCCTGTCAAAGAATGAATATTTTCTATGAAAATTTCTCGGACATTCAGGCCGGTAAATGTTATTTAATACTGTTTATTATAAACAGAGCATTTACTTAAATACTTGTATCTATAAAAAGAACGTTAGACATAAAAATGTCTTTAATAAACAAATTGTCGGACTTTGTCCGTTTCTTAATGTACAACTAAATAATGTATAACATTTGTACTGTTATTAAAATTCTAATCACAGCTTTTTAAAACAATAAACATTCATGAGGGAGTTAGGGTAGTATATAGTAATAGCTGTGTTAAGAGAAAAAACGTCCTTTTTACACACTGTTTTTTTTTGCGGGTTCGAAGGTTAAATTTTGTCCATTTTTTTAATTACAGGGTTAGTGTCCCTGAATCTTGGAGTCGCTATTCACAAGACAACTTGATTCGCTCTCAAAAGGAACGTGCGAATTCCGAGAAGCTTCGCGGAGACATGGACGCCTGTCTTCGATATTGTGCTACGAGCATGTGGAATCAATTCAATACTGTTAACAACTCATTCAACTGCCGAATTCAAGAGATGAGTGACACACGCAACAAGATGCAGGCTCATTTACAAAAGGTACTTCGTTTTACGTTGAGGAATTGAGTAACGTCGTAATTTGAAGCACTTGGCGTGGATCGAACTCACTATGTAGTAACGGTCTATCAGAGTAGCTCACTCACCACTGCTTCACCACAAAGCATTCTATTGACTAATCTTAACTTAGTTTGGCACTCACCACTTTGTAGTAATGGTCAACCAGACTGGCTTGCTAGCCATTGCTTCACCTCGAGATCCCTATTCACAAAACTTAGTTTAGTTTGACACAAGGCTATAAGCATGTAGTGCACAACGAAGATAAAACTCACTATTTTGTAGTAATAGTCAACCAGACTAGCTCGTTAACCATTACGTCCCTCCAAAACGCCTCCAGATACGTAGGTTATCGTTAAAGAAAACGGAATTGGTGTAATGAGTTCGAAACTGTCTTGGTTATTTACATTTATTTCAGAAAATGGCATGAATCCGCTCATCGCTGTGCTCTGTTTTATCGCCAGATATGTTGCCAAAATGTCTCGTCATTGGTATGTCACATTAACTAATGGAGACGATTGTGATATTTTGAGCCCTGGGCTAAATATTGTCTCCAAGACTTTATCACAGGAAGGATCATAGGTGAGAAAGAAAAAGACAATAGTGTTGATGAAACAGTGGAAGAAAGTTACAAGAGTGACACTCAACATCGAAAGATATGTTGAATTAAACAGGATCAGACTATAAGTGCTGTTATATATATATATATATATATATATATATATATATATATATATATATATATATATATATATTGTGAAATGGACAAAGTCTGACAATTATTTTAAGACATTTTTATGTTTATACATTCTTTTTATAGATACAGATATTTAAGTAAATGCTGTGTTTATAACAAACAGTATTAAACAACATTTACACGGACATCCAGGCCGGTAAATGTTATTTAATACTGTTTATTATAAACAGAGCATTTACTTAAATACTTGTATCTATAAAAAGAATGTTAAACATAAAAATGTCTTATATATATATATATATATATATATATATATATATATATATATATATATATATATATACAAGGAGCACTTATAGTCTGATCCTGTTTAATCCTATTTATATATATTATCCCTTACTGGCAGCACGAATTGAAGTTTAATGCACAACGCAATTTGTTTTATTAGCACCAGCACTCCATGTGCTATATATATATATATATATATATATATATATATATATATAATTATTTCTTTAAAAATATGATTCCAACTCGCTACATAAGAGGTCTCATGTTTCAAAACAAGAGCCGAAAACTTCAAAATAATATTTGAATTGCCGGATTGTTTAGAATCGGCAGGGGTGGGGTGTTAATAATTTGTATCAGTATAGAGTTACTTTCATAGATGCCGGGTCACGGTAAGGTGGGGGTGGCTAAATTTACGACGGAGGAAATTTTCGCATAGTCTACGGAGATTTATTTATTTATTTTTATTTTATTCTTTTATTATATCTCTTTATGAAAGGGATTTGTGTATATGAAAAGGCCGTAACGTTTGTTATTTGACGACTTCATAAAGGGTTATCAATTTTTGTAGGTTATTAAAACTATGTATATGGGCTATGGATTTTAAAATTTATTTTTTTGTATGCGTGTTTTTAGCTAGTTATTCAGAGCGTAAGTTCGGTTGTGTCGGCAGAAAACCGTTAATTCTTGCCGGTTGTTTAATAGGTTTTTATTGTTTATGCAAGAACCCTTTATGAAGTCGCCGATTCTAAACAATCCGCCCTTGATGTTACCATGGAAATTTTTGATTTCAATACTGACCATACTATTAAAACTCGTAAATTTCAGAAATAAGTCATTCCCAAAAAATTTCGCTTGAAGATGGAACAGAGCCTACTTTAACTCAAGTTAATTCAAATATTATTTTGAAGTTTTCGGCTCTTGTTTTGAAACATGAGACCTCTTATGTAGCGAGTTGGAATCATATTTTTAAATAAATAATTATATTTATGCTCTACTTTCGTATCGAGCACTATTTTTTTTAAATAATTACAAAAATACTAAGGAACTTTGGATTATTTACCAAACCAGTTTCTTTCCTATTTTCTACAATATTTTCACACACACACACACACACACACACACACACACACACATATATATATATATATATATATATATATATATATATATATATATAATGATTTACGATAAACATTCATCGGAAATGATTACAAATACATTGCAAATGAAGAAATGGATTGTCAGTGCTCAGGAATGAATGCGAGCATTACTGATACAATAGGGTTATTATATATATAATTATTATTTTGTAGCAGTGTTTCACTATAGGAAGGCATTTCAAATGAGGAAGAAAGGGATTGTCAGTGGTCAGGAATTAATGCATGCATTACTGATAGAATAGGGCTATTGTATATATAATTATATTTATGTAGTGTTTTTTAATACAGAAATATATTTGGACATAAGATATTATAAGATCTTTTATTATTTTTTAAAAGCCGTTTCCAATCCGGATGTACGTAATCATGTTTGTCCAAAGATTTCTTTAATATCTGTGAATTGACATAACTTTTTAAGAGAGAGATAGTGGAATGGTTTCCCACTGCCTGTTCCACAGTTTCGAATTCAAATTAGTCATCTTTAGACTAGCTGCCGAAGCTAGAGAACCTGGTCTACCACGTTATTTAACCGACAACTGAGAGACGAAAGTTGTTCATGCTTTTTCCATGGATACTAGTGCAAAATGAAGTCAAAAGACCAGGTGGGAACTTGAACTAGACTTATCCATTGAACTTTCCCCTATTTGCACTTTCTTATTTGACGCGAATGCATGCAATAATGCGGAAAAGTTATTGGCTCTAATCAGGAAGGAATATTTTTTTGAACTATCGAAACATTAATGGGTCGTCTTTTTTTAAAAAACATATTTAAGACATGTTTATATGTTTTATATTTGTTTTGTCTGCCATAATACGACTATTATTATTATTTTTATTTCGTTCCCTTTGATTTTTGGTGTGTACACACTTTTATAAGGGTCCCGCCCAGAGACCTAAAGACTGAAATGCCATCATGACATTTTTCACTTACCAATTAAATAAACCCGAAAAAACATATTTTAGATAGATTATCCTTATCTTATAACTGGGCTTGTCCCTCTCTTCGTTAATTCGTACGATTGTTACGCCCTGCCAATACCTCAAATAATAAACTATTCCATTTTGATCACGTAGAAAGAAAGAGAGAAAGAGAGAAAGAAAGAGAGATAGAAAGAGAGAAAGAAAGAGAGATAGAAAGAGAGAAAGAGACAAAGAGAGAAAGGGAAAGAGAGAAAGAGAAAGAAAGAAAGAGAGAAAGAAAGAAAGAGAGAGAGAAAGAAAGAAAGAGAAAAAGAAAGAGAGAAAGTGAAAGAAAGAGAGAGAGAAAGAAAGAGAGAGAGAGAAAGAAAGAGAGAGAGAAAGAAAGAGAGATAGAAAGAGACAAAGAGACAAAGAGACAAAGAGAAAGAGAGAAAGAGAATAAAAGAGAGAGAGAAAGAAAGAGAGAGAGAAAGAAAGAAAGAGAAAAAGAAAGAGAGAAAGAAAGAGAGAAAGTGAAAGAAAGAGAGAGAGAAAGAAAGAGAGAGAGATAGAAAGAGAGAAAGAAAGAGAGATAGAAAGAGAGAAAGAGACAAAGAGACAAAGAGAGAAAGAGAAAGAGAGAAAGAGAAAGAAAGAGAAAGAAAGAAAGAGAGAGAGAAAGAAAGAAAGAGAAAAAGAAAGAGAGAAAGAGAGAGAGAGAAAGAAAGAGAGAAAGAAAAAGAAAGAGAGAAAGAAAGAAAGAGAGAGAAAGAGAGAAAGAAAGAAAGAAAGAGAGAAATTAATGTTTAATGGCTGTTTCAGTGAGTTGGAAAAAGTCGACAATTTCAAATCTTTTCATTTGTATCCCCTTCCTTCTTAAAATAACTTAAATATTTATGATTGTTATTGCAATATTTTATTGAAGTTGTTATGCTCAAATATTTAACGATACGATAGGGGAATTTCTACGGATATTTTATTGTCGTAGAACACTCCCTGAGATTACTCAGTCTTTAACTTAAGAATTAAGATTCATCAGAATATTAAAATTGGAAAACCGTTAACATTTCACAGGTTAAAAATAATTATTGCTGTTGCTTATGGTTCTTGAAGCTTATCGTTCACTTGTTAATAGATATTAAAGAGATGAACTTGCCCGCTTAGTCCAACGATCGTTAAACGAATAATTATCGTTACAATTAGGTCTTGTCTGTATTTAGCATTCGTTTACAAGTCACATATACATGTTATCTTTCAGACGATGCAAGAGATTTTCGACACAGAAAAGTCAATTGACCTTTTGCGCAAGGCTATCCAGATGAAGGAGGGTCCCATGAAAGTGGCCCAGACACGTCTGGAAGAAAGAAATCATAGGATTAGTGTTGAACTTTGTAACGATCATGCTATGAAAACGTAAGTATACTTATCATTAGACTCAAAGGAATGAATTGACATGCTTTCTCAAAAGTGGCCTTAAATTTTGGTAAAATGCTATAGTGTGTCAAAGTCACCAGTCGAGATTTTAACTTTATTTCTGACAACAATTACTTTATTTTTATAGGTACTTCTACTACACATTTAGAGATTCTGAATAAAATGCAAAAAAGAATCTGCAATGTTATTTGTCCTGGCCTGGCATCTTGGCTTCAGTCACTTTCCCAGCGCTGTAACTATTTTCATGGTAATTGTTCTGATGAACTTTCCTCTATGGTTTTATTCCCTACCCTCACAAATTGTACATATGGGAACAAGTTAGGACTTCGTAGAGACTGAGGTATTATGGTGACTGTAGTAAGAATGGTAAGTAAGAAGGTGTTGTTTTGAAGTAAGGAATACTATAGTATGTTTGGGTCAGTAATTGTGACTAGTTAAGTTTAATTATAAGACAGAAGAAGACCAGTCTTCCCCATCCCCGCTTTGGCCTTGTGCCACATTTTTGTATTTTAAACAAAATAAATATTACTTTCCTTTTTGGTACTTAGACTTTATGAATTTAAGTGCAATAAAAGAGGTCGGAGGAGAATAGCCGGACTGGTTCAAACTAATAGGAAGACGACAGTATCTCAATTAACTGCTCCTTACAACGGAAGTATACAGAAGAGCATCTCTGAACACAAAACACGTCGAACCTTGAAGCACATGAGCTACAGCAGCAGAAGACCACACCGGGTGCTACTCCTGTTAGATAATAATAGGGAAATAAAATTTGTTGAAAATCCCGCTAAAGCACAATCATATTTTAATCTGGTGGGTGAAAACAAGAAGATTCAATCAAATCTCCCGAGCAATCAACAGCAGTACATCCACCCTATAGGGAGAGTTCATCTTTGGTAACTTTTATTTTCCACAATAGATACAAATATTCACACACAATATTAATTGTATAAATTCACACACAATATTAACTATAAATCTTAATTTACGTAATTCCAAATACTCAGTTGAAACTTATTCATTTAGATTTTATTTATTTATTTATAAAACTGATTTTTGCTTTAGTCCAAGATAATTTGTAAAATGTCTGAGGTGGTCATCTGAGGAGATCTATGTCGATGCATATGCGCAGGCATAAAATGAATACTCATTAACACTGTCGCAAATTCCGCTAATTTTCAATGGAGGCGGATTTAGCTCTATCTTCAAAAAATAGGAGAGACGTAGAATGTTCAGGTAACAATTGTAGAGTTGCGAAAAAGCTGCTCTTCACGACAAAACAGAACAGATGAGAGGCTGACAATAGTAGCCGCATCGTCTATTATCAAGGCCCCTTTTAAGCGCAATCATATTTTAAGCAGTTAGTAGAAAACAAAAAGATTCAATTAAATCTCCTTGATGACGTTTATTTTCTACAAATTTCCTAAGGATTACAAAAATTAGAGAATAGAAGAACGGTAAAACATTGACTGGTCTGTTGAGTGTCGATTTATGCTGCGACATTCGGATGGTAGGGCCAGAATTTGGTGTAAGGAATGTAAAATTACCGATACATCCTGCCTTATATCTTCAGTTCAGAGTGGTGGTGGTGTAACATGGGCGGACCATCAGTTACTCCCGATTCAAGAATCGCTGTTAATATAAACCAGCACCTGGATATAACCTATTTCCGGCTCTCTTACCACTTGATCTCCAAAAATCTCTTTTCCGATTGCCTTTCGCTTAAAGGGAATGCCATTTAGAAGATCGAATCTTGAACCACAATTTCCTGTCCTTTGTGGTGCTTAATAATTTTCGTCTTTTTGTTATCTCCTAAATCTAATTACACCACTTATTTATTCAATTTCGCTAGATAAGTTATACGTTGTTTCCTTTTGTTTTTTTTGCCTTTGATCTGCCCTATGAGTATCAAATTTTCCAAGCCCCCTTTCTTCATTATGTTTCCTAGAAATTTCAAGTGTTTCTTCCTGATGTAAAGTATAAGTGTCCTTCTTATTTCTATTTTCTCTAAAACTTCTTCGTTGTTCACATGTTCGGTCCATGGTATTCTCAGCATCCCTTTCTCTTGCTTCAAGTATCTTCTTCAGTTTTGAGTAGATTGTCCAGCATTCATTGCCATATAAGAGGACTGATATTGCGTATCAATTAAGTTCTCTTTTCTTTGTTTCTAACGAAATTTTTCTGTTTCTTAATACTTTGCTTGCTTTTGAAAGGCCACTTTCATTATCCCAAAGCACATTCGGATTTTGGTGCTGCACTTTCTGTCCTCTGTTAAAACGCTTCATAGACATTGACATTGTTGTACTTGTTTGATTTTGGTATCTCCAATTTCTAATGTGCACGTTGGACTGTTTCTTTTGCTAACAGCCATGCATTCCGTCTTCTTGGAATTGAGGTTTGGTCTTCTTTTTTTCACCCCAAGCAAAGCGGGAGTGCCACTAGCATGCAAGGGGTTACAGAGAGCGGGAGCAAGAGTAAAGAGGCGTGAAAGAGGAAAAGGACGGGGAATAGAACTAGGCATCTTGAGATGTCGATTGACATTGCATTTGAATATTTGGAGATTATAGCTATCAGGGAAGCAAGTAAGAGGAAGGGAGTTTCACAGACAGGAAGTGTGAGACATGAAGTTATTGGAGTAGAAGAGACGGCTAAAATTTAACGTTTTTGGCAGTGAAAAGGTGGAACTGAGATTTCAACCAGCGAAAGTAGCTCGCCGGAGCAGTTACCGTGAAAGTATATTTAGAAAAGACAGAAGGAAGTGACGGTACGTCTGTGAGAGAGCGATTGTCAGCTAGATGCCAGATCAGGGCCAATCACTTTGCATATCTTTTCAGTTTCCTTCATTATCTTCTGTAAGAGTTTTTGTAGTTTCCTTTCTATGTGATATGGTCCGGTTCCTTGTACCACGGTGATAGTCCAAGGTAGAACCAATAAAGAAGAACTCGAACACGTATATGGAATAACACAGATATATTACAAAGAGGAATATATACAGAGAAGTAGAAAGGGTTAGTACGAACAATCAGGTTTAGTAGAGAGAACAATGTAGTCTCGACCAGTATCATTATTCCAATGTCTTGCAGTAATTGTCTGAACGCGACTCTGTTTCGGACTGCCTCTGACTCGACTCTTGACTCGACTTGAACTACTGACTCCGCTTGAACTACTGACTGACTGACTATATTCAGTCACCACCCCACGACGGTGTCATGTGGCGCAAGGCCTTTTTAACGTCGGCATTCCGAGCCCATAGGCTCGGGCAAAAATATGCCATTTGAATCAGTATAAACGGGTTCAGGGCCGGTCTACCTCCCCGAAGGAGACTCCGCCCTTCGGCGTAGCCTACTTCGGGTTCCTCCCGTCCGTAGGAAGACAGTTTAACCGATCAGCCGGTCGATCGAGATCGACTTGAACTACTGACTTCACTTGAAGTACTGACGATATTCAGTCACCCCGCCACGAGGGTGTCATGTGGCACAAGGCCGGTTTAACGTGGGAACTCCGAGCCCGTGGCCTCGGCCAAAAATATGCCGATTGAACCCGTATAAACGGATTCAGGGCCGGTTTACCTCCCCGAAGGAAACTCCGCCCTTCGGTGTAGCCTCCTTCGGGTTCCTCCCCGCCCGAAGGAAGAGAGTTTAACCGATCAGCCGGTCGACCGAGATCAACTTGAACTACTGTATTTACTTGAAGTACTGACTCCTTGCCTACTCCTGAGGCGCAGTATTTATTAAATATGGAATAGTCCATTATTATTATTATCGGTAAGATCCCATAACACTGTCTCTTATCAACACTGTGACACCTGCACGTCTTATGTGGTTAAGATTGTGGCCGCCAAGAACAAATCTCTCAGAATCGCCTCATTGTATAAGTTGAATAAGTCCAGTGAGACGACACATCCTCGTCTTTTAATTCTCTCCAAGTCACCTCGATGTATTGGTTAAATAGATGTTGTTCTTAGTTTCCCGTTGTTCTTATGTCTTGGCTATGTTATTCTTGTTATAGGTAGCATTTGTTAGAATCGCCTGACTGTATAGGTTGTATAAATTTGGTGAGAATAAACACTCTTGTCTTAAATGCTTATCTAGTACTGTGCTTAAATTCGTAATGTCGAAGTACCCAAGAGAAAAGCTGATCAGAATAATTACCATGAAAATATTTATAGAAATGGCACAGGAAAACTATTTTTCGGTGATGGGAAAAGGACTGAAGACAAGATGCCAGGTCAGGACTGATAATATAAGACGATGTCCTATGCTAATTGTAGTATTTGTTTGTGATGTAATGATCGATATGTTCCCGAATTGCTCTCAGTCGTATATCAGAGTGTTTTACTGCTCTCCTGGTTTGAATGGGTTCATTTCAGCGCTTCATATAGTTTTATTTTGTTTTCTTAGATGTCTGATATCACTGATATTTTTTATATTATGATCCGTGTCTAGTCGAAAAGTAAAATCTCCAGTGAATGAATGTTCCAACTGACATACGTCTACATTTGACTTGATTCAAACTAATTGATTTTCTGTTTTTAGTTTGCAGCGTGAAGTGAGTGAGATCCGTGAATCAGTGCGCATCCTTCGCGAGAAGCTACGGAATGCCGAGACGGCCCTGGCCCGCTTGGCAAAGACACGCAGTGCCTTAGAGAACGACATTAAGATGAAAGAGAACAGCCTCGCTATCGACAGTAAACACTGTATGGGCATGCGCAAAAGTTTCCCCATGGATCCAAAAGTCGGACCAATCTTCCAGATGCCTATCGGCATCTAAGAACATTATATAAGAGGAGCAGGAGGGGTGGACAATAAGCAGTAAGGGGAGAGAAATTAACGCAGGGGGATGATTTGATTGAAGTAAAAAATGAGAAAGCAAAGTAGGGTACAGTAATGGGTGATCATGATGAAAAAAATGGCAGAAATTAATAGAGGTAGAGGAGAAGGGAGGAGAAGACATTAAAAAGTAAGTGAGGGTAAGGAAGAGATAGAGTAAGAGATAAAATGAGATAATGAAGATTAATTGAGAGAATGAAAAAGGTTAAGAAAAGAAAGGAAGAAGTGGGAGAGGTGGAGAAGGAGTAAAAGGAAGAGGGAAATTAAGAGGAGAATTTGAATTTTAACAGTCTGTTCTCTTTTCCTTATTATTTCTCTTTGAATGAAAGGTTTAATCCGATTGATCCAGTAACACGTAAATTTTGCAACAATTAAAGTTAAGAAAAGAAAGAATTATTTAAATGCTTAATAATCTATTTTATGGTAAAAGTTTCCTTTTTTTCGGTCACCAAGTTTACTCGTTTGTGTTGTAAGATTTTTTCACTGTATTTTTTAAAAGCAGCTCAGTAAATGTTATTCTCTTGCTGATCAGCACAGACAACTCCATTAAAAAAAAATCACTGATGTGTCATATCCTTGCTATCGTAAAATGGTTAAAAAGAATCCTTAATTAATCATTTTAAACAAGCATTTCTTTCCTTTCATTTCTGTTGCTTTTTATCACAGCTCTCATAAAAAGCAACTGCAAGAAAATGAAAGAAATACCAGTAAAAAATCAGTAATCATTAAGATAAGAACTTTATTTACGTTTACGATTATTAGATGTGAAGTAACAGTAAAATGAAAAAAATAGTCAAAAATGATAATATTGACAATGCTATATCTAAAAACTTTGGACAACTTCAGCTTATTATATCCGTTACTATTACTACTAGGTATAAATAACAAAAATAATATGCAAGATAAACTAGTCAAAATTGATAATAATGACTGTTATTTCTGAAATAACTTAAGATTATTCCCGTTACTGCTACTACTACTACTGTTAATACTAATCGATGCAATGCAAGAAAAAAGATAAAAGACAAACTAGTCAAAATTGACAATAGGGACAATTTTATATAAAAACAATTCGAATGACAAGATTATTATCCATTACTATTATTACTACTAGGTATAAACAACAAAAGTAAGATGAAAGATAATCTAGTCAAAATTAATTATAGAGACATTTAAAATCTTCAGACGAAGTAAGAGTATGTCCGTTACTACTACTACTTACTTCAACTACTACTACTACTATTACAAGATGTAAAGCAACAAAATGATGAAAGAAAAACTAGTGAAAATTAATATGATATCACAGAAAACCTTTTTCTTATTGTGTTCTTTGAATTACTATCATGAAATTCTGTGTCAAATTCTTTATCCGGCGTCCATTAAAAATAAAAATGACGAATCTGTTTTATTTGTCAAACGTAGGTGTTATGAAGGTTTTTTGTTTTGTTTTAAAGAGGCTAAAATGAGCGTCTCGATTACATGAAAGCGGTTAAGGGATGAGAAGAATTAAAAAATGCAAATCCACCCTGATACAACACTCAGGCTCAATACTGAATGGAGTCTTCTGGCGAATGCATCTTGTTAGAATGTAACCAGTTGCGGACGCACGAAGTTTTGTGGAACTTATATGACATTTTAGTTATTAGAGTTTTATAATTATTAGGGCTTTAAAAACAGACATTTTAAAATATATAAATATATACAAAAATATCTAAAGAAAGGGTGGTGTTGCGGATGTGTGTTGGAGATGAATAGAAGGTTTGAATTATCAGAAGGCCTAAAATTGTGTGTGTTCAATAATCTTCCATCCACAACAATTAATACAAGACAGAATAATGATTCATAAAAATCTTGTTTCAAAACGTAACAATTGAATTTATTAGTGTTTGATGTACATGCATGAATACTGAGTGAAAAGGTTAGACAGAGTTGTGTCTCTTAGATTTGGTAATATTTGTACCTAAGCTCATAAAGTGAAAGTAATTATTAAACTGTAGTTTAGAAGAATAAAGTTTCTTTAGCATGTTTGGAATTGTGTATTGTACAAGTTGGTAAAAGTTCAGAAGAGATTTCAGAGTTCGTACTTGCGTGAATGTTGGTAATGGTCTTTAACGTCTGACTGCATTAGTTAAGACGGGAGTTCTTGAAGATTACATCTTGTCAAATGAGACGCGAGAGAGAGTAAAAGAAACATGAGGGAGTTTACACGTGTTTTGTTTTTATAATTTTGTTGTACCACGTGACAGGCTCAAATGGAGAACGCGGAAAACAGATTTGTCGCGTGCAGGCGGTTTGATTGGTCGGAACTGACCAATCAGCGAGCTAGATTGAAGGTGATTAACCAATGAATGTTTGTTATATATTTGTAAGATGGTGATGGTGAAAATTACAACAGGAATAGTGCATTTTCTAGCAGGGATTTAACTGGCTTGTTGTGGAAGATTCCACAGTGGATTTGAAACTTATTAATCCGTCAGATTTGTACTAATTAAACGTCATTTCTTTTTACTGGATTTGTGGAGACGTTCCGTTTATTTATTATAGCGGATCGGATTGAGGGATCAGAGAGCCGAGTTCGAATTCCAGTCGAATCCATTACATTCACTTACGTGTTAATACCCTTCCGAAAGGTATTAATTTTCTTCTCCCCCCCCAGCTATGGGTAAATAGCAAGACAGACATGGTTCTATAGCCTTGGATGGTAAATGGTCTACCGAAGAAAGAAATGGCAACCTACTGCTAGAAAAAATCTGCCTCGTCAGTCATGTATCGAAAGATACATGATTGCCTAACCGTGTATCACACTTGACATATAACTGACTGATATTTATTTTCGTCTACCGGTCTTTATATTCGCGGAGAGAGCATATTTTTCTCCAGTAAGATTTCTCGAATATTCAGGCCGGTAGAGGAAAATAAATAAATATACTTTTTAATAAACAAACGGATCTTCTACTCAAATACGAGTATCCACTAAAAAAAATAACGTTTAAGTAATAAAAACCTATTGGATTAATTAATATTAGGTTGGTGCAAAAATAATGACGTAATAATGTCGTTTTTTGACGTTAAAAAATACGTCAAAAAACGACATTACTACGTCATTATTTTTGCACCAACCTAATAACAATCCATCCTTTTCTTTGGAAATTTCTTTGTTTACGTTATGATACGAAACTCAGCAGATGATGTCTATTTTGAAAGTCAGAGAAAAATATGTATTTAAAGACATTATTCGACTTAGCTTGCCCATCGACACACTCTGTAGCCGAGAGGTCAAAGCACGTCAGATCTAATGACGGTTTCCACTAGGGGAAGTACCGGAGAGCGTATATTTTTTTTCATCTAATAAGATTTTTTCAAATATTCAGGCTGGTAGACGAAAATAAATAAATCTGTTTAATATATATACACGGAACGTCTGCTCAAATACAAGTAACCATTAAAAAATAAAATTTAAGTAATAAAAATATTTAAAACAAACGGTGGAAGTGTGGGGAATAACACGGATAAAAATAAAAAAGTAAAATGGTGGATCGAAATGCAGAATGGAATGGTTCCTGATTTTAATCGTAAACTGTCTGATTATATACTACAGATTCTCTGCTCGTATTTTCTCCCAGTTCTCTTTTAGCCTCTGTGCACATATATATTTTTGTCCTCGATTGACTTTAAAGAGTGAGAAGCGAAAATCGGTTAGCACTTTTTGTTGTCTCATTTTTTGTTGTTACCGTATATACTCGCGTATCATGCAACCTTTGAAGACCTAATTTTGAAGTTAATTTGACTACAGTGAATGGATCTATAGTTTGGTCAACGACGTAGCCAGGGCCATCAGTACATACGCTAATTTTATATCACGGGTATGATGCGACCCCCTAAAAATTAGCTTCAAAAGTAGGTCTTTAAATGTGCATGATACGCGAGTATATATACAGTATATTTTTTAATCCACCACCTTACAGTGAATAATAGTTTTCATGCTGTTCTTCCCACGTTTGTTTTATATATTTTTGCATATAATTATATATACTTTTAAAATGGATGTTTTTAAAGCCCTAAAAATTTTCTACCATCCCCAGATTGTTTAAATATTAGAATTCCTTTTTTTTCCTCTCTTTTTTAACATTGAAATTCACTTTTGCAAGTAAATTATGAAGGCTGGTCAAAACGTAACGTCTATCCGTTTTAAATATACAGGGGTTGCTCGACTTACGACAGAGTTCCGTTTCTATGATGCGTCGTAACTCGATTTTCTGTGTTAGTCGGAATATACCCGCGATTTTCTGTGAGTCCTTACTTACGTCACCCATGAACAAAGTAATAATCTAGGACATAACGACACAACATAATTAGGACTAAATTAAAACACATGGGGCACATAAATTTGATACATATCAGTCAGTTATGTGCCATGCGTCGCGTAGGCGATCATGTATCTTTCCATACATGACTGACGAGGCAGATTTTTACCGCAGTAGGTTGTCATTTCTTTCTGTGGTAGACCAGTTGCCATCTAAGGCTATAGAACCAGGTCTGTCCATAGCTGGAGGGAGAAGAAGAAGATTCATACCTTTCCCAAGGGTATTAGCACGTAAGTGAATGCAATGGATTCGATTCTGATTCCTCAATCCGGGCCTCTATCCATTACTCCACCGTGCCACCCTATATATAATGAAATGAAATTGTTTAATCTGCTTGTTTTGATGAAATGACGAAGCATAAGATCTTGACTCTCTTGCGTCATATGTACGCGGCAAACAGTATAAATCGAAGCAAGATTAATGGAAATTGTGTCATAACCACGAATCGTCGTAGGTCGGGACTGTCGTAACCCGGGGACTTACTTTAATAAATTTAAAAATAATTGCAAAAGTTTCAGAATTTCAAATTTAGTTCTTAACATAATCGTTTCCCTTCTGAATCGTGGTATGAGGATCAGCCAAAAAGTAATACCTGTTATTCTTACTCTCCTTCCATCTGTCTCGTGGTATGATAGTCAAAAAGTAATACTTGTTATTCTTTAATTAAACAACATTTAATAGTAGATGCTCATAAAGAATATTGAAATGAAGACAAAAATTTCAAGATTGCAATTCTAATCTTCAAGTCTATATTCTGAATCGTGATGTGCGACTTTTAAATTTTTTGAGTGTATATATACCCATCACTTGCTAACGCGTAGTCAGAGTTTGTTAGCCTTGATTGGCATTCTATATAGCAGAAGGATCACTATGATTTCAAAACCAGTATAAATAGGGTTCACTTTGATGAAAACCCTTCAAGTGACCAACGGCTTTATCCATGTGATGAGGGCGGACGAACGGCGGCTAGGAAGCCAGCTTTCGAGTAATGACCGGAAGAGATCTACTTTTTCCGGATGAGAATAATGGACATACAGGATATGTGGGTGGATTGCGGTTTGGGGTGAGAAATCAGAGAGCAGAGTTTGAAATCCAGTCGAGTTCATCTCATTCGCTTACATGCTAATAACCATGGGAATGGCGTGAACTCACCTCTTCATCCCTCAGCTCTCGGTTAAATTGAAGGGCAGACTGAGCTCTCTAACCGTGGTTGACAATAGAAGGACATCTCTTAAACTATTACAACTGTCGATAGTCCACGGCCCTCAGCAATGACGATGAGAAGGAACAAACAAGCATACCCACCACGTGGAAGCTTCTTGACTGTTTTTTTATTCTCTATGTGCGACATTCCTCTTTCGTTTGGTCGTGATTGGCGTATCACTGTCCACCATGTCCTATCTATATAGTGCAGTTCAAGAAGCTCATGAGCTGCAAACGCCCTCTCCTTTTCGTGGCGTCAGTCAGCATTTTGGGAGACCACTTTTGAGTAGCCAAGAGACGCTACTAAATTTCCGGCATTACCAAGGCTCGCTTGAAGGCTTTGACGGAGATTTTCGATAGTGATTCTTCTACCAGTTACAATGATAATATCAATCTGTTTGTTCTTCTCCCGATTCACAGCAGCAGCTGGCCTGCCCCTGCCGGGCCTGTCACTTTCTCTCTAGGATTCCCATTAACACTACTACAGCCTTTCGCTAAAAATCCACAAAGTCCCTATGAACTTTTGCAGCACACTTTCTTTCTATGTGTCGTGTCCTTTTAGGACGTAGGCGATCATAGCTCTCCACCTCCCTCTATCTCTTGCAGCTCTCAATAAGTTCCTTCCCTCTGCCACCTCCCCCTGACCACGTTCTGTCATCCATTTGCTTAAGGCCGCTTGGTATGTCATGCGTTGTTTTCCCTTGTCTCTCTTTCTCTCTGTTCGACCCGTGAGTATCAGATTCTCCAGACCTTCCTTCCTCATTATGTGTCCCAGGGACTTCAGCTGCCTCTTCCTGATGTTAAGTATAAGCCTCCTCCTTGTTTGCATCCTCATTAAGACCTCATCATTGCTCACACACTCGGTCAATGATATCCTCAGCATCCTTCTGTAGAACCACGTCTACGTCGCCTCAAGTCACTTTTTCGTCTTTGAGGAAATCATCCAACATTCGCTGCCGTAAAGGACAGCTGTCACGTAAACAAAAATTATATAAGAGCAATTTCATATGTCTTCTCGAGGTGCAATTATTTTGGAAGTGGTTTAGGGATAGCAAAAGAAAAGAGAACTCTGGACTTCTAGACACTATATGCTTTAGAGGTAAAATAAATAAATAGAATTAAAAAAATTGAATAATACTTTGAAAATGAAATTAAAACAACTAATACTTTTTGACCAGCCTTCGTATGATGGATGCAATTTCGGTTAATTTTTGATTGAGAAATTCGGACACGAGGAAATGCAAGGAAGGGAATGATTGGAATTATTCGTATTAACAATGAATAGAAATTATGAGTGAATGTAAGTTGTTTGGGGAATCCAGAGAGGATCAAGTAGCGAAAATTAAGAACGAAAATCAATTCTTTATTGCATGTTTTGAAATCAAGCTAATATAGGATATAGAAGATTATGGGAGAAATTGGATCTTTTTGAATTGCACAATCCAGATGACGATGTGTTAGAGAAAATAAGTGGTTAGTAAGTGTAAAAATAATCCAGATGACGATGTGTTAGAGAAAATAAATGGTTAGTAAGTGTAAAAATAATCCAGATGACGATGTGTTAGAGAAAATAAGTGGTTAGTAAGTGTAAAAATAATCCAGATGACGATGTGTTAGAGAAAATAAGTGGTTAGTAAGTGTAAAAATAATCAGCTAATAAGCTGAATACATTTAAGAAAATAATAATAGAAAACTAATTGAAATAAGGTTTTGAAGGAGAGCAAGGCGACAAGGAAACTTAGTTGACGAATTAGGGGAGAGTAAGGTATATGACATATTAGGAGAGCAGGATATATGACAGTTGGGGTAAATAAACTAGTTGACGGCTAAGGGAGAGTAAGGTATTGAACTGTTAGGAGAGAGTAAGATATTTGACATATCAAGAGAGCAGGATATATGACGGTTGGGGGAAAGTAAGGCAGTTGACTGTTAGGGGAGAGTAAGATATTTGACATATCAAGAGAGCGGGATATATGACGGTTGGGGGAAAGTAAGGCAGTTGACTGTCAGGGGAGAGTAAGATATTTGACATATCAAGAGAGCAGGATATATGACGGTTGGGGGAAAGTAAGGCAGTTGACTGTTAGGGGAGGGTAAGATATTTGACATATCAAGAGAGCAGGATATATGACGGTTGGGGGAAAGTAAGGCAGTTGACTGTTAGGGGAGGGTAAGATATTTGACATATCAAGAGAGCAGGATATATGACGGTTAAGGAAAAGTAAGGCAGTTGACTGTTAGGGGAGAGTAAGATATTTGACATATCAAGAGAGCAGGATATATGACGGTTAAGGAAAAGTAAGGCAGTTGACTGTTAGGGGAGAGTAAGATATTTGACATATCAAGAGAGCAGGATATATGACGGTTAAGGAAAAGTAAGGCAGTTGACTGTTAGGGGAGAGTAAGATATTTGACATATCAAGAGAGCAGGATATATGACGGTTGGGGGAAAGTAAGGCAGTTGACTGTTAGGGGAGAGTAAGATATTTGACATATCAAGAGAGCAGGATATATGACGGTTGGGGGAAAGTAAGGCAGTTGACTGTTAGGGGAGGGTAAGATATTTGACATATCAAGAGAGCAGGATATATGACGGTTAAGGAAAAGTAAGATAGTTGACGGTTAGGGAAGATCAAGGTGTTTGGCGTATCAGGAGAGCAAGATAAATAGCGGTTAAGGGAGAATAAATTCTTTGTTAGATTAGGAGAGTAAGGCGTGTAATGGTTAGAGACATGGCACTTTACGGTTAATAGAGAGAAAAGTATTTGATAGATCAGGAGGTCAAGGTATTTCTCTATTCAGGGAGAGTAAGTTATTTGATAAGTTAAGAGAGCAAGACATATGCCGGTGAGGAGAGAGAAAACTGATAGATTCGTAGAGCAAGATATCTGACATTTTATTTGAACATATTTTTGAAATGGGATGCAAAAAGTTGAGATCATCATTTTTTTTATTTACTAAGCCTTACTTTTGACACAAGAAACTTTAAAAAAAAAATGAACTAAATATATTTATCAATTCAGCACGACTTAAAGTTTGATACACGCAGAGATGTAGGCACACGAAAGGCTACCATCGAAAATTAAAAATTATTTATCGAAAATAAAGGCCCTTACTTCTAAATTTATAATTTTCTGTTAGAGAGTTAAAATTTGTCTTTAATAAGACTTCTCGAACGCTAGACGAAAATAAATAGTGTTTAATAAATAAACGGAGTGTCTACTCAAATATGAGTATCCACTAAAATAACTTTTAAAGTGATAAAAACCTATATAGTATATGAGCTTATTTAAAGTGTGGCACGCCTACAAGTGTCGCTACTCGAAATAGAGTCTGCTAATGAAAGTTAAATGAAAATTCTCGGAACAACAGCATTTTTTGTTTCTTTTGGGGTCAAAGTAAAAAGCTGAATGGAATTGTTTCGAAATTCCTCCTACTATTTCTTTCAGCAGAGTTCTACGAGACGAGTTTCTCAGCCAGGAGAGACATTCAGACAAAATACTGAATTACAATGAATATCTATTCTCAATTACGTATGACACTGTCTTCAATTGAATCATGTTTTCTATTAGAAACATTTCTATATTTATTATTGTGTTTAATCTATTTTACTCATTATAATTTGTCATTTTATTACTTGTTAACATGATTTTAACATTTTGGTCGAAAGTTTTCTTATTTTTTATGACTTTTATTTATTTTGTAATATTGTATTACTGGATTACAAAATAAACATGAATTAAAATAAAGATAACTATTTTTACTTATTTATTATATGTTTCTGATAAAGCCCCTTCATATTCCATAAGTAAGGAGTAAATTTCAATCGGATGGCTTCTTCCCAAGAACGGTTACTTTGTGGAACTGAAGGCTGTTTCAGGAGTACGCTTTCCCGACCACTACGATTTTAACCTCTTCAAGTCTATGGGAAATCGTTATCTTTCTCATATATCTCCATAAAGGGCGCTCACATAGCAACAACAACAAACTTCAGTAACCCTCTATCTTGAATGGCTCTTGGACCTTGATCATTAATATAAATAATATGAAAAGAGATTGGTACAAAGTTGTTTACGCCAAATTCTGGCCCGAAAGGGTGAACATTAGTAAAAAAAAAAAATATTGTTATGAATATCCTATTAATATTTTAGCGATCCTATACGAATTATAGCTTAGCAAAGATATCCCACTATATACAGTGTAACCCGGATATAAGAGAGTTGTCGGGACCGGAGAAGAAGTCTCTTATATCAGGGTTTCTCTTATATCTGGGTTTGGTCTATTTCCGGGTTACACTGTACGTATGTATATATATATATATATCATAATTGTTTTTTTTAATATATAATCATCGCAGCACCAGAATTCCCATCTTTCAAAATTGAAACTTCGATTCAAATTCAATCATAAAAATTAAACTTAAAATACAAAGTTCCGTTCCATTATCAAGCGATCATCATTTCAACTTAGAGCTAAATACATTCTTATTGTTGAAAGTAGAGTCCATTAGAGGTAAAAAAAAAAAACTGCAAAGAATTCCAGTAAGATATCTTTAAACATTTCTAAAGATACAACGATTCAAAGCTTAATCTAACAATTAAACATTTTTCTTGGACTATTTTGCTATTACATTCGGTATATATATATATATATATATATATATATATATATATATATATATATATATATATATACACACACACACACACACATATACACACACACACACACACACACACATATATATATATATATATAAGTGTGCATGCGAGAGAGAGAGAGAGAGAGAGAGAGAGAGAGAGAAAGAAACAGTTTGCGTGTGTGTGTATGCGATTAAAAACATGAATTGCTGCAAAAATATTTTGCTTACGTTTCGGTTATGAACATAAAGTTAGCAGATATCGACTTCGAAATGTCCCAACGACAGATATGAATTTCTTAAACAGAGTAACTGAGCCTTGCTTTGCTGTAATGGTTTCTCGTAGCCTTATAGTTAAATCCAACAGGGTTGAAAGTGTTTTTCTTGAAAAAATAGCACACACGGTCTCAATTCCGGTCGAGAAGGACCTTTTTGTTTTAATAAGAGTCTCGATCTCTAAGCCGGTAGATATTAATTTCAATTTTTTAATGATAAACGATATATCCACACAGTCTCATGCACCCACTAAATATAACGCTTATAGTAATAATAAATACACGCATATACGCACACACACACAAACACACGTGCACAAAAAATTCTATTGTTATATTTATATGCCACTTAATAAGTTCTACTATCACAACAGAATTTTATGATTTACATTTTTTTGTTTTATTTTACTGTTTTAAATTTATATATTTTTAATTTTTAAATTTCAAAAAAATTCTTAAATTCTGTTTGTATGATAACACCTCATTTTCCCTCTTTGATTGGCATCGAGTATCCTTGAATTATCAAAACAACAATTTTTGGGGTCACATTCTGAGGAAAGAAGAGCTTGGAGAATATGACACTCAGAGGGCTTGTTGAAGGCAAGATATACAAAAGGAAACGTGCTTTTGTAAATGGATAAGAGGACAGGCGAAGGTGATCATGGATCCTCGAAATGTCCTATCCTTTGTAAGTAAGGACATGATACAACGCGATCCACGCCCAAGCTTTGCACCGACCAATCAGTGATCATCCCCCCACTCTCTGTTTCATTTCAATCCGCGATGTCCTCGGTGTCCACCGAAGGCTGGGAAAGAGCTCAATGCATGTTTACAAGGTAACACAATCAAAGAAAAACGTTACGTCATGAAATAAGAACACGAACCCTTTTTACCATATGATGATTTATTCAGATCTTCGCTTGTTTATCCGGTATGTCGATTTAAGCCGCAAATAATATCAAAACAGGAAAAATACGGAAAACAAATTGAAAATTAAAAAGGAATATTATTGAAATTCATATATACAAATCCTATAGAAATAATAGTTCTTGTTGCAAACAAATTGTTCTGTTTGCGGCTATATGAAACAATATTCGTCCACTTAACTGAAGTCCTTGCTGTTGTAGAATGGTTTCACATACGTACTAATATAGTACGGCTCGCATATCAAAGTGCAGGTAGAATCAGAGACGATTTTGACCCCCTGTGCCAAGCAGATAACTTGGCAGAAAAGAGGAAGAGTAAAAAAAAACAAAAACAAAAAAAAACAGAATAGTGTTTTTTCTATTAGGCTGGTACAAAAATAATATCGTTTTTGACGTATTTTTTAACGTCAAAAAACGATATTATTTTTGCACCAACCTAATAATTGGCGCCAACATATTCTGGCTAGTGATTGCTTGGTTTGACGATATACGTGATCTCTTGAGAGTGCAGTTTACCAAGGGCGATAACTCACTTACGTAACATTTTTCTTATACCGGGTGAGTAGGTAGGTGATATTGGGGGACAACTTCAGCTATGTTTGATCTTTCACCTTACCAAATCCCACCATCTGCTCATCCCGACGTGTTGGATAACAATACGAAAATGAAGGCTTCGGAAGCGCGACATGGACACGTCCGTCTCCCGCCAACGGCTGGCGATTATTTTCTCCGGCCCCAAGCATGACTGTTAATACAGACCAATAGCCAAATATAACCTCTTTCCTGTTTTTTTTTTGCGACTTCATCTGCAAAAAATCACCCATCCCCGTCGTTACTTACGAGTCTCTCTACGGTGAAACTGGATGCCGCTTAGAAAACCGAATATTTGCTGGTCCATCAAACAGGAACAATTGAAATTGAGATAAAATCGCTTTTCTCCCTTCTATGTGGATGGTTGGTTGATTTTGTTTAGCGGCATATCAACACCACTATGGGTTACTTAATGCCGAAATCTAAATATTTTGTACAGAATTCTATTTTATTTATTTTATTTTTTGGTTTGATTTTAGTTATACAAATCTTACTAATTAACCCATATCTAAGGAGAGTTGGATTCATGCCTTTCCCAAGGATATTTGACGTAAGTGAATGTAACGAAGTCAATTGGATTTGGAACTCTCCGATTAACAATTCCGAGCTGTTATCTATTAAACAACCCGCACATCTAAACTTGCAGCACCTGGAATTCCTAAGCAGCCACCAGTTTAGGCACTGAATCCTTCTATGTGGATCTCCATAGTATCACACATGACACTAAAATAACGGTTTTTTCTTTACTTGGTCGTGAAACTAACTTGCTAATAATTATTCCATAACGGTTGTGTCTATTGTTACGGTCAGTGAAAGAAAGTTACGCCTTTCCTTAACACATGATTCCATTATATTTACACTCCGTAGTTAAATAAAAATTATTTTTTGTGTTCTTAAAGGGCGATAATTTTGCTTGCTCAACCGCTACTCCTATAAAAAGGCTATAAAAAGGCTATAAAAAAGAATCCTTAAGAATTTCAATCCAGATATGAACGTTTATTTTCATGAAACAGCAAATAAGATAAAAATTTTAGAAACAATTTTATATCATAAAATGTGGGAGAATATATTATATACATTTTTATATAGCAAAATAATTTTAGGCAAATTAATGACAAAACGGGAAAAAATTCTATATAACGTCTTTCGTCATTTTAGAACTTCATTGGTCTAAAGTAATGTTTTTATTCCCACTATCTACATCATTCCGACTATTAGCCTCATTTTTAGTACCATATTAACGATTTTTCGGCCGTTGTACGCTCCGGCTGTCTTCAGGAGATATACGCTGAAATTTCGAATCGAACCTTTTATTTTTTTCCCAAGGACACATGGTCCACTGGATGAAAGCGTTGGTTGAATAATCCCAAAAGTGACTTCACCCAAAGAGTTGTGAGTTCAATACCTAGCCACAGGAGAGGGTAACAAAAATCTGGAGAGTTAACTGAAACTGTGATATCCAAAAGAGGCATGGAACGTGGAATCAGAGCAATCTACCCATGTGGACTAAATAAAGAGTTCGGTTTGAACGTATATCATCTGAAGAAAGACGGAGCGAACAACGACTGAAACGTCGTGAATATGACAATAAAGATGAGGACAACAATCCGAACGATGTAGATAGTAGAAATAGTTACAATACCTCATCTCAGAAATATAGACAGATCCTGAAGAAAACCAAAGCGTACAACGACCGAAACGTCGTGAATATGACAATAAAGATGAGGACAACAATCCGTACGATGTAGATAGTGGAAATAGTTACAATACCTCATCTCAGAAATATAAACAGATCCTGAAGAAAACCAAAGCGTACAACGACCGAAACGTCGTGAATATGACAATAAAGATGAGGACAACAATCCGAACGATGTAGATAGTGGAAATAGTTACAATACCTCATCTCAGAAATATAGACAGATCCTGAAGAAAACCAAAGCGTACAACGACCGAAACGTTGTGAATATGACAATAAAGATGAGGACAACAATCCGAACGATGTAGATAGTGGAAATAGTTACAATACCTCATCTCAGAAATATAAACAGATCCTGAAGAAAACCAAAGCGTACAACGACCGAAACGTCGTGAATATGACAATAAAGATGAGAACAACAATCCGAACGATGTAGATAGTGGAAATAGTTACAATACCTCATCTCAGAAATATAAACAGATCCTGAAGAAAACCAAAGCGTACAACGACCGAAACGTTGTGAATATGACAATAAAGATGAGGACAACAATCCGAACGATGTAGATAGTGGAAATAGTTACAATACCTCATCTCAGAAATATAAACAGATCCTGAAGAAAACCAAAGCGTACAACGACTGAAACGTCGTGAATATGACAATAAAGATGAGGACAACAATCCGAACGATGTAGATAGTGGAAATAGTTACAATACCTCATCTCAGAAATATAAACAGATCCTGAAGAAAACCAAAGCGTACAACGACTGAAACGTCGTGAATATGACAATAAAGATGAGGACAACAATCCGAACGATGTAGATAGTGGAAATAGTTACAATACCTCATCTCAGAAATATAAACAGATCCTGAAGAAAACCAAAGCGTACAACGACCGAAACGTCGTGAATATGACAATAAAGATGAGGACAACAATCCGAACGATGTAGATAGTGGAAATAGTTACAATACCTCATCTCAGAAATATAAACAGATCCTGAAGAAAACCAAAGCGTACAACGACCGAAACGTCGTGAATATGACAATAAAGATGAGGACAACAATCCGAACGATGTAGATAGTGGAAATAGTTACAATACCTCATCTCAGAAATATAAACAGATCCTGAAGAAAACCAAAGCGTACAACGACCGAAACGTCGTGAATATGACAATAAAGATGAGGACAACAATCCGAACGATGTAGATAGTGGAAATAGTTACAATACCTCATCTCAGAAATATAAACAGATCCTGAAGAAAACCAAAGCGTACAACGACCGAAACGTCGTGAATATGACAATAAAGATGAGGACAACAATCCGAACGATGTAGATAGTGGAAATAGTTACAATACCTCATCTCAGAAATATAGACAGATGTAGCAAAGCTTTTGTTGATATAATTATATATACGTGTGAAGGAGAGGGGGATATAAAAAACGAACACGTTGGTTATAATTATACACAGATAGAAAATCTTGAACATTTTGGAACTTTAAACTTTTAAATTCATATTTTTTTAGATGTGTCTTCATATATAGTCTAACCAATTTCCTTTGTGTCATTTTGCCATTAATTTGACTAATAATAAAATATATAATTAAAAAAAAAATGTTTTAGTCATGTCATATTTTTCAGAATTAAATATAAATATATTTTCTCTAAATTTTTTATAATGTGAAACATTTAGAGAAAAATTAAATAATGATACTTATGGTGGTTTCTAAGAGTATCTTAGATGTGGTACAAGGCCAAAAGTATTGAGCACCCAATGAGGAATAATGACACTGATACATTGAGTTAATAAATTTGAAAAAGAAATACTTGGAATAAATGTTAAATGTCTTTGGAAATTAAAAGTAGGGGGTATCTTGTGTAATGAAGTGGATGTACTGTCGAAACGATAACACCAGACTTGAATCTTTCTTTACTTAACATTATATTTTTCACCCCTAATTACGGCTGCATAGAATCCTCAGTCGAAAAGAGTCCTTATGTTCTCGTCTGCGATGCATGAGAGACTGCCCAACTCTTTCTTGGAGTGGTTGCTTATATAACTGTTTCTGTAATGTAACTCATTCTCAGGTTTGCAAAAGCGAATGCAGGTGTTAGGTTACCTGCTTTTGAAGTTGGCGGCTGGGAGTAAACCCGTGTACCTTGTGCCTGGCTTCTTTGGTCTGAAGTGAAATCGAGTGCAAAACATATTTCGGCATAATTACTACATTTGAATAAAGGTAGTATAGTATAAAATAAAAGTATTCATAAGTTTGAATAGCAGTGTAAAAACAGGATTGCATGCTTTTAAGGGAACGTCATTGAGATAAGCCGGTATGACCGTGGATGGCCAAATATTTATCAGATATGAAATGCTGGATTTATTTCAAAGATCAAATGAAACCGGTTAGGAAATCATTAGAGAAAGACTTGCATCTATTATAAAAGGAGTGTTAGTTAACTTGCTTTTAATATTGCTGCCGCATGGCTGATGCTAGCCTCCAGGAGAGTGACTCATTGCTCCTTCTCGTTTTAAAGTTGTCCGATGACGTGAAGTGGAAAGACTTTATTGAATCAATTGCTAGATCAACTGGTAAGAGAGTTGGTTCACTGTGTCGTGTGAGACAAGTTTTATTTTCACAATCTATCTTACATATATATATATATATATATATATATATATATATATATATATATATATATATATATATATATATATATATATAAGTCTACCAATGGTTCATGTTTTGAATATTGCTACCACAATTTGGTTTGGTGCTTCTGCTATACATTTAGAGATTCTCGATAAAATCCAAAGAAGAATCTGCAATGAGCTGGTATCTCGGTTTCAGCCCCCTTCCCCCCGCCCTAACGTAGCTTCCCTGTGCATTTTCTATAAATACTTTTATGGTAATTGTTCTGATAAACTTTACTCTGTAGTATCTGGACTTAATGAATTTAAGCTCAGTACTAGATTGGTAATAAGGTGTCATCATTTTACAGCTGAACTGGTTAGATGTAACCGTAAGCCCTATGATAATAGTTTCCTCTCTCGCACTTGTGTCTTACTAGTTTTATTGGTTTACTTAAACCGAAATGATTAAAAAAGGGACGAAAGAAAACGGTGAATAATCTAAGATTTTGTAAATGAATGGCAGAACAAAGAGTTGAAAGTAAAATAAAAAGAGAAACATTGACAAGATTCGAGAAGAATAGGGAGATGTGGAGAACCGTGGTCATTCATGTTCTGCAGGAAGACGGTATATACAATAAGAATATAATCAATACTTTTCTTTTTAAAAACTATTACGTTTTCATGTTGGATGGTCGGCGATTAAATTAATTCCTCCACCAGCATTTAAAAAGGGTTATCGCGTGGTCAAGGCATATCAAATAGCAGAGGCATTCAACAAATATATATATATATATATATATATATATATATATATATATATATATATATATATATATATATATATATATATATATGTGTGTGTGTGTGTGTGTGTGTGTATTTGTATATATATATATATATATATGTATTTGTATATGTATATATATATATATATATATATATATATACACGATATAGTATATATATATATATATATGTATTTGTATATGTATATATATATATATATATGTATTTGTATATATATATATATACGATATAGTATATATATATATATATATATATATATATATATATATATATATATATACACATACATACATACATACATATACGATATAGTATCTATATATAAAATTCTGTGACTTCTGTTAGTCCGTTCGTCAGACCCTCTAAAATAGCCATCGGAACCAAATTTTGGGGAGAAGTACACAACAGGTAAAGGGGTACAAAATACAGTTGGTTTTTACTAGGATGCGTTGCTTATTCATTATATTGCAAAAATTAAATGTCATATTATTTAACATACAAAATACTCCCACTATTTTAAAAACAATTTTAAAACATTTTTTAAAACATTTTTTAAAACAATTTTTTAAAGTTATATGCAAGAATCCAGTTTCCAGGTCGCCCTATGTTTACGATAACTATAAACAAATCACAAAAAGTTGAAATCTAGCTCCAGAAAAAATATTTATGCATGGCCAGTTATATGTTGCACGCTCAACCATGAGAAATTATAATAATTTATTCTTCGTTGTTAAAAAGGGAAAATGAATTTTATTAAAAAGTATTGTTTACCCTGAAGTTCTATAAAATTAAATTGAATTAAAGGAATTATGAAGGTTTTTAAGTTTTTTTTTTGTCAAAATATTTTTCCAAACAAATCAGCTTATTCAAATTTCATCGATTGCTTTGCAAAATTAAACGAAACGAAGAGTGGGTAAATCTCGATAAAAAATGTTAGCGATTAACATCAACAATACTAAATATTGTGAGGATTTCAACATGCGTCAGAATGTTGCAAAAACATTCTTCAGTATCTGTCTATATTTCTGAGATAAGGTATTATGACACTATTTACATTATTCGGACTATTGTCCTCATCTTTGTCGCCATATTTATCACAACGTTTCGGCCATTGTACGCTCCGGCCTTCTTCAGTAATTCATACACAGATGTCCTCAAGGACACATGGCACAGTGGATAAAGGCGTTAGTTAGATCCAGTGACAGGACCTAAAAGAGTGTTAGTTCAATACCCGGTTAAGGCAGAGAGAAATTAACAGAAGATAACTGATAACTGCCATCCATTAAACATGGCACATAGAACTAGAACAGTCTACCCCAGTGAGCGAAATAAAGGGTTCAGTTCGACATTCCAACCACCTGAAGATGGCTGGAACGTAAATATGGCGACAAAGATGAGGACAGTAGTCCGAATAATGTAAATAAAAAACATTCTTGAAGACAAAAATCCTAGATTAGCCATGTAGAAAATATAACCAATATTTAATAGTGTTACTTAAACAACGCCATCATTTTTTTTGCAATATCGGTGAACTAGCTATCTAAATATTTTCTTCAAATGTGGAAGATATTTTTGTCAAGCGTTGTATAATTGATTTAAAAGGAGAAGAGAAAAGTAGTTAAATCTTAGTCACAAATGCACTTACGAATGAGAAGATGAACTAAGTTGACATCTTATGTTTGTACTGAAAATCGTTGTTTCCTTTTCTTTTATTTGTTTTCCATAATCTGTTGAATTTACTCAAGGGCAGGAAAGAAGAAAAATGAATCAACGTGAGACTTTATTATTTTAATGAGATACTTTCCTTTTCTTAAAGTTAATTACGTTAGTCTTTTTTCATTTCATCTTAACCGAGGCATTAATTCCCCTAAAACACAAGAGATTAGTCGCAGTGGAAAAGAATGAGAAAACTTTAGTGAGAAGAATGAACAATAAAAGTACAGGTTTCAGGAAGACAAAAAATGGCGATTTTTTACAATCACTGTCAACCAGTAACTCCCTGCGGCTTAGTAGCTTTAGTGTCTTGGTTGGGGTGAACTGATTAATATATATATATATATATATATATATATATATATATATATATATATATACATATATATATATATATACATATATATATATATATATATATATATATATATATATATATATATATATATATATACACTGCGTGCCAAATTATTATCGAGATAACTTTTTTTCTAATATTTCAAAAACCGTCCAATCAATTCACACAAAATTTTCACACAACGTTGGCAATACTGACCTGCGCAATCACTGAATTTTTCGTACTGATCTGCGCAGTGTAAACATACTGGCGCCATATTTGTTATCAGCACGGTGATTTGAGAGTGCCAAATTATTAGAATATATTATTAGCAATATACGGACAAGACAGTGATGATAGTCTGTCATTGTTTACATAGATGATTTCTAAGCAACGATAAACACGTGCACAGTTTATCGCAAATGTCCTGTTTGTTGCTGTTAAGGCTGTTCAATTTTTCTTTTGCTATTTCAATTTGCCTTTTCACAAGGCTACATTTGTAATTCCAAGTATTGATAGTATTGTATATAAACGTGTTTATCGTTGCTTAGAAATCATCTATGTCTCTATATTGCTTAATATGCTGTAATTGACATCTTTGATAATGGCTTATGTAAGCCGAAAGCTTAGATTGTATTAAAAATATATGGGTCACTACTGGGAATTTCTTTCTTCGTTCAACGATAATGTTATTAAACTTATCAGAAGTTATGAAAAAAATTTACATAAAATAAATCGACAACACTTGTCTATATTATTTAATGAAACGTGTATGAATGAAAAGATGCTGCCTAAATACACACAATATATATATATATATATATATATATATATATATATATATATATATATATGAATGATGAAATCTCCCGTTGTCTGAGGGGCCAGCAGCACAGTACTTAGAATCGAACAGTCAGACACGACCCGCACATATGATTTGCTATAATGGTGAATGCTTGTGCAGAACAATACAGATTTTTTGGGAAGAAACTCATACAGAGAACAATGAGGTCAATACCGACCGGTGTCTGTCTGTCATGCCTGAACACAATATTCAGAACATTTATCTATATATATTTTCATATATCTATATAGGCTCTATCCCTGATATTGAGCATGTTTACTCATAAATATAGCACAACTTAAAACTACAGTTCAAGAGATTAAAGCCATCCACGAATTATCATAGGATGAACTTGACAGAAGAGTGAAACCTTTCCATAGAGTCATTGAAAAAAGAATGGAATCAATTATCAAACTTATACTTAGAAAAATCTTTGCAACGAATGCCCCAAATTTGTGCTGCAGTAATCAAGGAGGATATTTTGACGAGAGCAAAATGATAAAATGTTTTTTTTTTCTTTTCGTCAGTATTATTTCTAATAAAAAACCTTTCACTTTTGTTAAACAATGTATAATAATTTTCTCTTATTTAAAGTACAAAACAATTACTTTTGGAGTCAATTTAGGAAATTAGTGGTCTTCTCAAACATTTGAACTGTAGTATATATATATATATATATATATATATATATATATATATATATATAGAGAGAGAGAGAGAGAGAGAGAGGGAGAGAGAGAGAGACAGACAGACAGACACTCGCACGCATATATATATAAGTTGACAATGATGTCAATACCGTGCGTCGTCAGTCTTTCATGCCTGAACACAATATTCAGGCCATATATATATATATATTTACATATATCTATATAGTGTCATCCTTGATATTGAGTATCCATAAATATAGCCCAACTTAAAACTATATATTGACATGGATCTCAATGTTAACTGTTAAATCAGACGTATAATCAATTTAATAATAGACGCTTTGACTTTGTGTTTCCATCTCTTCATTCTCTTTCTTTTTTGTTTTACTCCCTATCTAGACCGAGACTTGTTTCGGCGAAGAAAGGCCAGAAAAGGAATTTGGGATCGTTTGGCAACGAACAGAATGAACTCCTAAGAAAGTGAGTAAGAATCGGTCACCTACGTTTAGTGACATACATCACCAAGTAAATTTTAGTTTCCTGGTGAGCTCCAGCGACAACAGTTCGCGTGAAAAATAGACTCTCATCATGCGATCGTAAGGGATTAGAAATACACCCACAATCTTATTCCATTACTTGTGTAGGGAATAAGGAAATTTGATCGAGGAGTTCTTGGACCTATTTGACTATTTAATGGATAAGGAATAAAGGAATATCGTACCCAAATTGGTAGAAAGAGAAATATCTTATTTTCATCTCGGAGGCAATCCACGTAACCAAGCGGAAATGGAATAAAAAAATTTATTCCGGAATCATATATTTTACATTGCGGAAGAAAGAACAATCAACTTTTGTGAACATTCTACAGCAACTTTGTGTGTTCGTCAATACGAACCTTCGAACTCCAAATTCCTGAAACGCAAACGTTTGAACTGACATCCAAAATCAATAAAGTGTTCTTTTATTAATTGTACGTCTGTCAGTTCATAGTTTTCCCATATTTTGTATTTTGTATTCTGTTATATAAAATTTATTTACAAATATTAATCTGGTGTTTGCTGTTCGTGTGTTCCTATCTGAACGAACCCACCTTTTTCTTTAATCTGGGGTTCATACCTTTATATGTTGCAAATTCGTAACAACACACACACATTATAAACTGTTACATTGGAACAGGCAAGTTAGTACTACAAACTACAAAACTGCATATTTTCTCGACGTTTAACAAGGGAGTTTCACAAGCGAGAAGTGCGAGAAAAGAACTAGAATTTACGGTTACATCTAACCATTTCAACTGTAAAAAGAAGAGATCGCGCCGCCAATCTAGTACCGCACTTAACTTTATAGAGTTTAATTTAAGAGATATATATCTGTTTGTTTTTTAAAGCTAAGAAAAACTTTTGTAAAAAATGCAAAAAATATTCTACTGACAAACATTTGATATTGTTGGTTTAAAATATTTTCTGAATATATATATATATATATATATATATATATATATATATATATATGTGTGTGTGTGTGTGTGTGTGTGTGTGTGTGATAAAATATAGTTTTAAGGTATGCTATATTGATGAGTTAAAGTGTTCCATATCAGGCATAGGACGTATGTAAATATAAAAGTGGACATTTAAGTAGGGGCAACAATCTGTTTCTTGCTAAACGCATAGCCTGACGACTGCGTTTAACATGAAACAGACTGTTACCCCTGCGTGTTGACTTCATTGTCTTTATTTTTTTTTTTTAGCATTTCACCCCAAGCAAGGCGGGAAGCCACTAGGACGCAAGGGGTTACAGAAAATTTAGAGCAAGATCAGATAGGAGTGATAGAAGAAAGGATGAGTGTAGTGGATAGATCAAGGCAACTGGAGATGTCGATTGACATTACACTTGAATAGCTGGAGATTATAGCTCACAGGGAAACAGTAATAGGGAAGGGAGTTCCACAGGCGAGAGGTGCGAGACATGAAGCTATTGGAGTAGAAGAGACGGCTACATTTAGAACTTTCGACAGTGAAGGGGTGAGAGTGGGATGCCAGCCTCGTATGGCGCTTGAACTCATGACGTCTGGGAACCAGCGAATGCAGCTCCTCGGAGCAATTGCCATGGAAGTATTTGTAGAACAGACAGAGGGAGGCGACGGCGCGTCTGTGAGAAAGTGACTGCAGACGAGACAACAGAGCAGGGCCAACTATTAGGTTGGTGCAAAAATAATGTCGTTTTCTCACATAGTAACATATGTGAGAAAACGACATTATTTTTGCACCAACCTAATACATTGCATATCCGCCTCTGGAGCCTATCTACTTTTATAATATAAATATAAGTAGTCCACTTTTATATTTATATATAAGTAGTGCCGGTGGGCCATAGTAGTGTCTGTAGTTTGGTGAATTCTCTTAGTTACTTTTAACTATCCTTTCCGTTCCTTGTTCTGTCATCCATTTATATAAACACATTAGATATGTTCCCAGAATGCTAACAGACTCCGTGAAAAGCAGAGACTGTTTGCTGCTCAAAGGATCTTCAAGCTGCACAACACGGGTAGCTCTTTCTAAACAGAAGATGGGCATAATACCGTACCATAATAAGACAGAGAGTAAATGAATTAGCCCCACTCAGACTCATCTAGAAAAAAGTTTAAAGCAACATTTTTCCACAGAGAAAATTATGTCTAATACGTTTTGGAACTAGAAATTTTTCCATGTCCGATGGCATCAATTAAGAATTGTAATTGGTAACGGTGTTTACTGAAATAATTATATGTCAAACTAAAAGGCTTATTCGAGATAGGCCACATTTAAATATTAGGTTGGTGCAAAAATAATGACGTAATAATGTCGTTTTTGACGTTAAAAAATACGTCAAAAAACGACATTATTACGTCATTATTTTTGCACCAATCTAATATAAATGATAAACTCTTTTAACTCACAACATCTTAAAGAGCAAACAAGCCATCACATCGCATAGCTGTATAACTATGCCTTACCCTCTCTTGGTTTGGTATCCTCGGACATCTGTTTGAGCTATGAACATCTCAAGGCAGTATTAGGGCAGTGGTTCTCCAATGATGATAATGTCCCCACATATAAACAGTCCCTCTTACTCTGCAACCCTCTACTTCGAGTGGCTCTTGGGTCTTTTACTCGGTGAGCATCATCGTAAAAAAAGTGAAAAAAAATTGATTCACTCCAAGTAAGGCGATAATGCCACTAAGACGCAAGAGGCTCCTGAGCGTGAAAGAGAAGGAAAAAACTTTAGATGGAACCGGAAACCCAATCCTAAACAGGAAACAAGGGATAAACCTCTACTCCTGTTCAAAAGACAAGACGATAGGCAAACCTATCTAGTCCTAATTTTTGTGTTCATTTTGAATTTTCTTTACGTGCTTTAACTAGATTTGAATATTACATCAAAATGTAATGTCTGTTCTTTAAATACATCAGCATTTAAAGAACAACAGACATTACATTTGGGCTGAGCCCCGTAATTCGATTAAGAAGTAAGGAAACTATGTTGAGGACAAGATTTGGAATCTTGAGATTTTTGAGTTAATTTTTACATGTTTTGTATGTTTCTACTATTAAATCTTTTTTAATTAAAAACATTAGCTTTTTTTTAAACCTAACCTCGTAAGGGTTAATGCAATGTATTAAAAAAAAAGAAAGAAAAAGGAAGAAAAAACAGAACGAAATTACCACTGGATTTAATTTCGTTGATGTTTACCGTCAGGGCCGGTGCAAAGGTTTCGTGCCCCTACCCCCAAATCTATGATACGCCCCTACACTCTACTACACCTCAGTTTTCATAAAATAGTATTCATATAAGATACAAATTTAATTGTAACCTAATTATATATAATAATGGATCATATGCCATATAGATATATTTATCCGGCCTTCCTACCATGGCTGGATGTGACACAAGGTCGTTTTAACGTGGGGTGCGCCATACCCCTACTAATGCATGTGGGCCAAGGAAAAAAACGTCATGCTGGCATTGGTACTACACCGACCCAATCTCTTTAGCGCAATGAGGAAGGTGCTGCTGCAAGGTCGGAATCCCCGGATCTGAGCAACTTCTCCCATCTAAAAGGAGCAAAATCATAGGTCCACTTACAGCACAAGGACGTTAACCATGACTCAATAAACGTTTAAGTGAAAATAAATACAATATATCTAAAGACAAATTAGAGACATATCATAACAGAGTGTTCCATCTTAAATAAATTAACAATTTGTGGGAATTTTTAATATCAACATTCATTTAGTTCAGTTACGTGCCAGACGTGATACATGCTTAGGCGAATATGTATCTTTCGATACATGACTGACGAGGCAGATTTTTCCCACAGTAGGTTGCCATTTCTTTCTGCGGCAGACCAGTTGCCATCCAAGGTTATAGAATCTGGTCAGTCCTGCTATTTACCCACAGCTGGGGGGAGAAGAAGAGGATTCATATCTTTGCCAAGCGTATTAGCACGTAAGTGGATGTAAGGGATTCGACTGGAATTTGAACTCGGCTCTCTGATTCCTCAATCCGAGCCGCTATCCATTACTCCAACGTAATATCAACATTATGGATTTTTTTTAAAAATAGTGAATTTTATATAGTGTTTTTTTTTTTCGAGATTTCTCATGAGAAAAATAAATTTTCACGGATTTGGACAAAAAAAAAAAAAAGAAGTTCCCAACATGATGTTAAAAACCTCGAAAATTGTTCATCCTTTAATAGTCAGTTGTGCTTCGTAACGTATGTAAATGCAGGTAGAAAAAGGCAAATGTTGATAAGATAGCAAGGGTCACAAATCACTGCCCGGAACCCACAGTGAGGCTTGCACGCCGGTCGCTGAGTTCGAGCCTAGTACCCACCGGTCCTGTGTACAGTTTCATTCTGTTCCATATACCATCAAGTAATTAAGAGGCAACAACCTTCTGCTTTGCATAATAGCGGAGGCGATTAAGGCCAAATGGCTGGTGTGTGAGTGAGTGAGTGAGTGAGTGAGTGTGTGTGCGTGTGTGTGTATGTATGTGGTGTGGTGCTGAAAAATAAGTGCACCTGTCCTCTTTCGATCAGAATGCTGAATAGATCGTGATTTCTACGAAGCAAAAGCTTCTTAGTAAAAAAAAAGTAAATATCGTAAAGGATTAAATATATAAGCCGAAAGTCAAATACTACTACTAATAATAATATTAACCTCCACAACAATTACTACTACTACGAGTGGCTTTCGGTTCGTGTACGATCACCGAAGTTAAGCAAAGGTAGAGCCTGGTCAGTACTTAGATGGGTGACCGGTTCCGAATACCAGGTGCTGTAATATGCTTGGATGTGCGGGTGGTGTATTGGATAATGGCTCGGAAGTGTTAATCGGAGAGCTGAGTTCTAATTCCAGTTGGGTTCATTACATTCACTTACATGCAAATACAATTGGGAAAGGTTGAATCTACCTCTTTACTCTCCAGCTATGGGCTAATTAGTAAGATTTGTATCACGAAATATTACCTTCCCCCAAACGCAAAAAATTCTTACAGTCTAGAAATGTTTTTTTTTTTAATCTTTAAATAACTTCAAAGGTTTGATAAACCGTAGAAAACGAATAAATCTTACCACTACTACTATTAATAATAATATTAACACAAATTAATTACTGCTACGACTACAACTACTATGTGTGTGCTCCGTGACCCTTTAGGGTCGTAGGGGCAAGACATTTACTTTAGCCGTAGCAACAGTAGTGAGTCTGCAGTGAACAAAACAAGATCTAGATTTAAAATTCAAATGTTAAGCACTGACTCATTGATTTTGTTAGAAATTTAAAACGACTCGAATTTACAAACTTTGCTTAACACACACGCAGAAGTGAATTCAAAACAAAACTCGTGAAATTTCACACCTTGATGCGAAATGTTTTTCGGCCAATAGAAAACTAGGAAACATTTAAAAACGAAATTCAAATAATCTTTAATTCTCAGAAACAAATTCTTTTACGGCTCTTTTCGAGAGCCGACGCGATGTTTGTTCGTCATCCAATGGAAAGGCCCGAATCATATCCAGGAGTGAATTCCCAAATGACCTTTACAAGCCCCACAAACAAAATAAAAGACAGTCAAGTTCGCCTGTCACCAGAGACGAGACGAGCGTATTAACACGCCCCTTGACAAACGTCAAGCGATCGTTATTATTATCTCTACATTTCTCCCTCACCTCTTTTATACTTGATAAACGAACGGAACATTTTAAGACTGAGCGATTACTCCAAAGAGATTCCCACTCTACGATAACGCTCATACATAAATATATACATCCACACATACGTTCCTGCTTACGTACACATAAACTCCTTGCAAGGATTACTACGGACATTTTGACGACCTTGTATCAACCAAAATACATTAGTTTTATTTGTAGAGAACTTAATTGATTTACATGTATATAAATTTGTTGTTTCACATTACAATTTGATTTTCTTGTTTTATACCCCTCTTATGGTAGGCTATCTAACTAACAAGGCCAAATCAAACTAATCTGTTTCAACACTCATACACTTCACTATAACTGATAACCCACTATAAGTCTAGGGCAAGATATTCGATAAAAAAAGATAATTTATTTTTTACTAATAGATAAGTTTAGGAATTGTATTATAGAAATACTAAATGTATATGCTTTATTTCGAAGTAAAACTAATTTAATGAAAATAAACTTGTATTTAACAACTAAATTCTATGGAACATTTATTTATATACACGAGTAAAATAACTCATAATAAGCCATTTTAAAATATGTGTGTAATTAATAATTTTTAAAACAATGCATATTTATTCTATCAGATCCCTGTGGTTGATGCTGCTCTACGAGTTTTTTTTTATAATCGGCTCCATCGATCTCCATGGTCGAAGATCACGCCTTTTCACAATATCGAGTTTATTCCTACATTAATTAATTTATATTAGTTATTTTATTTTATCAATATTTAAAATTAATATTATTATTTATTATTAATATATTAAATTAATTTATATAATAAATTATAATCCTTATATAATTTTCCTTTGCAATCATTCATTTATATATACTTGTCAGTTTTTATTCAACGTTTTTTGATAATCAAAACATTCGGTAGAGTAAAAGGGGCGCTATAACTTACATCACTTGATCTTGTTTTCTGTTTTAGAGATGCTTTTTTATTTTTAGTATTTTAATATGGCGTTGAAATTCCAATTCTCAATTGTAACAACCATTCCGAAGTGAAATTGCTCTATGGACCACTAAAATATTATCGTGGACACCGAATTTTCTATTTTTTGTGTGCACCCCCCAGTGACGTTACATGAACTGGCATTGGGAACCACTGGCTTAGACGATTCTTGAGTGCTATTATTTTCTTTTGTCTTATTTTTACTAATGCAACCATAAAAACATAAATACAATTGTTAAGTATTTTCTGACAGGCCGAGAAAGAAAAAAAATCCTGTGTAGTAAGCCGTACCGTGATTTGAAAAAGTTTGAGAATCCTGGTATCTTACTTATTATAAAACGCAGATTGTGTGTGTGCGTATCTTACGTTTATATATTGGATCGGATTTCCTACACTTTTCAACCAATTTCAACAAAACTTCACAGGACTACGTAAAATTACCTTGCGGTGGTTCTAACAGCGGCCAAAATTAAGAAAAACACAATTGTTTTTGCACAAAATCAATTTGAAAACATGATTAAGAGGCATCAATAAAAGGGGGACAACTAACTTCGAGTTATACTTATTATAAAACCCAGGTTGGTTGTTTGTGTTTGTGTGTGTGTGTTTGTGTTCGTTTATATATGGGATCGGATTTCCTACATTTTTCAACCGATTTCAACAAAACTTCACTTTTTTTTTGGTAAGTAGTGTTTCTTATTGTCTTGCACACTTTTTTCTTTATTTTTACATTCAGAATGCTTTAAAAATTCCATTTACAAGACAATTGTTTATAATAAAATTCTATTCAATCGGTAGACTCATAACGATTGAAAACAATGTTTTTGTTTGAGTTTGGGTTTGACCAATTCGTAAAAAAACAAAACAAAAAAACATGCGTGTCCGTCAACCTTAAACAAATAATCTTTGTCAATTTTATTTTTCAGTCTTAATGATGGTCGATACTTGATCAATCTCTTACTGTTACATCCCCGTCAACGCCGGGCTCTCCTGCTAGTATCTACTAAGTCGAAGATGCATTTACATAAGCACGCATGATTTAGTCACTGCGTAAAACTTGTCTTTATTAAGACGAACTATGTTAATTCACTTTTTAACCTCATCGTGACCATGCAGACGCACTCGGTGGCCAGAGGTGTTCATGCCTGATGCCAATACAGGATGGATTAGGGACAATTTAAACATGAACAAATGTCAGGTGTTAACTTCAAAATAAATAAACAAACCTGTTTTCTAACATAATAAGTAAAACGCAGTAAGAAATATGTAATATTTTTTTGTAACTTACGAGAAAATAATCACACACACATACACACACATATATATATATATCAGACGTTATTATTAGTGGATACTCGTATTTAAAATAGACGATCTATTTTTATTTTAAACAGTGTGTATTACGTCTGTCGGCTTCTTAATAAATCTTAATAAAGAAAATATGTTTGATCCGATGAGCATTACAGTCCAAACAGGCTCTATTTTCCCTTTTTAAGGAAAGCATATTTCCTTATACAGATTTTTTTTCTCGAGATCCCATGTATTCTCAGTTTCGTATCCGAAATGTAAACAAAGCAATTTCTACAGATTTAATGGGCTTATTTTTAATTCGACATTTTTATTACTTGAAACGTTATTAGAGTGGATACACCTTTTTGAAGTATTTCAAATATGATAAAAACGTTTGAAGTAATTAAAAAATCGGATTAATCAAGATATTTATCTCGAAAGCCTTGCCGGTAAGCGCATTATCTTTATTAAGACTTTTCGAATGCGCAGGCCAGCAGGCGTAATACGCACTGTTTAAAATAAAAATACAAATGAGACGTCTATTTCAGATACGAGTATCCACTATAATAACGTTTTGAAGCAATAAAGATATGTCGGATTATAAAATAGGATCCATTAATTCTTTAAAAATGGCTTTATTTTAGTTTCGGATACAAAACTAAACAGATATGGCCTTTCCCAAATCAAGAACTATTTGCGTAAAACATGTTCATCTGTATAAGTTGTATCATTCTGATAGAAAAACCGTTTTCTGCTGTTATGATTAAAAAAAAAAAGCGGAATTTATCAAAATGGTTCCGCCTTGGTATCAAAGACATAACTCTCCGGCCTTCTCCAGGCGACATTTCTTGGAATAACTGAAACTGAAATATCCAAAGGGATGGCATGTGGAATTAAAACAATCTACCCCTATGGATTAAATCTAGGGTTCGTTTCGAAATTCCAAGTAATATCACCTGAAGAAGGCCGGGGCGTACAACGTCCGAAAGGTCGTGAATATGGCAATAAAGATGAGAACAATAATCCGAACACGCATTATAATAGCGAAAGATGCTTTTCAAAAGCTAAGCTATTTATTAAGAAATAGAAAAATTTCATTAGAAACAAAGAACAGAGTTCTGAATCCTCCTGTATGGCGGTGAATGCTGGACAATTTCCTCATAGATAAGCGAGGAAATTCTAAGGAAAATGGAAACTAAAATGACACTTATACTTTGAATGAGAAAGAAACGGTTGGAATTTCAAGGGCACATAATGAGGAAAGAGGGATTGGAAAATTTGACACTCACAGGACATATTGAAAGTAAGAAGGACAGGGGAAGGCTGCGTATATCCTAATGAACGAGCCGATTAGGAGGGATAACATAAAGTCAAACGTTACTAAAAGCTATAAAACAGTGGAAGTTGTGGAGAGCGTTGATCGCCTATGTCCTGACGAGGTGCAGCACATAGAAGAAGAATATAATAATTGCAGGCAAACTTTCATTTGAACCGGTACGCTTATTGCAAAAATTCCACCCGACATGACTATTTAAAACGGTATTTGTATTTGGTACAAAAGAGTACTTCCGAAAATTCTCCACCAGCATGACTATTTCCAACGTCACATGCATTTAGTGCTACTCCGTAAAAATCCTCACCGGCATGACTATTTCAGACGTCACATGCATTTGGTACGAAAAGGTATTCCGGAAAAATTTCCCCCGGCATGACTATTTCAGGCGGCACTTGTATTTGGTACGAAAGAGTACTCCCCCCTACCGGCATGAGTATTTCAGACAGCACATGCACACTACGAAAGGGTACTCCCAAAATATCCCCACCGGCATGACTATTTCAGACGGCACTTGTATTTGGTACGAAAGAGTACTCCCGAAAAACCCCCACCGGCATGATTATTTCAAACGGCACATGCAGTTAGTACGAAAGAATACTCCCGAAATATCCCCACCGGCATGACTATTTCAGATGGTACATGCATTTAGTACGAACAGCTAGTTTACTATGACGCAGAGGCATCCATGAAACTTATTGCAGTCTTTTCACTGAGCGCACACGCGACCCTTTAGTGCCTTCATGCACAAACTTCAATCCGCGGGCCACATGCGGCCCATTTTGCTTTCTGAATAGTACACCTAATTTCATGAGGGAAATAACATTACAATTTGTTTCATTTCGTTCACAAACGGTCGCTCACACATTCTCTCATACATAAGCACCTACAATGATTAGGAGTAATGTTCCTTTGATTTTTGAACTTGCGTCGAAGTTAACGTTTTCATCATTTTGAACCATAGACGATTTTCACTAAGGAAGATCAGACTTGTAAATATATTTTGCTTTAGAAAGAGGAAACATTCATAGTGATTTTTACTCTGGAGAAGAAATGTATTTTTTTATCAAAAAAATTAGTTTGTCATTTTCAAGTGAATACATTAGAAATTAATCCCACGAAGCGGTTTATGCCAATCACACTGTCATCTGTGTTAATATTAAATAAACGCTTTAAATGTTTGATTATAGAAAAATCATTTCTGCAAAGAAAAAAAGTCATCTTTTCCTCATTTCTAAGGCAGACCCTTCCGCGTATGTTATGCAGTGAAAATGGCAGAGACACCTTCAACAAAAAATTACCTTAATTTCTTTTTAGTAGTGCCACCCACCTCATGATGAACCATATCTCACACAGCCCGTTGGTCGGGAAAGGTTGACCATATAAATCTTTCTTTATCTCACCAGCCAATACACACAAGTCATTCAAGATAACACGAAGAAATATGCCAGCGATGTGAAACGGACGCAATACAGAAGATGATTATTATAATTTCTAGTGTAGCCAATAATTACTAGTGTAGTAAAAAAATGACGGCAGTTGTTAAAAAGTTTTAATTGTGAGATTCAATAAAATAAAACTCTTGAAACAATGTATTGAGATTCAATAAATCGGACATAAAGAATTCACAACTAAAATAGAAGTCAATGGATAGTTTCATTAATCCGTTCTCTTTATATTTTTTTTAGACGTTCAATGATATCTATGATTCAATTGATTATTCCTAGTATTCTGTAAATAGCTTTTTGTTCGATGTCATTTCATGTTTAAAGTTTAATGCGTAAGTATAACAGTGGAATGGAAATATTCATCGGAATAAAAAGATTAGCAACAGAATGACGACAATTTCAAGACCAAATTGAAGCAAGACAATCACTTAATAGACAAAAGTATCTGAGTACCTCACATGAAAGGCTTGAACAAATAAGACTGCAATCTAAGAAAAGTAGGAGGGAAGGAACTGTTTTGCTGGGAAGTAATTTTGGCTAAATGCAGATGAATATTTTATTTGCATAGATTATTAAAACCACTAAAGGAAGTAATCATTCATAAATTTACTAAATTAAGTTGATCTATCTCCCTTCCCACGACAGATGGGGCAGAAATATATAAATAAATACACGTTAATAATTATGTGATTTGATTGTTGTAAATAATGCAAAATAACTATCAGAAAAAGGCAGACGATTGATGAAAATTCTAATAATGTCTGTTTGTGATTGGTACAAAAATAAATAAAAATTCTGATGATGATGATGTCAAAGCATCGGCTTTTTTCTGCCTCATGTTTATGTTGCTTTGGGCAGGTGTTAATGCTGTTGAGTTGACGACAAAGACTTAGATCAAAGGAGATGCAAGCAATCCCGCTGTGGTCCGAATGTGACTGAGGGCATGGCCGAAGACTTACTGATGTGTTACGGTCATAATGATAGGTGGACAGACGTGACTACAGGTAAGTGTGTTATATAAGTGTTTGGGAGTGTTGGGTTCTATGTTATATTGTAGGGAAAATGGCGCGCATCATTCAGGAAATGAGGAGTGGGGCACAGAGAAATAAATAGAGAGATAGAGAGAGAAGGAAGACAGAAAGAGAGGGGAAATAAGGATAGAGGGACTGTGTGTGCGTGTCCTTGAGATAGATAGATAGATAGATAGATAAAATGAATGAAAGAAGAAATAAAGCTGAAGACTTGAGTGAAAATCAGGAGTGTAAGCGTGTAGCAGACAGAAACAAACACATACATATATATTTATAAACATAGATATATAGATAGATAGAGAGAGAGAGAGAGAGAGAGAGAGAGAGAGAGAGAAAGAAATGGAAAGAGGGTGAAAAAGAGTGAACAAAAGACTATAAAGAAAGACTATAAAGTATTGAGACAGAGGAAGAAAATATTTTCTAACAATTTAAAGAGTGAGAGATGAAAAATGAGAGATAGAGAGAGAGAGAGAGAGAGAGAGAGTAAGAGAGAGAGTAAGAGAGAGAGAATGAGAGAGAGTAAAATGTTTTTGTTTGAAAGGAAGAATTGAGAGTTTGATTGAAGGTTATATATATATATATATATATATATATACCATCCACTAGGGCAACAAAATAACCTCGTCCCCCAAAATGATCCTGAGGTGTAGATAAGTGTGGAAGTGTGGTAGAGATGGTAGGGTAAGAAAACGATAAACAAACATCTACAAAGCAATATTTCCAATTCAAAACTATATGAACACTTTAAATACTTATAAGTAAGGATTTGAGAATGGAAAAAGACGATTACAAGAAGAAGAAGAAGGAGGAGGAGGAGGAGGAGTAGCAGAAGAAAAAGGAAAAGGAGGAGCAGTAGCAGAGGAAGAAGTAGAAGATTTGGTGAACAAAGAAGAAGAAGATGAAGGAGGAGGAGGAGTAGAAGAAGATTTGGTGAACAAACAACTACAAGAAGAAGAAGAAGAAGAAGAAGAAGAAGAAGAAGAAGAAGAAGAAGTAGTAGTAGTAGTAGTAGTAGTAGTAGTAGTAGTAGTAGCTGATTTGGTAAAACTAAAAGAAGATGATTTGGGAAAATTGCTAAAAAACATGAAAAATAAAGGAAATGGAACAGATTTCGAAATATTAGATTTGTAATAGCAATGTTTGGTAATGCACTATTAATAATAGAATAAGTACTATATTGTATACTACACTCAAGATAATAATAATCTGTAATAGAGGTACTTGCTTTAATACCAACAACAACAATAATTGCAAAAGGTAATAGTAATAGTAATTATGACGACAAAACTATTGTCGTAATAGTATCTGGAATAAGTTAACAAAAGGTAAAATCACAGTTGCTTGCCCTTGGATTCATTTTCATCTTCAATCTTCATTTATATCTTGTCTGCTCACAATCAGTTCACTGACCATTGTTGAGCTTGTCGTCTGCACTGGACTTTTTACCAGTAGACAAGTTGGTGCTATGATGAATAACTGTACAGGTGAGTAAAACACCAACATTATATCATTTATTTCTTTCTTTTTAAATCGTTTACGTTCACGATTACTAGTTTGACATTTGATTAAACTTTGTATTTTCTCAAAGACATATGACACGTGCTCATTTTTCATTGCTAATGACTTATCAGCTTGTTTTACACGTACCTTACCAATTTGGACCAACTTACACGAATTCTTTGTCCTTTACTTGCGAGTTATGGATATTTGCAAATGCCTGTGAGTGCATGCTTCTAAAATATTGTAAACGTTCAAGTATTAGTTTTGTTAGTGAGACGACACCACATCTTAGAATCCTAGTCAACTTTAATCTTTAATCGTCAAAAATTTAAATGCAATGTCAATCGTTATCTACAGTCTTATTAATTCTTGTTCTGTTAATGTTCACTCTCTTTAATTGTGTCTTTTTTCTCAGTAACCCCTTGCTTCTTAGTGGCTTTATTGCCTTTCTTGTGGTGAAAGTATTAAAAAATATGATGAAAGAAATGCTAGTCAAAATTAGTAATGACTGTTAAGGCTTCATTTAAGAAATTTACACAACTCAAGACTATTACGAGTTTGTGTAAAAGCAAGAGAAATATAATGAAAGAAACATCAGTTAAAAATGAATAATAGTTGACCAGGTCTCACCTAATCTGTCTATCTATATATAAAATTCTGTGACAGTCCGCCTGTCTGTCCGTCACACCCTCTAAAATCGCCATACACTGATCGCTCGCTTGGTTTTACTAGGGTACGTAGAGTGCGTTTCTTTCCAAAAACATAAATGAAACTATGATATTAAGTAGATTAAAGTTTCATTAGTTTTTTTAATTTTAGAATAAGTAAAAGTTTTTATATTTAACATACAAAATACTCCCACTATTTTAAAAACAATTTAATGATTAAAATAACAAATACTTATTTAATAAAAATGTAATATAGTTTTTTGCATATCTTTTCTTTAAGTTGCTATATTCAGTTTCCAGTTCGCCACACGTTTGCGCGAACTATAAACAAATCACAAGGCCAAACCTTCAAAAAGTTGGAATTTGACTCCAGAGAGAAAAATTTACGCATGGACAGTTGTATGTTGCATGCCTAAGAGTAAGAAATCCAAAGAATTTATTCTTCGTTTTTAAAAAGGAAAAAAGAAATTTTCTTCAAAAATATCATTTACCATGAAATCCAATAAAATTAAATTAAATTAAAGAGATTATTAAACCGTGGAGTAGGGTTTTTGTCAAAGTATTTTTCCAAACAAATCAGCTTATTCAAATTTCATCGATTGGTATGCGAAATTGAACGAAACGTAGAGTTTGAAATTTCAACAAAAGATGTTAGCGATTAACATCAACATACTAAATACTGGAAGGATTTCAATAAACGTCAGCAAATTGCAAAAGATTCTATTAGGTTGGTGCAAAAATAATGACGTTTTTTGACGCATTTTTTAACGTCAAAAAACGACATTATTTTTGCACCACTCTAATAGTAATAACAAAATTCAAGTGACGCCTGAATTGAAACAGATTAAATTAACTTCATCTTTTAACTGTATTTTTTGTTTCCAACAATATTTAGAATATTTTTAATGAGTGATATTTCTTTCTTTTTCTATCAGCTTACCTTGATTTACTTATTTTCTTCATTTTATATCAGCGAGCAAAAATCAATTTTTGTGAAAATGATAAACTAAACTTCCATGCGCAGTATGCAATGCTTTGCATTCGGGCCGTCTTCCATCAAAACAGAAATACCCAGATATCACCCGATTTCCGGTCAAGATTCAAATTCCCACGGGAATATTCCGGTTACGAACGAAATGGAACTGAGTTCGAGCCACACTCTTTCTTTAGACCAAATCTTAACCAATTCCTTTGATGTTACACCGTCTGCCTCTTTCGGATATTCCCAAGTCTCCACCTCTACGGATTCTGCTAGTTTTAATTCAATGACTTCATCTTTTGAATGTAAACCTTCACGGTCTACCAATCCCACTAGCACCAACATTTTGGGGACGACTAATTCATTAACTTCCCCATTTACTTATATATCTACCTGGACAGACTCTGACGTCAATATTTTTGAGAGACAACAAAGCCCCGTTTTAAAACCTTCATGGGAACAGGACGATAAAATTTTTGCGGAGCGAACTATTCTCCTTCCGAACCCTAAATCTCCCCGCTGTTATTTTCCACCTGTTTCTAATGTTGAAACCGTTCATGATATCCAATGTTCGAATCGGATGACTTGCGCAGAAGCCCCCTTAAATTCAACTCTTTCAGACTGTTATTTTCAAATAGGATCAGTTAGTGAACCAAACCAGGCAACAACGACTTCGTTTGTAGCGTCCCGTCCACAAGTAGACAGCGTTTGCAACTCCGAAACTGATTCAAAAGGTAAGTATAAAAACTTCGTGTTAGATCTTTATAAAGATTTATCAGTTATTTTTCAAAGTAATGGAGTCAACAGCCCGGTTGGCGAGCCCTTAATCCACGCCGACGAAATCCATCATGACCTTGTTTCCGTGGCCAAGAAGAGCCTACAAATTGGAGGACATCGGCTACGGTTTGACCAGCGGAGAGTGATGCTTTTCAACAGGTCTACTTGCTACGCATGAATGGATAACTTTCCGGATTTTTATCCAGACATGTGGAAGAGACTGATCATGTGATCAGTTGCACGGTGACCCTACGACCACGCCTGGTCGTGGGGCTGATGATGATAAGAAGAAAGAGAGCATTTATTAATAATGACGTTGGTTTTGGGTTAACTTGGAAATAATATCGGAGAGAAAATAAACCGAAAGCTCTAAGTAATACATTTTATACCAAACTGGTCTTTTACCTTGTCCCGAATAAGAACAATTAATAATATTTTTATCTTTTATACACTGTTATACACTGTTTTTATACGCCTTTATACCTTTTTTTAAAAACTTTTATATATTTTTATACACTGTTTAATATACTTTTACATACTTCTATACAGTTTATACACATTTTAATCAGTTTTTTATACTTTTATACACTGTTTTATACACTTTTATACACTGTTTATACACTGTTTATTTACACTTTTATACACTTTTATACACTGTCAATAAATTTATAAATGTGTTAGAATTGATTAAATCGAAGCAAATCAATAAAATTAAAAGATTCTTTAAATTATTTACAGCATTTCAATTCGTTTTAAATTTCCCTAAAGATTTCTTCCTGTGATTCGCGTCCAAATGAAAGTTGAAATGGCGTAATGTGAATAAGCAATTACCATTAATTTATATAGGAAAATATTTTGAGCGATCACTTCTTCTCCTTTGTACCGTTTTTCTTTAGGATGTTGGCGATCATAGCCCTCCTCAATTTCCTGTTTTTTGTAGCTCTTAATAAACTTCTTCTTTATGTTAGGTCTCCTAAACCTTGTTCCGCCATCCATTTACTCAAGATCACAAGTTAGGTTATGCATTGTTTTCCTCTGTCCCTCTTGCTTTCAATCGGTCCTGGGAGTAGCAATTTTTCCAAGCTCTCTTTCCTCATTATGTGCTTTAGAAATGTTAACTGTCTCATTTTGATGTTAATTATAAGGAACCTTTTATTTCCATTTTCGCTAAAACTGTGTCGCCGCTCAAATTTTCGGTCCATAGTGCTCCCAGCATCCTTCTGTAGGACCACATTTCTGTTGCTTCAAGTCTCTTCTTCATTTGTAAGGAGATTTTCCAGCATTTACTACCATATAAGGAGGCTGATATTACGTAACAGTTCAGTAGTCTTTTCTTTGTTTCTAACGAAAATTTTCCTGTTTCTTAATATTTTACTTAGCTTTTGAAAGGCATATTTCGTTATGCCAATGCACCTTCTGATATCAGTGTCGCACTTTCCGTCCTCCATTAAAACACTTCACAGATATTTAAATTGTTGCACTTACTTGATTTTGATATCTTCAATTTGTAATTTACATGTTCGGCTGTTCGTTTTGTTCAAAGGAAATACATACTATATATATTTTTCAACCAATAAAATCCCATCAGAGAGTTTAATTACAAGAACAACTACCGCCAAAATACTTGCGGACGTAGATGTAGACCTTCTGTTATTTTTGGACCATTTAGAAAATAACAATAATAACTCCCTTCACCACTCCCGTAAATTCGAGAAAAAGATTTTCGCCAGGCAATGTGAAATTATTTTCTAACCAATGAAAACCTTGTATTCAAAAAGTTCAAACGTCTATGAGAAATTCATTTTGATTTCCCTTACGAATATAAAAATAAAAGCATACTACTTCTAAAGGGCTAAAAACAATTTCGTATGCCGTGTAGATCAAACTGGTATACGAAATTGAAGCAACAGACATGTGGTCCTACAGAAGGATGCTGGGAGCACTATGGACCGAAAATTTGAGCGGCGACACAGTTTTAGCGAAAATGGAAATGAAAGGTTGCTTATAATTAACATCAATATACACGCGCACTCACACACACACGCATTCAATGGAAGAGAGACAGCCAGAAACCGCCGACTAAAGACTAGCCACACAATAGAAGGGATTAACCAGCAACTGGCTACTAAGCCTTTGTCTACGATCTCACAAATACATTAGGCCGACCATCATAAATAAGTCTCTTCACACATTTCACACAGCACTAAGAAAATTTAATTACTTTATAAAACAAACTTCACTGTCAGCAAAATTTATTGCTATTGTATATTAGTGTAAAGAATATATATATGTTATTTCAATTGATATTCTTTTCCTAATTTTTCTTTAGAAAATAACCTTTTATATGTCTTATGTAAAAGATCTGTTGTTGTTAAACACTTGGAATCCGGACCGTCGAATAGCAACAAAAACCTGGGTAGACGGATCCCAACATGCTAATAACAATGCTTTCTGTCTAACTAAGTTCTTTCTTTTCGCTTTCCGTCACTATCTTCTGTAAGGACTCTTGTACAGGGTGATTGAAAAGTAACTCCCCATTTTAAAATACTTACAATTTATTTATTAACTATAATTTTACAAGAAATGGATACGAGAGGAAAGCTTTAAGCATGATGTTTTATTTAAAATTCAATATGGCCACCAGATTTTGCAACTAGCTTCAACCTCTCAGGAAACGTGACAACTGATTTCACCAGGAACTCTCATGGTATAGAAGACATAACTTCTTGTATTCGCCCTTCAAGTTCTTCCAGACTTGGTTTGGTATAGTAGAATTTCTCCTTTAACCACTTCAGAGAAAAGTCACAGGGTGTTGTTAAGTCAGGACTCCTGGATAGCCACTCATACACAAAATGACAATTGGGAAAAAAGTTCATGAAAATATTTTTTGAAAAAAAGATAAAAAAAAAATCTGATAATGCATTTCACCCAATATATTTTCACAAACGTTTTTTTTCAAATTGTCATTTAATGTATAACTGTTGGAATCATTTACTCAAATTCTTAACACACACACACACACACACACACACACATATATATTTATAATGCATATATATATATTTATATATTTATTATACATATAATATATATATATATATATATATATATTTGAAACATGGTTAGAGCTGTGCATCGAAAAAACCATATTTTAAATCAATTAATTTCTAATATTAATGCTCTGTAAATTTACATTGAGCACTATTTTGTAAAAATAAAAATATCTATAAGAACACCGGATTATATATCTTATTGTTCTTTCTTTTTATTTACATACACACATACACAGACACAGACACACACACACACTATATATATATATATATATATATATATATATATATATATATATATATGGTGATTGAAAAGTAAATACCCATTTTAAAACACTTATAATTTATTTATTGACTATAATTTTTACAAGAAATGGATTATGAGAGGAAAGCGTTTAGCATGAGGTTTTATTTAAAATTCGATATGGACACCAGATTTCTTTACCAGCTTCTCGAGCTTTCCAGGAAATGTGACAACTGATTTCACCAGGAACTCTTGTGGTATGGAAGACATAACTTCTTGTATTCGCCCTTCAAGTTGTTCCCATGTCTTGGTTTCGTATTGTAGACTTACTCCTTTAACCAACTCCTAAGAAAAAAAGTTACAGGCTGTTAAGTGAGGACTCCTGGTTGGCTACTCATACATAAAATAGGAAGATACTTTTCAATCACCCAGTAGTTTTCTCTCTGTGTCTACTACAAAGACTGTGTCTCATATGCATATCTTATGATGTTAAAATTGTTGCTGCCAATGATGAATCCTGGAAGAACTTAATAAAAAAAATAAATTTGTTCACTTTTTCGCTATGAGTAACAAAACTGAAGATATTGTAGAAAGGCATAGCTTTAATTATGAAAGAGCTCAAAGGCTTCTTTTCGGGATGTTTTTCGTTCACTGTCTTCCCCAATCTATCTTGCCCTCAATGTGCCCTGTGAGTGTTAAATTTTGCAAGCTCTCTTTCCTAATTATTCATGCAAAGAATTTCAGCTGTCTTTTTCTGATGCACGTTCAGAAATGCTCACTCGACTTCATCCCACCCCATACTAACGCCACAAGGCATAAAGACGTTAATTGGTTTTGTGTAGCGGCATAGCAACATCTATGGATTATTTCATTAATCTTAACCCAATGTAAGGCTTTAGCTGCATATGATTTGAACGCAATTTTATTCCTCATATTTTGTACATAATTTTCTACTTTCGGGGTAAACTTATGTTTTTCCTCTCTCTCTCTTTCTCCCTCTCTCTCTCTCTCTCTCCCTCTCTCTCTCTCTATATATATATATATATATATATGATAAAAATATATTGCTGGTAATTTTACTATGGAATTGTATTTTTATACTTTTTTAGTGCTGCACTGTTGGTAAATTTGCTATGAAAATATATTGCTGGTAATTTCGCTACAAAAACGTATTGTTGGTAACTTTTTTTTATAAAAATGTATTGCCGGCATTTTTTTTCTATAAAAATGTATTTTTATACTTTTCTAGTGTTTTTACTTTTTTCTTGGTGTTCACTATTTGCCCATAGTTGGGACCCTAACAGGTGCTACTACCCCTGTGGACCGGGGAACAACATCAATTAAGAGGTGGCTCCACGCTCCTCAAATCCTCCAATCTCCTTACCGGATGTAGTTTATCGACTTACCCAGGACCTTTAAAATCGAAAAATGCAGGCTATAAATCTTTCTGTAAAGTAAGCTTGCATCACGTCTCGTATTATTGAATTTAGCGCTTCAAACATTTTCAGCATATCAGACACTGATTTACTTTCCTAACATTTTTTATCTAACTTCATATTCTGAGCCGATACCGCAGATATCGTTTGGAGCTGTAATATGAAATATAACGAGAAACAGCTATGAAGGCATGAAACCAAACCAGTTACAACATAAACATGTATGTTAACAGCATTGAATTCGAAATAACGAAACATACTCTTCTATGGATCATTTCCCAAAAAAAAGTCTTTGGTAAAGCATGTTAAATTTATAAACGTTTTCCAATTTGCCCCAAATTTACTCACGATAAATAGTTGTTTGATAAATAGTAACAATAAGAAAATAGAGAGAAACTCGTAAGCAAATAATAAAAACAGATAATGTCACCGTCTGTTAGATTTTGGAATATCCCTTAAAACGCCATTGAACATTAAATTCTTTTAAGGGACCTCCACAAAAAAACAACAAAAAAACAACAAAAAAACAAACAAAAAAAAAACAAAAACAAAAAAAAACAAAAAAAAACAAAAACAAAAAACGCGATACTCAAAGTTTAAAATAAAGTTTTAAAAATGAAAAATCTTTCTTAAAGCTTTTATTTTAGTTTTAATTTCAAGTTGATAGATTAAATTTAATATTTCCAATAATGAAAATACTTTGTCGTATTTCAAAAACTAATTTAAATTGACTGGAAGGAGTTTTATGATTTAAATTCTCCAAGGAGTCCTGCTTTTAACTAATATAAATATGAAAAGGCTGAAATTGTAATTTCAGGAAATTTACATAAGATTAACTGAGGGGAACGGAAGTAAAAAAAATATTTTTACGAAAATTTTCTAAAAAAATTTCAAAAATAATTTCATTCAGTTGTGAATAAGTTCTTAAAATGTCATTAAAATCCGTCAATTATTTGATATTTGCAAGAAATTTCCGAAAGCAATGTTTTTAACGCCCCCCCCCCCAAAAAAAAACGCTAAAATTACCTAAACTCATCTTTGTCCCACCTCATTTACTGACGCAAGAAAATCAAGATTTTAACCAAAATTTTGAACATGTTAGAAAGGATTACAACATTTAATAAAATAATCAAAAAATACTTTGGGCTTTTCTTTTAATAATAACATAAACATTTTGATAATAAAACTTTGTTTTTATCAAGTATGGAGCCTTTTTTCATCATGGTATTCTCTTTTTTACAAAAGTTTTTGAAGGTACCTACATTCTTTATAATAGAAACACAATTCTTCATCTTTTCAGGTCGGTTATGTTGCAATTGGTGGGAAAGACATCCATACATGTGGACTCAACCAGAAGTTTTCGACTGGATAAAATTCACAATCAACCAGGAAATGCTAAACCCGACCTATCACTGTATAGATGGCTTTAAAGATCTTACTTCAGGGGCCTGTCTTCGTCATATGACCTATGAAGAATTCCTAATAAGAGATCCGCAGTATGGGCATCTGCTGTTCCATTGTTTCAGGCAACTCTGTACGTGTCAAATATTTGGATTTATTCTTTCTGTTTGTAAAAAGAGCAGAAATTAAAAACGTGTATATAAGTATTATATAGGAATTTTGAGTTTGAACATAGATCGCCATTGAGCAAATACAGACGATACCATTCTTGAATAAAGAAGACCACGGGACTATAGAGAAAACGCATATATGTAGGAAGTAGCTGACGACTAACGATCGCTATTTCTAGCCTATCCTCTATTACTACACGGATCACTACTTCTATTCTATCCTCTATTATTATACGGACCGCTATTCTCTATACTATTTCACTATACGGATTACTATTCGAGCGAGTATTATCGCGCAAGTACTATTAGTGCGAGATTATTCGAAGGCGTCTGACACCAGCATTGTTTGACTGTGTACTATAGTTGTATCTGCTATTACAAAGGCTCTACTACAACGAGTACTACGAAAGTGACAACGAGTATTCGTTGACATCAAAAAAGTGTCAAACGAGTGCTTGCTGGCATCACAAAAATAAGAAAGGACTTGAATGTCGTGCCTCGCACATGAGCAATGGAGTCTAAGTTATAAGAATGTCGACATTCCAACCACCTGAAGAAGGCCGGAGCGTACAACGGTCGAAACGTTGTGATAAATATGGCAACAAAGATCAGAATGATAGTCCGAGCAATGTAAATAGTGTACATAATACCTCATCTCAAAAATATAGACAGATAATCATAGAGATATTGATATGCCGTTAAACATAATCAGATCAAAATCTACAATAAAATATCCGTAAAAATTCGAGCTTAACAACTTCAACAAAATATTGCAATAACAATCATAAATGTGAATGCTGTTTGTCTCATTAAATAAATTACAAGTGAGTAATGAATTCGATCATGGGTTCTCATATTTTATTCATTTCTATGCTTGGTCGGCTCAGGAGATTTTTGTAGCCTAGCATATGTGCTGATTCCTTAAATTTAGAAATTTTCAACATTCCAACCACTGAAGAAGGCCGGAATGTTGTAATAAATATGGCGACAAAGATGAGGACAATAGTCCGAATAATGTAAATAGTGTACATAATACCTTATCTCAGAAATGCAAACTGATACAAACTGATACAGCTACAAACTGATATGACAGCGGCGATAAGAGGATCACTCCAGCCGCTTCCAGCTAGGATGTTACATGCGACTAGAAGAAAATAAATATGGCTCCTGGAAGCCGAGCTCTTTGTAGAAAAAAATCTCATGTTAGTGAGTAATCCGCCGTTGTCGGATAGCGAAAATATGCTGACGCGCGTCATGGTTTTAACCTAGGAAAATCTCAAGTTGATGTTAAAAACTACCGCAAAAATTGTTGATTTATTTAAGATGGAATGATCGATTATGACATGTGTCTAATTTATATTTAGATATATTGTATTTATTTTCAATTATTCTAGTTGAATTATTCACCTATATTGCAGATAATCCATTATTGTGCATAATTAAGTTACTATAAAAAAGTAAATTTTATATAATAACTAGGTTATTATAAAATTTATTTACGGTTACTATATGATAAATAATACCTTATGAAAATTGAGGTGTAGTAGAGTTGGGGCCAGTGTCATAGATTCAGCGGGAGGTGGACTGTATCATAGATTCGTGGGTGGGTAGGAGACCGTGGAACCGGCCTTGTGCTGGAGCCCCCTCCCCTCCCATTTAGAAGAAATTGAAATAGCCATCTCTGTTGCAAGTGCTAATCTCCCTTTTTCACTATTGGGGTAAGAGCGAAAAGAGGATAAGCCGAAATGCTTGACTCTTTGAAATCATTCTTATGACTCCTCTATTTAAACTGAATTAAATTTATAAAAAATGTATTATTTTAAATAAGCATTTAAATTCACATTTGATATTAGACCATCCTGCTGTCAGCAAAGAGGCAAATACTGAACTAGTGGATTATAAAATGATTCCCAATACTTCTATGTCAGTTAACTTCTTTTTTTTTTAACCAATTCATCCCAAGCAAAGCGATAATGCCACTACGACACAAGGGGCCACTAGGAGTGAAAGAGAAAGGAAAAACTTTAAAAGGAACCGGAAACCCAATCGTAAACCGGAAACAAGGGATAAACCTCTACTCCTGTTGAAAAGACCGAGTAAATGTGGACCTATTAAATTATCAAAAGGTCAGTTCTTTAACAAATCTATACACGTCAGCGTTATCACCTTATTGTGTTAGTCGTAACGAATAGTATTGAGTCTTCAGAAGGAATTTTTAGGGGTTCAGGTATATCTGGGAAAATAGATGTTGACAAAAGAAACGGGTATGTAATCTGTCCTTTAACTCCACCAGAACTACTAAGCAAACCTGATGTATCAAAAAATATCTCTGCCTCGAACGGGAGAGAGACATTCGTTAATTTTAAAATACGATATTATCCTGAAGCAGTGAGTAAAAAGATACGCGGGTAATTGTCACTCTCCGTTCCACTGCTGTCCAAATAAATAGCTTTCCTCTTTGTTTCACTTGTCAGTCTTAATTTTCGCTTCCCATTGACCAGAGACCACGACAAGAAGACAGCATTATCGTTCTATCCGACAATATCTATTTTAGCAAGGATGTTATTAAATATTTTCCTTACGGGTTTTATCTTTCTTTCTTTTTACCATTCTTTATTCTTTGTCACATTTTTTTTAATCATTTGTCTGTTTTTCATTTGTTATCTTTTTATCCAGTTTTAATGACTTTTTTTTTTACAGTAGACATCCATGCATATGCGTCGATGGGCCCGGAAACCCGAGACGTTTCTTGTACGCAACATTCAGATCAAGTTGGTATCAAGATGGAGCAATCCACTTCATTTGCACCAAACACTCAAAGTTCGTTTCTCGATACATTTGTCACGACACAGACCGGTTCCAATCACTCAGCTTCATATACAAGTAAATGTTGATACATTTATTGAATTGTAAGATCTATTGTATACTGAATTGTAAGATATATTGTAAGGTATATTGAAAAATATATTGGATGTTATATTGTAAGCTATATTGTAAGATATATCGAAAATATATTATATGCAATATCGAAAGATTTATTGTATGCTGTTTTTTTAAATATATTGAAAAATATATTCTATATTCTAAGGTATATTGTAAGATAAATTGACAAATATATTGTATGCTATATTGTAAGATATATCGAAATATATATTCCATACTATATCGTAAAATATATTCTAAGTTCATTATTTACATTATTCGGACTATTGTCGCCATATTTATTACAACGTTCAGCCGTTGTACGCTTCGGCCTTCTTCAGGTGGTTGGAATGTCGAATTCAATCCTTTATTTCGACATGCCAACAACCTGAAGAAGGCCGGAGCGTACAACGGCCGAAACGTTGTCATAAATATGGCGACAAAGATGAGGACAATAGTCCGAATAATGTAAATAATGTACATAATACCTCATCTGAGAAATATAGACAGATACTGTAAGTTATATTGAAAAATATATTGTAAGATTTATTGAAAATATATTTTATGCTATATTTTAAGTTATATTGACCAATATATTTTATGTTATATTGTAAAATATATTGACAAATATATTGTATGCTATACTGTAAGATATATTTTAAGGGATACTTCAGGGAAGTCAGAAATCGGAAGGTAGTTCCACAGGCGATAAGTGCGAGAAAAGAAACTATTAGAATAAAACTAGCGGTTGTGTCAAGCTATTTTAATAATAAACCGGTGAGACCTAGTTGCCAATCTAGTACTGCGATTAAATTCATGAGGTCGAGGTACAAAGAAGGAAAGCTCATCAGAACAAAAGTTATGAAAATATTGGCAGAAAGAAGCCACATGAAGTAGGTGAGAAAAATGACTGGTCGAGGTGCCAGAACAGGATCGATAATATTGCAGACTCTTCTTTGAATTTTGTCAAGAATAACGAGTTATACAGTAGGAGCATAAGACCAGATATGGCAGCAATATTCAATACAGGGACGAATGGCAGATTTATAAATATGCAAGATCGATTCTGAACAGAATAATTACCTGGCACGGCACAGTGCCAGACAATTCCTAGCAGTAAACCGAGCAGTAGACAATTGATTCTATATAATCAATCATTCCACTTCATGTCAAAACTTGAGCCCAAGAAGTCGTAAAGTATTTCTCTCCTTTGAGATTAGCATCAGCTATGCGGATGGCGGACATAAAAGTTTCTCTGTAGTGATTAAAGCAGTTTTGTTTTTAGGCATTAAAATTTAAGCAGTTTTGATTTTTATGCATTAAAATTTAAGCAGTTTTGATTTTTAGGCATTAAAATTTAAGCAGTTTTGATTTTTATGCATTAAAATTTAAGCAGTTTTGATTTTTATGTATTAAAATTTAAGCAGTTTTGATTTTTATGCATTAAAATTTAAGCAGTTTTGATTTTTAGGCATTAAAATTTAAGCAGTTTTGATTTTTATGCATTAAAATTTAAGCAGTTTTGATTTTTAGGCATTAAAATTTAAGCAGTTTTGATTTTTAGGCATTAAAATTTAAGCAGTTTTGTTTTTAGGCATTAAAATTTAAGCAGTTTTGATTTTTAGGCATTAAAATTTAAGCAGTTTTGATTTTTATGCATTAAAATTTAAGCAGTTTTGTTTTTAGGCATTAAAATTTAAGCAGTTTTGTTTTTTAGGCATTAAAATTTAAGCAGTTTTGATTTTTAGGCATTAAAATTTAAGCAGTTTTGATTTTTAGGCATTAAAATTTAAGCAGTTTTGATTTTTAGGCATTAAAATTTATAAGCCATTCCTTGCCCCAGTTAAACACTGATTGGATTTCCTTTTTAAGAAAAGTTGTCAGTTTTACAACAGTGATAGTCTATAAATGTTATTGGAATACGGTAATAGCTTCGGTCAAATAGTAATATTTATTCTAATTTAATTTATAAGTATTAGTCAGACATGGTAGCTTTTATTTTCGCTATAAACTAAACAGTGTCTAAAAACCAAGGAAAACATTTGCTGATTGACTTGCGCCTTTCTTATTGATAAGCCTCTTTCGAAATGGACACGTAGAAAGCAAAAATCTGTAATAGAACGTCTTTTTTGGAGAGTGTTCTACTTCCACGTGCCATGCCTTTTCTGGATATCTCAGTTTTCCCAGGGACACATGACTCAGTGGATAAAAGCATTGGTTGAAGTACTCCAAAAATAACGTAACCCAAACAGTTGTGAGTTCAATACCTGACCACAGTAGATGTGAACAAAATCTTGGAGAGTTGTGTTATTAAGGGAATTAACTGAAAACTGGGGTATTCAGAAATGGCATGGCATGTGGAACGAGAAAAATCTATTCCTGTGGAGTAAATAAAGGATTAGGTTTGAAATTTCAACGTATATTACCTGAAGAAGGCCGGGGCGTACAACGACCGGAACGTCGTTAATATGACAATAAAGATTGGGGCAACAGTCCGAACAATGTAAATGAAAATTTTTCAATTTCTTTATATTTTAAGATTTAGTTGTGCCGAAATATCAGGTTCAGGTTATTGAAACGGATGCAGGGTCAGGAATTGACGCATCTTGTAATGTCAGCAACTCAGGAAGTAGACGGTTTGCTCTTAAAACATTTAACCAATTCGAAAATCCCAAACGTGGACCAGGACGACCCCGACTCCATCCGGGTATCAAATCGAACATGGCAGGCAACAAGAAAAGTGAGTTTAACACATTTTGCATGAATTTTATTGAATCTTGTATAAACGTTTCTGGGGTGAAAACAAGAAACTATCCACCGAGATAACATAGAATACAAACGTAGTCATGTAATCTATTATTATTATTATTGTTATTATATATAAAATTGTATGACTTCCATTAGTCCGTCCGTCCGTCACACCCGCTAAAATAGCCAGATATTGACCGATCCAAATCAAATTTTGGGGAGAAGTGCAAACTGGTAAGTTGGGTACAAAGTATAATTGGCTTTACTAGGGTGCGTAGCTTAATACAGTAAATTTTCATTAATGTTTTGGGAAAAAAGCATTGCACCACTGAAAAGTCCATATAAAAAAGAAAAATCGTGAAGTATTGCATTCAACTGCTGATACCCCATGACGAGTCGAGTGGACGGAATAATTCCTGAACGACGACCTGTCTACGAATCTCTGGAGTCGGAATGCTGTCAGTTAAGTGACAAACTTAAGAGAGAGAGAGAGAGAGAGAGACTTGATGATAAAATAAAATAATTCTTTATCAAATGATTTGTTCATATAAAAAATTGATGTAATGAATATGCATACACCTGCGTTCCCCCTCACAGTAATATGATTGGCTGGTGTCATCCATAAATACAGACTGATGTGGAGGTACAGGGAAGACGCCTATTTTCGACGCCTGTTGCCTACGCCTATTGTCTACCACTACGACGAGGACCAGCCCATTACGGTTACCTGATACATTGTCCTACTCGGTTACAGTAGTCCAAAACCACTTTCCTACTTCGAACAAATATATCCCTTTCCGGGACATATAAAAAATAAACATAGATTAAGCATTGAAATAAAAAATAATACTTTTTTGAACTGATATGAATTTGTTGCGAAAAACAGTATTAAACGCGTATCAATGTTAAGAAAGTTGCCACTTCTTGGACTCGAGTATCGCTTTGTAAATTTTGTTTGATAACGGATAATTGGATTCGCATATTTAGTGCAGCGTCCAGTTTACTGAAATATATATATTTTTTTTGCTAGTGTATTTATAAAATCCAGATTCACATGAATATTTGTTGCAAACGGTAATAGAAACTGAAAAAAAAACAAAAACGTTTTGACAAATCCAGATACTCTTTAAATATATCGATCAAGAAAAAAATGCTACTGGTTAGAATTCCTTCAAATATTGTGTTTAACTGAGTATCTGAATTAATTTCAATATCATTTTCATAATCAACTGCCGGAAATCTTGTTGACTTTTGAATGGATTTTACGCCCAATAAAAGTATCTGCTTCATTTATGTACGTTTTAACTACAAACATATTATAGAAAATCCTAATAATGTGTTTGATATATTTTTGTATTACAGCGAAGATGCTTCCTCTTTGGGAGTTTATATATTCCACTCTACAAAATGGCCGCTTCAATCCTTCCATCATCAAATGGGAAGACGAGGCCATCGGCAAATTTCGCTTTGTTCATTCAGAGAAATTTGCGAAACTTTGGGGCAGCGTTAAGAACAATGGCAACATGAATTACGAGAAGCTCAGCCGAGCTATGAGGTACGTTATGGCGCTCAATTTGTCTAAGTGACTCGCTACGATTTTCTTTTATTTGTTTCCTATTGGCGGGAAAAAAATGGTATATATTTCAAGGTTCATCATTTTTAATAACATGATTTCGGTCGTTTTCTTCACTTTTACTCTGTTACATTTCACTCACAGTATGGCCATAATGTAATGTTTGATTGGCTAAATCAATTACGAATGAATAGTGAATTCGATCCCCACTGTGTGACCCATACTTTCGGCCTTATGCCATATGTAAGCTACGCTTAGAAAATCATTTCGGGCAATTCGAGGTGGTGAAAAGGTTATCGAGCTTACTACTGAATAGCGAGTTCGATCCTCATACTTTGAACCACATCTAAGCCATTCTGTTCACTCTGACGTGATGTAATGGTTAGCATTCTTGTCCCGCTAGATCAATTACGACTAAATAGCGAGTTCGATCTTCACTGAATGCCCCATAATTTCGGCTTTATGCAGCATCTAAAGTACGCTTAAAGAGGCACCATTTCACCTAGAGTATTATTAGGGTGGTGCAAAAATAATGTCGTTTTCTCACATGTGAGAAAACGACATTATTTTTGCACCAACCTAATATATCGTAATTTGAAGTAACAATGAAAGATTAAAAGACATTAAACTAGCAGTTAAGGTGAAATGCGCTGTGAATTATGTTCCTTCTAGTTTACACAGATTGTCAATAAATGGCAGGAATATTTATGCAATTTTGCATTTGTCCTATTTTCTGCACGAGTAATCTTGGATTTAAATGATGGAATTAACCGTTGTTGCATGAAGAAGAATTCTGCTTTTTAAATCATTAGAATTTGCATATATGTGAATATATGCGTATCGGTATACGCGTGTGTGCCTCTGTGTGCGTGTGTGTGTGTGTGCGTGCGTGTATGTGTTTGTGTGCATGTATGTGTGTATGTATGCGTATGTATGCATGCGTGTTCATGTATGTGTATGTGCGCCTGTGTTAATGTGTGCGTATGTGTATGTGCTTATATGTGCGTGCCTCTGTGTCTGCAAGTGTATTTGTGTGTGTGTGTGTGTGTGTGTGCATGCCTTTTATCATTTACTTTGCTTCTCAGGAACGTATCATTTAGCGAATATCATTGACTGTTAACCATGTATCAGTCACGATTCTAAAGAACTAATTTACTCATTACAAATGTTTATAATTCACATCCTTCAAAAGGCATAATTGCTTTCCGTTCTGTCGATTCTTGTAATCTTATGAAGTCTCTATTTCTTGCGATTAGAAATTGACGCGTTTTTGAAATCCTTACATTATTTAGGATTGTTAAATTTACCGCTAACATTTTTGTCGAGATTTACAAACTCTAAGTTATGTTCAATTTCGCAAACCAATCGATGTAATTGGAATAATTTTATTTGTATGGAAAAATACTTTGTCAAAACGCTACTTCATGTTTTAAGAATTTCTTTAATTTAATTTAATTTTATAGGTAATCAATATTTTTTAAGAAAATTTCTTTTCTTCCTTTTTTAAAATCGAAGAATAAATTCTTAAGATTTCTTACTCTTAGGCGTGTAACATACAACTGGCCATACGTAAATATTTCTTTCTGGAGCCAAATTCTAACATTTTGAAGCGTTTAGCCTTGTGATTTGTTTATATTTCACACAAACGCAAAGCCAGCTGGAAACTGGATTCTTGTATATATAAAAACTTGGAAAAGATATGAAAAAAACAAAAAACAAAAAAAAATTGCATTTTTATTAAATAATTATTTGTTATTTTAATCATTAAATTGTTTTTAAAATAGTGGGAATATTTTGTATATAAAATAGTAAAACTTTATTTTTCCAAATAAATTAATGAAAATTTACTGTACTAAACTACGCACTCTAGTAAAACCAACTGTACTTTGTACCCCCCTTGCCTGTTTTGTACTTATCCCCAAAATTTGGTTTTGATTGGTCAATGTATTTTAGAGGGTGTGACGAACAGGTAGACTAACTGAAGTCACAGAATTTTATATATAGATTAAAAGTAAAAACAACAAAAGAAAACTAATATAAAACAGCGAAAAAAAAAAAGAAGAAAGTGTGCTTTTCCCTACATTTTACTTAATTGCCATTGTATCTCAGGATCATAGCTCACAGAAGATTTATTTACCATTAGTATCATTTCTTCGGGTATATGGAATCATTTTGTGGTGAGCCCACGTGTAATAAATAAATAAATAAAAGGTAAAAAAGAATTAAAATTATAGTGACTAGAAATTTACCAAAATAAGAGAAGCTCTTTTTTTTTCATGAGTTCCGCTATAAAAAAAAAAAAGAAAAAAAAAAAAAAAGAAAAGGAGAAAGGAATTCCAGAAAATAAATAAAAATAAATTTGTCCAGTTAAAAGAACAAAGAGATTTTTGATGTTAGCAAGTTTCGTGCCAAGTAGTCTGGAGCCCTTCTTAAGTGTAAATAAAGTGTAAGCAGACAGATAGCAAGAGAGAAAGTCTTACTCATAAACTATCAACTTATCAGCGGAACGAACTTTCGCTAACCCGAATTACAAAGGACACGAATTCAAATAAATAAACATATTATTTGCTTGTACCTTTGATTCTGTGCGTTTATTCCGAAGTTTCCGAGAAATATTGCTACCCACTCCCGGTGCTTCTCAGTTTCCCATTAGCTTCTCAAGATTTTGAATTCAGAGTCGTTCTTCTAAACAAACAGAGAGATAATATAATTATCTTTAATTTTGAAAAGAATCATTAACATATCTAAATATCGTTCAGACGTTCAAATCCTTTTACTGTATATATATATATATATATATATATATATATATATATATATATATATATATATATATATATATATATATGTGTGTGTGTAATGAAAAACAAACCACTTTAAGGTACCATTACGATAATTTATTTCACCTAAATCCTTTTTTAAGGATTCAGGATCATCAGGTAAAACTTCCAACAACGAATTGAGAGGAAAAATGGGATTAGAAATTGGTGGGTAGTGTAATTTTTGTAATTTAATAGAGGGGGTTGAGAGTGGTAGTTAAACAGACAATATAAAGTATAGGGAGGGGTTAATTTTATATCTCTCTTAAGTATGTTTTATATTGGAGTAGGAGGAGTGACAGAACCTTGACCTCTTTAGATGGTTAATAAAACGGAAATGAATTGTAGAAAATGTATACAAGTGAGTCTTATGGTAAAGAGAGAGATAGGGGGGGAAGAGAGATGGAGTTGTTCTAATTTTGTTTTAACAAAATTATGTAAAAGATAGTTTACAATGTTTGATAGAAAATTCGATGTCTGAAAAAAAATTTTGTTATTAACTTAAATCTTTAATTTTTTAAGTAAATAGTTTCATATACATATAAGTTCCTTATAACTTAAATATATAATTATATATATATATATATATATATATATATATATATATATATATATATATATATAAAGTTTCAAATTAAAAAATTAATAATGTTTTTATGAAAGTATTTATATACACATACAAGAAAAGTGAAAACAACAATCGGATTCCCATGGTTTTTAACCACAATCAATATTCCCACACACTTATTCACAATTCAAAAAAGGATTACAAGAACCTCCAGTTAGACAAAAAGATGAAAGTCATTTTCGATAAACCACCCATAAATGCAAAGAAACAATCACCTAACCTATCAGCTATCCTCACAATACAAACCAATCAGGAAATTACAAATGTAACAAACCTCGTTGCTTAGTTTGCAAACACTTAATAATAGATAATGTATTTTCTGTACCCAACACCAATATCAAGATACACCCACCTCACCTCACCTGTGATAGCCATAACATAATCTATTATTTATTCTGCACCATATGTCCTAATAGTGAATATATTAGTGAATCTGGAAATAATTTTAGATTTCGCTTCAACAATCCTAAACAAACCATACGTCAAAACAATCCTTATTCTCCCATAGCTGAACACTTTAATCAATCAGGACACTCATTAGAAAACTGTAAATGTTTATTGATAGATTCCGATTTCAGTTCCACATACACACGCAGAAAAAAAGAAAAATAGTGGATTTTAAAATTAAATACCTATAAACTAGGGTTAAATAAAGACTTGGGCATTTTAAATCTTTATAAATATTCCATTTTTTTAGATATAGATACATTTTTTTTAATTTTCTTAAACAACATATAAAATATTATTACAGTTAGATTTACGTTAAGAATATTCGAACACAGTGGCATTCCATATCACGTGACGTCTGCATCTCGCGACAGACGCTACTTGTAAACAAACAATTATTTCTGAAGAAAGATTGAGGTCAATCTGAAATATCAAATATATATAAATAAATAAATACTTTCACAAAAAAACATTATTATTTTTTTAATTTGCAACTTTTTCTTTTTATACATATTAAGAAAGATCCTCACACTTGGTCTATAACTCGGAAAAGAGTCATTAACATACACAATATTGTTCGTAAGCTGAAATTTCTCATTTATGCATATTTTTTTTATTGTTAATACAAGTTTTCCTTGATCCGTACTGCAGCCTTCGTCAGGTGTTGTCTGGGAGGAAAACGAAACCTTTCCAGAAAACCTCGACATAATTGGTTCAGTAAAATATCCACAAGATTGGCTTATTTTATTATCCTAATAATATTGCTTCATTAATAGCGATCAACTTGTCATTTGTTATCAATTAAGAATTTGTCACAAACTATTTTGTGTTTATCAGTTATTTTAAATTAAAAAGATAAGACAAGGGAAATAACTCAAGAATGAAATTTCAATAATTATGTCCCTTGGTTAATATGGTGGATATTTTTCTTCGATAAAGGCGAGAATACTTGTCTCAGTTTGATTTCTAATTTGGGTGCATTTATAACATTGTGAAGAAAAGCTGAATATATCTCCTCAAACCAATTTCATGCAACTTGGGTACAATGACAGGATATTGATTACGAATAGACCCCTCCACTACGCCCCCAAATTATTCGATTGGAGTCAGGTCGGGCGAAGGTGGCCGCCACATCATTCTTCGGAAGTCTCCAGAATGTTCCTCAATCCAAATCTGGGAGACTTAGACCCGATGACATCTTGAGTCCATGAATAGATGCAAATATTCTCGTAGCAGTGCAACCCATTGGTCTCCAGTTATTGACTTGTTCAGTCAGTTCAGTAGACCCAATCCAAAATAAGGGACATATAATCACTCCATTATAGACTCGGCCAACGTAGAGCTTTTGATAACTGGGATCCATGGGATCAAGGGGTCTGCTCCACTTATTCTGATTTTTAAATCTCGTTTTGAAGGATACCCTATATGCCTCATGTTATTTGGTATTTACTCGACCCCCCACTCCCACCAAGACCACGAAGTTGCGTTGTGACACAATGTCGGTTTAATATTGGGAGCCCGAGCGCGTACATCCGGGCTAGAAATAAAAATTCCCCTCAGCCCCCGCAATCGTCAGTTGCGCTGGCCTCGGTGCGAGCACCGATCCCTCTCTCTGGTGCAACGAGAAGGAGCGGCCTCGGGCAGCTGTATAATCTTCCTCAGTTACGACTCTGTTCTTCAACGGAGCCTCCTCTGTGCGCACTCTGCCCCAAAACAGATCAAAACTGAGAGATGATAAATAAACTTGTTGCAAATTACTTTAAAAAATCAGTCATTGCTCTTGATCAATGTCGGTGTGTTGCGCGCACACATTGGGCATAGCTGGAGCAGCGACAAAGGAACATGGCGATGTCGAAGCAGCTTGTTCGGTGTTGTCTGCTTTATTACATTAGTTCCAGATGTTCAGGTCGGGAGATCAGTCCCTTTTGTGAGGAACCCCGCAGTAGACGGCCACAGGTTCTGAATAATGAAACCCTGAAGATAGTCATAGAGAGGACAACAGCCAAACCTGTGATGGGCTTGCTGAACGCTTCCAAATTTATGATGAAACTGTCATAGGAAAGGCGTACAAGTTAAGCAAATGGGTATCCCATACACTCAGATGCCAATGTCGGAGTTATCTCCTCCTAAATTCTGAAACCACCACTTGTTGGAGCTATCCTTAAACTACATATATACTTGAGAAAACCCTTTATCTCTCACTTTTGTTCTCAGACCCACAGCAAATGCAATTCAGGAATGCGCTATGAAACCCCTTTCAACATTACACACACAGTTACATTCATTTACGCATTTCTTGGAACACAAACTGTGCATAATTTGTTACACATACGTATTATTGTTTTTGTAATTTGTATCCATTTGTTTGTTAATACATATATAATTGTTTATATATATATATATATATATATATATATATATATATATATATATATATATATATATATATATATATCAGTCTTGGTTATTTTCTTTTACATTTCTTTCGTTGGACCCATCTTAAGCTTGCCATGTTTGTAGTGGATTTTATTTCAGAAGACCATACGTGTTCATTTCATAGCAAAATTTAATTAGAAAGATTTAGAGTTGTGAATCAATGTGTGTGAAAATGAGAAAGTGCTTTATAATATAATTGTGTCTTTGACGAAATTAAATAATTTGATTTATGTAAATTGTGTGTTAATGCAATTGACTTACTTCGTGTTTTACTGAGTTGTCTTTCTTTGATTAGTTATCGACTTTAGTTTGCTTGTGTTATAGAAGTAGTTTGCTTATTTTGTAAGCATACTGTAAACTGTTTTGATGTTAAAAAGGATTTTAACGGTTAGCCTGAATATGAAAATAACGACACGAACGGTATAGCTTCGGTCTGAAACTTCCCATCTTCCCTTTTGGTTGTTGAAATAAAGTGTCGTTTATATACAAAACATGTGTCACGTGGTAGGATCCAGATTCGTTAGAGCAAACGTATTTTCGCTCAGTCTAAAAATAGGGTCGTACATTCCGAATGTTGATGTAATTTATATATTTTTTAACCAATCAGAATGCATTGTTGTACAATTTAATTTGGAGCCTGATTTTTTTTTTGTTTTACAAACAATGTAGGATCTTGATCTTAGAACACTCCCAAGCATGTCAGGCATTGGTTGTCATCAAGGGGACTCTATGACTCATACTACAAAACCACTTCTACACCCATGCAAGATCATGCTCTATATCTGATGGACTCGTCCATTGGTTCTCAACCGAGGTCCATAGGAATCATGGGGGTACATGTAATATTACTGGGAGTCCACACAAAAATTAGCAAACTGGGGGTCTACAGTAATTATTTTAGTGTCCCATAGAGCAATTCCACTTCAGTCCGGTTGTTACAACTGAGAATTGGAATTTCTACAGAAATCGACGCCATATTGAAATACTAAACAACTCTAAAACTAGCAGAAAACGAGATCAAGCGATGTAAATGAGCGTCCCTTTTAATCTACCGGATGTTTTGATTGTAAAAGTTGAATAAAAACTGAGAAGAATATATAAAGGAAGGATTATATATATATATATACATATATATATATATATAAAGGAAAATTATATAAAGATTATACTTTTTTATATAAATTCATTTAATGTATTTATAATAAATGTTAATATTAATTTTAAATATTAATAACATAAAATATTAATATATTATTATAAATTAATTAATATAGACTCGACCGTGTGAAAAGGGACGATCTTCGACTATCATTGTCATTGCTGGAGCCAATTATTTAAAAAAACAAACTCGCAGAGCAGTTATCTCATTAAATGTTATACTGTGGCAAACGAAATTTTTTTTTTCTTCCACCGAATGAATTCGAATCTTCGTCGCCACTTGTTACGTTCCGGTTCCTTGTACCACGGTGATAGTCCAAGGTAGAACCAATAAAGAAGAACTCGAACACAGGTATGGAATAACACATATATATTACAAACAGGAATATATACAGAGAAGTAGAAGTGTTAGTATGAACAATCAGGTTTAGTAGAGAGAACAATGTAGTCTCGACCAGTATCACTATTCCAATGTCTTGCAGTAATTGTCTGAACGCGAATCTGTTTCGAACAGCCTCTGACTCGACTCTTGACTCGACTTGAACTACTGACTTGAACTGTTGCCTACTCCTGAAGCGCAATATTTATTAGGTATGGAATAGTCCATTATTATTATTATGGGTAAGATCCCATAACATTAAATAAATCTGCATTTTTTAAAAAATTATTAATTGCATATTTTAAAATGTTTTATATTCTGAGTTATTTTACATAAATTTTACATAAAATCTTCCATAGAATTTAGTTGTCAAATACACTTTTAATTTAATTATTAGGTCGGTGCAAAAATAATGACGTTTTTTGACGTACTTTTTAGCGTCAAAAAACGTCATTATTTTTGCACCAAGCTAATAGTTTTACTTCAAAATAAAATTTATTATTTCTATAATAAAATTCCTAAACTATAAGTAAAAAAATAAAAGAAGCTTTTTCTCATCGAATGCTTATGGGGCCCACGAAAAAAAAAAAGTGGTCGATAGGTTAAAAAAAAAAAAAAAAAAGGTTGAAAACCACTGGACTAGCAACAGTTAGCGCATGTGCAACAGGCACTGAAGCAGAAGGAGTCAGCATTGGTTAATCACAAGTGTATCCAGTTGTTCCATAACAATGCCAAGCCTTATGTGGTACCGGTGGCCATGGATTTCATATGGTGACTTGGATGGAAGACACTTTGCCATCCACCTTACTCCCTGGAACTTGCACCAACAGATTACCATCTCTTCCATTCCCAGGGCAACCACAGTCATGGCAAATCCTTTGCAAATGAGACAGACTTGTGCAGGTAGTCACGGACGTTTTACGTCCAAAATTTTTACCGCCAGGACATTGCGCAGCTGGAGGCAAGTTAACAAAATGTTCTGATGAGGATTACTTTGAGGGCGAACAAATTTGCTGTATACCTTTTTGATTAATATTAGGTTGGTGCATAATGTCGGTTTTTGACATTAAAAATCAAAAAACTGTGAGGACTTTTTTGTTACCTTGTATAATAATTCTAAACTAATTACCATTTACGGTTGAACCATAAAACTACAATGTGGAAAATTTCCATCATTATAAATTATAAATTCCAATTTTTATTTTGTAGACATTACTATGGCAAGGACATCATGGAAAGAGTAGAAGGACGCCGTTTGGTTTACCGGTTTTTAAGTCCTGCTTTGGAACGCTTACGCACGAAACAAGACCCGGATGTACCTCTCAGTGAAATGCAGCGACTTCCAGAACTGAATCAATGTATTTGATGACTTTATATATATATATATATTTTTTTTTTAATAATTTTGGTTCGGATGTTTTCCAAAATCGACCAAGGCTATTTTATTTAATTTTATTATATTGAAAAACTGTTGCAGCACTGATCCTAGTCAGACTAAATACAGTTGCAACAATATTTTATACATGCAAAAGGCGAGTGCAAGGAAATGGAAGACGATTTCAACCAGGCGATATTTTTGTTTTTTATATAACTGAGCAAAAAGAGAGAACACTCAAGAGTATGAATGTAAAAGAAAGAAAACATTACATGCTAGGAATTATTATACATGTGTGTATGTGAGTGTGTGTTTGTGCGTGTGTGTATGCGCGTGTGTGTATGCGTGTGTGAGGGGGTGATACACATGTGTGTATGTGAGTGTATGTTTGTGCGTGTGTGTATGCGTGTTTGTGTGTGTGTGTGAGAGAGAGAAAGAGAGAGAGAGAGAGAGTTCAGTTACTAAAGAGAAAGATATCTCCATGTTCGGGAATGTCCCTATTGACGTTGTCATTCCAGCATGCTGGAAGGAAAAAAAGATGTGAAAGAAAGACAGGAAGTGTCCTGTTTTATAGCAACTTGACAGCGCCACCTAATGACGTCTTAGCAAAACTTTATGGGGATACCCTACAATGTTCTTTAGAATATGCAATTTTCTAAAATTACATTAAGTAAAGAAATAAATGAGTAAAAAACTAATATTTTATGTAATAAAAAAATGAGTAAAAAATAATATTTTATGTAATAAAATAAGAAAATAAAAAAAAACAGTTCAATACACTTTATGCTTACTTGATGATTGACAACTCTCAATATATTATATACAGTCCCTTGAATATAACTGCCATACACTCAAGCCACTAATCTACTACTGGGCGGCATGCCACTAGCGTTTACCGCTCGTGCTCCGCTGTCGGGCCGTTGGTGTGTTCGTCTCGGCAATATTACCACTGGCGGACCGCTAGAGGCCCACCGGTGGCAACGCAGGTGATTGCCATCAGTGGACCGCAAGCGTTGCCATCGCGGCCCGCCACTAGTGGCTTGCCTGTAGGGTGGGTAAAACTGCATCTGATGTACTCTACACTCATTATTGTTAGGAAGAACGAAATACGCATCGTTGCATCAGTGAATGTGACTGGAGGTGAAAATTGAATTGGCTGTTCCTGTTATAAAAGAAAAGAGTCACGGTTGTATAAATGTATAGCAAGGAAGCATGAGTTGTCCCCCTTGAGTTAACTCTTCCAGCTATAGAAGGGAATAACAGATGAATAGAGATTTATAAAAGATTTTTGCAGAACACTTACCATATGACAAATTCAGTTATAGGTAAGATGTAAATTTTTCGTAGGTGAAGGTGCAACGGTTTATTATGATGGGTGCAATACTATAAGTGCAATTTAATGTCTAATAAACAAAAGTGGGTAAATGTTTTTATATGAAAAGATTGCATTTGTTGACAATATATATATATATATATATATATATATATATATATATATATATATATTGAACAAAAAAAAATGTTAAAAAATTAATATAATATAATTAATATATATATATATATATATATATATATATATATATATATATATATATATATATATATATATATATATATATATATAAAGAAAGAACAGTAAGATATATAATCCGGTGTTCTTATAGATATTTTTATTTTTACAAAATAGTGCTCGATGTAAATTTACAGAGCATTAATATTATAAATTAACTGATTTAAAATGTTTTTTCGTTACACAGTTCTAACCATGTTTCAAAAATGGAAGTTAAAAGCTTCGAATTTAATTTTCTAATTAAATTAAAGATATTAGTTCCATTTCATCCTCAAGCGAATTTTGAAGTAACTTATTTTTAAATTTACTGGCACGGCAAAAATCATAATTTACAGTTTCCAAGGATACAGAGAAATCCATTCATCCAGACAAGGGGCGGTTGCGTGTTCATTTTATTAACTTTTGTTGTATCAGTTATTAGTTACGTTTGAAAAAGGGGTTATGTTTAGGTAGGGGTAGGGATGTATTTTTCAACGAATTCTGACATCCGTTAAATGAATGTTGTCTGGGTTTTTTTTTAAATTTATTGTTAACGGCAAAAATTCTTACGGCATTTTTTCTATTTGTATGCTTAAAGATTTTTTTGGATGTTTAGGTTGGAATACGTTTTATTTAAAATATTTTCAACTTTAATTTTTAAGTATCTTAAAATCTTTTCACTTTTAATTTTTAATAGACTATATTTCTTTTTAAAACAAGTAATTGTATTAGAATTACTTACAGTATGTAAAATTATTTTCATATCAAGTATAGGTATGTATATTACCATTTACATTTTATATTTAAATATTATTTAAGTAAAATTTATGATAATGACGGCAAAAATAGCTAATTCAATTCTCTGATTTAGTAAACTTTTATTTTTTATAAACTTAGTAATATATAGTTTCTCATGTATGTACAAAGGACATGGGTCATTTAATATTCTAGCTTTTCATATTAATTTCATTTTATTGTAGGTGTTTTATTTGATTCTTTTAGGTGCATGTAGTACTTTGAGAGAGGTGTTTAGGTTAGAATATGTTTTATTTAACTACAATTTTAAAAGATGTTTGGGTTAAACTTCGTTTTATTTAACTACAATTTAAAATTTTTTTAAAAATATTTTCACTGTTAATTTTAATAGACTATTTTTTATATAAAAAAGTAAATGTAATAGAATATCTTACAGTATATAAAATTATTTTTTCACAGCTAATATAATTATGTATCGCACTTTTGAATTTTATTTTTAGATATTATTTAAGGAAAATTTTTGACAATGACAGCACAAAATAGCTATTTCATTTCTTTGATTCAGTAATTTTTTATTTTTTATAAACTTAGTAATACATAGTTTCTCATTTATGCACAAAGGACATGGGTCATTTAATGACCTACATATTCTAGCTTTTCTTATTAACTTTTACTGTAGGTGTTTTATTTGATTCTTTTAGGTGCCAGAAGTACTTTGAGAGAGATGTTTGATTTTTATATTTACATTTTTTTATTTATTTTTTAAAATTATTTTGAATCTTACTAATATAAAGACCCCTTCCTGACCACCTAGGAAAAAAGTTTATTCACCCTAAGGTATTCTATTGATAATTATAAATTTTATATAAATGAAATTCAGGAAAAAAACCCTGAGCAAAAAAAGGGACTCAGATATCGCATTCTAATGATTAAACTGGTAAATTTAAAGAGCTTTTGACAAAATATTGAAAACTATTTTACAGTACACTCAGAACAATATTCCAGAGAATTCTAGAACATCTTAAAATAAATCTAGAGTATTCCAGAATATTTCAGAAAGCCTCATACAGTATAAAAACAGCTTGAAATAGCCACTCAAGTCACTAACCAGATGAAAGGGTACAAACACGCATCAGAATTACTTAAGGGATCTATTATTGCCCTCTGAAAAGCAGTCAAGTCTACGAGAGAAATTGCAGAAATTGCTATAACCTCGCAATCAACTGTCTCTCGAGTGCTTAGGGCACATAATGATGCCACTCCTGCTCCAAGGAAGAAAACAAGGGGACGAAAGAAAAAGATTGACGATAGAAGTGGCAGGGTAATCAAGAGAGACGTTGCGAAGAATAGGATTATAACTAGCCAAGAAATTGCAGCCAGTCTAAGCGAAGACTCTTCAACAGTCCGTCAGAACAAAGTTACAAATCTTGCTAGAACAGGGCTACAAATCTTGTACACGAAGGTTTAAGCCACTAATAAGTAAAGCCAACAAAGCCAACAAAGCCAAGAGACTTGAATGGGCTCACTATTACAAAAATTTCATCGTAGAAGACTGGAAGAATGTTCTCGTCTCCGATGAAACGAAAGTTGAGCTAAATTCAAAGGATAAGGTGAGTCACTTTTATCGAACAGCACTGTATATGCACATATATATATATATATATATATATATATATATATATATATATATATATATATGCCAATATATAGATGCATTTGTTGTGTTCGGTAGCGTTGTATAATTCACTTGTATATGTGTATCATAATTCTAGTTGTATGTGCAGAAATCAGTTGATAATGTGTGTATTTGTGTGTGTGTGCGTGTGCGTGTGTATTTAATTTAGGTTGCATCGGTTACGGTTGTAGGAAAATTAATCTTTTAGAATTATTAATTATGGGTTTTATAAAAGTTGATGATTTAATAAAGTATCTTTGACGTGTGTACATTGATGGGGAGATATTTATCAGGATCACATCTATGTATTTTCTACGTAATAAATTTAATTTTTCCTATTAGGATGACGTTTATTAAGTCGAAGTCGTGGGTTTTCAAAGAGTATAAAAGAGTTCAAACGGTAAGTCTCTCTGTAGGCTTTCAAATTTCTATAAGTTTCGCAAATATAACTCTTTTTGTATTGCTGGTTTTTAAATCCTCGTATCTGATGTGGCGTTGAATCTATGTTTATAGCTGATTAAATCTGTAATTGTCTTCGTAATGATTTTAGTGTTGGGGATAACTAGTTTGTTCGTAAAAATTTGTTGATAGAGTATTGAAGGGTAGGATAATGAATTCTGTTTATTTTGTCGAAGGGTAGGAGAATGAATTTTGTTTATTTTGTCGAAGGGTAGAAGAATGAATTCTGTTTATTTTGTCGAAGGGTAGGAGAATGAATTCTGTTTATTTTGTCGAAGGGTAGGATAATGAATTCTGTTTATTTTGTCGAAGGGTAGGAGAATGAATTTTGATTATTTTGTCGAAGGCTAGGATAATGAATTTTGTTTATTTTGTCGAAGGCTAGGATAATGAATTCTGTTTATTTTGTCGAAGGGTAGGAGAATGAATTCAATTCTCCAAATTCTCCACCTTGCCAAAAAAAAAAAAAAAAAGGCTTAAACAATACCAAATAAATGCAATGGCTCCCAGCCACATAAGGAATCGAAAAATTGTAATCAATCGCAAAAAAAGAGATGTAAATCAGAATATAAAACAACAGTCGGCCAATGAACTTATAAGGGAAGCAATAAAAACTGTGGAGAATAATGTTATTGTTGAAACAGTGGAAAAGTTAAGAAAACAAGTTTTTAAGAGACTGAAGTACATTAGGGATTTCATAAAGTTCATATTAACATGTAATATAAGAAAATAATTATTTATTTATGTATGTGTAATATTGTGTTAATCAAATATATGTCCCTAAGGCCTATATATTTTAATTATTTATAAATAAAATATAAAGTTGCTCTTTGTATAATAAAACCTAACACATCGAGAAAAGTGTTTTATCAATATTTTATAAGGGTAAGTATAAACAGAAATGCATACGATATATTTAACACACACACACACACACACACACACACACACACACACATATATATATATATATATGAAAGGTTAATGATTTGAGTTGGACCAGGAAATAGTAGTATTAAAAAGTGTTCAATACATGTGTGAAAAAATAAAAAATAAAAAAATAAAAAGTAGGGCTTTTAACTTTAATAATTAGAAGATCAGTTGATTCTGCTATCTTGGTTCCAACCTTCTCTCTATATATATATGTGTATATATATATATATATATATATATATATATATATATATATACATACATATATATATATATATATATATATATATATATATACATATATATATATAAAATGGACTCTCCCGTCGGTTTTCGACGTATGAGGATCTGCCAGCTTATTGATTCAGTTATGAAAGATTATGCAATAATCTTAAGTGGCATTTAAGACCCGTCAGTGATTTACAAAGGAGGCCACATATGGAGCAGGTGTGAGAACTGTGAGATGAGATCACTGTTAGATTGGCTGACCTTTTAGATCTTGCTCTCGCTTCTTGAAGATGATTCAGACAAGCAGATTGAAAATTGCTGAGTCCACTAAAACACGTTGATCTCCATTCTACCCGCTCCAAAGCTAAGCGCTCAAGGGTGTTATGTGGTATATTAACTGCTGACAAGTTGCTTTTCAGCTTGTCTTTGTATCTTAGCCATGGGCGTCCTACATTCCTGTAGCCCTGATCTAACTGGCTGTACATTAGGATCTTGGGTATCAGACATTCTCAAGACACGACCAGTCCAGCGTAACTGAGACTGTATGATAAAAGTCTCGATTACACCTGTTGTATGTATATATATATATATATATATATATATGTATAAGCAAATATGTGGATATGTATGTATATATATATATATATATATATATATATATATATATATATATATATATAAGGATATATATAAGTCCTTTATGATTTCATTGGACTAGGTTTGTTTACGTTGATGCGACTATGCGTCTACACATGCGTACGAACCAGAGACGCTGGAAATTTAAAATTAAAAACAAATATATGTACTTTGGGTGAATAATCTAGTCAGTTCCATTTAGATTCTTTTTGTTTTTGTTTCCATCATCCTTGTTATTAAATAACAAGATTTGCAAAGAAAGGTGAAATGATGGATGAACCTGGATGTAAATCTACAGTGGTGGAAAGAATTTTCTAAACATTTTCGTTTTAGGGAATTCTTTTCTCTTTTAATTAGAGTAGCATTTTTTATGACACAATTTTGGTCATTCGTATTACGGTGATTTCATATAATGTTTTATTTAAACTTCTTGAGGTTTCTCCAATATATTCTTTCTAGCAATCCTTTCCGGTGATAGAGTAAATTCCTCCTTCAAGTTTTGGCTTTTATTGATTAAGTCTTGTATTGCTTTAGGCGTAGGTGTGACAAATTTTATACTGAGATAGATAAATGTTGAGTTGAAATAAATTCTTTTCAATTGTAGTTATGATAAAGTTAGTGAGGAGAACAATATATTTTTTTTTATTTCGTTGGGTTTGTCAGGATGAGCCGCTTTTCTTACAAAATTTCAGCATTCTTCCCAGATCTTATGTTTTCACAGTCTTGGATATTTGATAATAACGATTAACGAAAGGAAAGCAAAGGAAGAAAGATTTATTCTCCTGTTTTGCGTCTCTCCCGTTATAGGCATTGCTGTATCCATGATAGAACAAGACCGAAGAGAGAGAGAGAGAGAGAGAGAGAGAGAGAGAAGGAGAGAGAGAGAGGGAGAGAGAGATCCCACGTGGAGAACTATTTTTTTTAAGCGTTTCGCCCCAAGCAAGGCGGGGAGCCACTAGCACGAAATGGGTTACATAGAGTTGGAACGAGAGTAAAGAGGCGTGATAGAGGAAAGTATGAAGAGAAGGATAGGAGGATAGATCAAGGCATCTGGAGACGTCGATTGACATTACATTTGAATAGTTGGAGATTATTGCTATCAGGGAAGCAAGTGATAGGAAGACATGAAGCTATTGGAATAGAAGAGATGGGTACATTTAACCGTTTCGACAGTGAAAGGGTGCGAGCGAAATGCCAGCTTAGTTGAACGCTTAAATTCATGCAGTTTGGGAACCAGCGAAAGCAGCTTATCGAAGCTGTTAACGTGAAAGTTTTGTAAAAAAAGACAGAGGGAGGCGACAGCACGTCTGTGAGAGAGCAACTGCAGACGAGACGCCAGATCAGGGCCAATTACATTGCATATCCGTCTCTGGATCTTCTCAAGAACCCTGAGGCAAACAAAGGGGGTCCAGACCATATATGGCAGCAATACTCCCTGCAAGGGCGAATGGTTGAATTGTAGATTTGAAAGATCGACTCCCGCGAGAAAAATTTCCTGGCGCGGCACAGGAAGCCAACTTTCCTTGCGGTGGACGAAGCTATTGACTCAATGTATTTGTTATATCTCAGGTCGATAGAATGTGAGACCGAGTAGTCGCAAAGAGATGCTCTCGTGGAGTTGTGCGTCAGACATTCTAATGGGAGGCAGGGATGGGTCTCTGTGGTGAGTAATAGAGACCATTTTTTTGGAGCCATTAAAGTTAACCAGCCAATTCCTGCCCCAGTTCACGACCGATTGGAAGTCCTTTTCTAGACAAATGGCCAGGTTAGTTATTTCAGTGACACTAGATTTGTTTTTGAGGCAGGAGTAAATAGTAGTGTCGTCCGCATAGATGCCTACTTGGGAACCTATGACATCAGGAAGATCGTTAATGAAGATAAGGAACAGAGTAGGGCCTAGGATGGAGCCTTGGGGAACACCTGCGTTCGTGGGATAGAAGCTGGAGGAGAATCCGTTGAGAACGACCTTCAATACACGGTTTGACAGGAATGATTGTATCAAGTCAAACAATCGACCTGAAATTCCATAACCCTGAAGCTTGCGAAGAAGGCCGGCATGCCAAACCCTATTAAACGCTTTGGAGATATCTAGAGCCACGGCACGAGCTTCTCTGTCATTATGAAGTGCTTGGTAAACAATTTCAGTTATGGCTATAAGGACATCAGCTTTAGAATGGACAAAGCAGATCATGGGATGTAAGGTGCTTAACCACTTCGGCGTTGATTAAAGCTTCGAAGACTTTGCTGAAGAGTGGTAGGAGACTGATAGGACGGTAATTAGAAAGGCCAGAAGGTTCTCCAGAGTTCTTAAAGACAGAAACAATGGATGAGGACTTCCAACAGGCTGGAAAACAAGATTCATTGAGGCAGTAGTTATATAATTTGGAGAGGGCAGTGGCCAGTTCAGGCGCACATTTCTTCAGGACAATGGCTGGTATCCTGTCTCTACCACTAGCCTTGTTGGGGTCTAATTTAGAGATAGTGTCCAATACCGATGACGGAGTTATTAGGTTGGTGCAAAAATAATGACGTAATAATGTCGTTTTTTGACGTTAAAAATACGTCAAAAAACGACATTATTACGTCATTATTTTTGCACCAACCTAATATGTGCAACTTGCTCAGTACAGCCTCAGTTCTAAGGGGGAAATCGGGTGTGGTTACACCGGAAGAGTCGGGCATTGAATTGAATGAGAATTTCCGAGCAAAGGATTCAGCCTTGTCGGTAGAAGAGGTCAGAACCTCAAACTGGTTGAACAAAGGAGGTATAGAGAGTTTGCTATTGTTAAGTACGCTCTTGCAGAGACGCCAATAATTCTTGGAACCGAATTTGCGAGATGCAATACGTTCTTTCATTCGAGTAGCAAATAGTGACTTTGTTTCATTGAGGACACGTTTACACTCGTTACGGGCAGAGACAAAGAGACGTCTATTGCAGTCAGACACGTCGCTACAATATAGGTAGAAGAGGTGATTCCTATGGGCAATGGCAGCTGAGCGCAATTTTTCCTTACATTTCCTTGAGGGGATGAAAGCCTCGATTCCAGCTTTAACCCAGGAGGAGAGCTCGGAAGCACATTCTTGAATGGGGAGCGTAAAGACAGCATCCCACGGGACATCGCGAAGGAAATCCCGGAACGAGACCTAGTATGCTCGTTGATAGCAGAACGACGTTCTAGCGGTAGGAGATTCTTTGCAGGGGGTGGGTAAAGCAAAGTATAAGTAGGAACAAAAAGGAAAAATCTTACATATAATTTGGAGATACTTCTGACCTGGAGAAGCCATTTTTAGGACTCCAGATTTAAACGGGCCGAATTCATCTATGTCCCAAAGGGAAACAACACCATGTACTTGTAAGCTGCTGGGAGAGACAGATTTAGCCTTAGCCTTGGCCAAAGAAGGAAGGAACCTTGTCGTTTAGTTGTTGTCCACGAACTGAAAAATGGCTGCCACTTTGGTCAATTGTATAGAGTGACGTAAGAAAGCGGTCGTAATGTGACCCACTTGAATATATCCACCAAGGGGATATAAGCACCTTCTCTGTCCCTACAATGGATACAAGAACAAATATAATCTAAATTATAAAAAAATTAAAATTCCCATCGTTTCCGGTTCGTGTGCACATATAGTCACACCAATTTAAACATAATCTTAGTCCGATGAAATCCTAAACGCGTCACACGGAAACTTTTTTCACTTTGTCATACATTTTCCTCTATTCTATACCGTTACGGTTATCCTATATATATATACCAGCAGTAGAGCCCGGCGTTGCCCGGGGATGTAACAGTAAGAGATAGATCAAGTATAAAGACTGAAAAATAAAATTGACAAAGATTGTTTAAGGTTGACGGACACGCATGTCTTAATTAGTTTTTTTGTTTTTTTTTACGAATTGGTCAAACTCAAACAAAAACATTGTTTTCAATCGTTATGAGTCTACCGATTGAATAGAATTTTATTATTAACAATTGTTTTTTAAATGGAATTTTCAAAGCATTCTGAATGTAAAAATAAAGAGAAAAGTGTGCAAGACAATAAGAAACACCCCCTGCCAAAAAAAAGTGAAGTTTTGTTGAAATCGGTTGAAAAAATGTAGGAAATCCGATCCCATATATAAACGAACACACACACACAAACAACCTGGGTTTTATAATAAGTTTAACTTGATATGGGCTGTCCCCCTTTCATTGTAGCGACAGAATCGTGTTTTATAGTGTTTTCAAATTGATTTTGTGCAAAAATAATTATGTTTTTCCAATTTTTGGCGCTGTCAGAACCACCGCAAGGTAATTTTACGCAGTCCTGTGAAGTTTTGTTGAAATCGGTTGAAAAATGTAGGAAATCTGATCCAATATATAAACGTACAGACATACACACAATCTGCGTTTTATAATAAGTAAGATATATATATATATATCATTTCATGCCAAGCAAGGCAATACAGTCACTAAGACGCATGGGGGGGGAGTACTGATTCTGAGGGAATAGGAGAAAAAGAAAACATTAAAACGAGAGAAGAACAAAAGAACAGGAATTAATAAAACAAGGAAACGAATGACATTGCATTTAATTTTTAGGATATCAAAGTGACCTGTAAAACAAGAAGTCGGAAGAAATTTCCACAAGATAAGAAACTGTCAGCATAGAACTTACGCTTACATCTAACCATTTCAACTGTAAAATGATGAGACCTAGCCGTCAAAGTAAGATATATTCCCTAATTGAAATCTTTGAAACAAAAATTTTAAATGAACATTTCATTCATAAATTGGCTTGCTATAGGTAAGGAAAGTTTTACAAATAGATGCCAATTTGTTGAAGGCCAAGTAAAATGCGAATTTCAAACACTTTTCTGCACAGTATAAGACAATATTTCTAAACAGTACTATTTTTGATATGAAAATCAAAACAGTCTTTGAATAAAGGAAGTCTAATGAAGAAAAGTTAATTAAGGAAATATACTTTTTGAAAATCAATATGCGAATTAGGTAAACCTGAAGAGTGATAGCACCTAGAAGTAGATAATATATGACACAGATATACAGGGGGTCGTTTCTCAGCCTTTGGCTGAGATTCGATCACGGCTTCGACTAGCTTAGACTGGCTTCGGCCTGGACCTTGTGGGAGTCAAGTAAATACCAATTTAAAATAGTGATTTAACTTTGCGCAGGTGGTCGTTTCTCGGCCTTTGGCTGAGATTCGATCACGGCTTCGACTATCTTGTTCTGGCTTCGGCCTGGACCAGTTAAGACAAGCCATGACCAGCTTTGACTAAGCTCTGACCAGCTTGGACATGCTATGACCAGTTTTGGACCAGTGGCCCTTAGAGTGGAAACACTCGGGCCTCCCCCGTTAAACGACCTTGTGTCACATCTTGACCTTGTGGGAGTCAAGTAAATACCTACTTTAAAGTAGAGTTTTAACTTTGCGCAGGTGGTCGTTTCTCGGCCTTTGGCTGAGATTCGATCACGGCTACGACTAGTTAGGACCGGCTTTGGCCTGGACTAGCTAAGACAGGCCATGCCCAGCTTTGACTAAGCTCTGACCAGCTTGGACATGCTATAACCATTTTTAGACCAGTGGCAATAAGAATGGAAACACTCCGGTCTCCCACGTTAAACGACCTTGTGGCACATCTTGACCTTGTGGGAGTCAAGTAAATACCACTTTAAAGTAGAGTTTTAACTTTGCGCAGGTGGTCGTTTCTCGGCCTTTGGCTGAGATTCGATCACGGCTACGACTATTTAGGACCGGCTTCGGCCTGGACTAGCTAAGACAAGCCATGACCAGCGTTGACTAAGCTCTGACCAGCTTGGACATGCTATGACCATTTTTAGATCAGTGGCCATTAGAGTGGAAACACTCGGTTCTCCCACGTTAAACGACCTTGTGTCACATCTTGACCTTGTGGGAGTCAAGTAAATACCACTTTAAAGTAGAGTTTTAACTTTGCGCAGGTGGTCGTTTCTCGGCCTTTGGCTGAGACTCGATCACGGCTTCCACTAGCTTGGACTGGCTTCGGCCTGGACCAGTTAAGACAAGCCATGACCAGCTTTGACTAAGCTCTGACCAGCTTGGACATGCTATGACCATTTTTAGATCAGTGGCCATTAGAGTGGAAACACTCGGGTCTCCCACGTTAAACGACCTTGTGCCAGATGTTGACCTTGTGGGAGTCAAGTAAATACCACTTTAAAGTAGAGTTTTAACATTGCGCAGGTGGTCGTTTCTCACCCTTTGGCTGAGATTTGATCACGGCTACGACTACTTTGGACCGGCTTCGGCCTGGACTAGCTAAGACAAGCCATGACCAGCCTTGACTAAGCTCTGACCAGCTTGGACATACTATGACTAATTTTGGACCAGTGGTACTAGTGTGGAAACACTCGGGTCTCCCACGTTAAACGTCCTTGTGTCATATCTTGACCTTGTGGGACTCAAGTAAATACCACTTTAAAGTAGAGTTTTAACTTTGCGCAGGTGTTCGTTTCTCGGCCTTTGGCTGAGATTCGATCACGGCTACGACTAGTTAGGACCGGCTTCGGCCTGAACTAGCTAAGACAAGCCATGACCAGCGTTGACTAAGCTCTGACCAGCTTGGTCATGCTATGACCTCTTTTGGACCAGTGGCCCTAGAGTGGAAACACTCGGGTCTCCCACGTTAAACGACCTTGTGTCACGTCTTGACCTTGTGGGAGTCAAGTAAATACCACTTTGAAGTAGAGTTCGGGAGGGAGGGATCGGTGCACGCATCGACGCCATGGCAACCGTCGGTTGCGGGGGCTTGGGGTATTTTTGTCCAACTTCATTATGGGTTGGTTTTGCAAGATTTGTCATCTAAATTCATAAATATTGTTTTTGCATAGAATACTCCTGCTATATATGGTCTGGATCTCCCGCTGTTCGTCTTAAGGTCCTCGATAAAATCCAGAGACGGATATGCAATGCGATTGGCCCTGATCTGGCATCTCGTTTACAGTCGATCTCTCACAGAGATGCCGTCGCCTCCCTCTGTCGTTCTACAAATACTTTCATATAGTAACTGCTCCGACAAGCTACTTTCGCTAGTTTCCAAACTGCATGAATTTAAACGTGCTACAAGGTTGATATCTCAGTCTCACCCTTTCACTGTCGAAACGGTTAAATGTAGCCATCTCTTCTACTCCAATAGCTTCTTTTCTCGCACTTTCCGTGTGTGGAACTCCCTTCCTATTACTTGCTTCCCTGAGAGCAATAATCTCAAACTATTCAAATGCAATGTCAATCGACATCTCGAGATGCCTTGATCTATTCCCCGTCCTTCTCTTCATCCTTTCCTCTATCACGCTACTTTATTACTCTTGCTCTCACTCTCTGTAACCCCTTGCGTGCTAGTGGTACTCCCGACTTGCTTGAGATGAAATGCTTAATTCCCAAAGCTAAGCAGATTATTAAGTAACAGAAAAACTATGTTTAAAACAAAGAAAAGAGTATTAAACTGTTACGTGATATCTGTCCTCCTCTATCTCGTAGATGAAGAAGAGATTTGAAACAACAGAAATGTTGTTCTACAGAAGGATGCTGAGGATACCATGGACGGAATATATCAGCAACGATTTTAGAGAAAATGGAAACAAGTTGTACTTAACATCAGGAAGAGAGAGCTGACATTTCTAAGGCACATAATGAAGAAAGATGGCTTGGAAAGTATGATACTCACAGGAAAGATTGAAGGCAAGAGGGACAGAGGAATATAATGCATAGCATACTTAGTGAGCTTGAGTAAATGTATTTTAGGAGAGTTTTAGGAGAAAATAACAAAAAGATAAACTTTATTAAGGGCTTCAAAGGACAGGAAATTGTGGAGAACCATGATCGCTTACGTTCTTAGGAGACACGGGACATAAAGAAGATGTTATTTCTAATAAAGATATATGTGTTTAATTTTGTTTATAGTACATAATTTGATACTTTTAGTTTTTCAACTAGAGTGGTCATTTGCTATAATGTTTCTTAAAACGAATTCATCGCGTTTGTAATTTTTGTGTACTTGGTTACGATATTGTTATTGTCTTCGTGAACTATGTCAACATTACCTAGTTATAAATTTTATTTGGTTGCCTATAATGCAGTTTTTCCCAATGACACTGGTGCGTGGAAATCTTCCCGGGCTTCCCGCATCCAACGGGTGAGGTTAAAAAATTGGGTTGAGGTTAAAAAATTGCGACAAAACGCGAGTAAAAAACAGCAAGATTAGAGTGGACAAACTCTCTCTTTTAGGCGCGGACAAATAAAGAAAAAAACTCCTGCTTGGTATGTAACAATAAAACAAGAAAGTGTTTATTTACATATACAGAAAAAAAAAAGGTTCAAAGGGATAAAGACAATTAAGAGTGAAAGAAAGGGAAAAGAGAAAATGTCCTTTAAGGGAAGAGAAAATGTTCATAACAGAAAAAAAAGGCTTGCTCAAAATATTTCTCTGAGCGCCTAAAGAGTTCTTTAAGCAAGTAGAATTTTGTTACGGTTTAGAAACATTCACAGTTCTTGTAGAGTAGGAAAATTGTTGGTAGATATAGGAATCTTGCAGTTGAGTGAGTTCGTAGTTCGACGACAGAAGTTAAGTGGGCACGTCAGAAGGAGTGGTGAAGGGATGCAGCTTTCAATTGTCTTTTAGTAGTGGGCTGACGGTCTGTCTTTTTAGCCCAGCAAGAATTTCTTCTTTGGTTGAAAGTGGTTCTGAAGTTGACTGGAGCTCCCTATCGTCGACCTTACAGACGGTGGGCTGAATTCTAACTACCAAATAGGCAAAGATTCTCCAAATTTATAGAGATTTGGTAGGCTCCGAAGAATCGGGGAATTTTCCCTCCAAAATTGGTGAACAAATTTCCTGGCCTCCTCATTGGTCAGAAAATATATTCTTATCTCTGATAAGAATCAGGGTTCTGGGAGCCGGTTTTGAAAGTAATGAAAACAGGTTGGAGTGAACAAGCTGTGAGGTTTCCCCCCCAGACTTTATGGTATCTTGGAAAGTATAATGGTGGTGGAATTCCTTTTTATATTTTCCAGCTCTCTCGTTATCCAGAAAATATATTCTTTTCTCTGATAAGAATCTAGGCTTTGTAGCCGGTTTTGAAAGTAAAAAGAGGTTGGAATGAGGATATAAAAAATAGCGAGAATCTGTACTTGTAAAATATTGCTCTCAAATTAAATTCCAACACTCACTGGTTGTATTTGGAAATTAAAATACATCTACACTCGTCAATGCCTATAATATTCACACGCCATTTATTATAATAGTATAAAAAATAATGCTTGAAAATGTCTAAAAATTTAGACGAAAGCGCTCAAAATTCACAGTACATTTAAGTTCAGAAAAGAATACACTTGTATGTGTGTACAAGAAAATATAATAAGCAAAAGTACCTTGTCAGTCTTATTCAACGAAACAAACACACACAAATATATATACACGAATCATAAATAATAATGTTCTTTAAAAAAGAATTAATCCTGTTTTTAATTTTTATATAGCTGGTTACGATAAGATATTTTGATATAACTGCTTTGACTATGTCAACATTGCCTAGTTATGAATAAAAGAATTTTATTTGGTTGTCTGTTATATTGTTTAGAAAGCAGTTGTTATTTAAATTTGGTTTAATATTTCAAAGTTCTTCCATAAGCGCGCCCTCCTTAGAAAGTGTTTCGGGAATTACTGTTAAGTTATATCGAAGTGGACATTGTATTTGATGTGGCAGGAGTTTTTACTAGTGGATTTTTTTTTGTATAGTGAATTGTAAATAAATTGTTGGATTCTACATGGACGGCTAGGAATGGATTTTAAAAATCGAAACGGGCCGTGGAGTGGTCAATACCCGGTCAGTGGAAAGATTGGGTGAGAGTCGTGTTTTATGTTTATAATACTAAACATTTCAGAATATCTTGTTTGAGTCTCATTATAACAGTAATATTTCTAGTTTCTAAAAAGTAGATATTTGTGGTAGTCGCGCTTACGATTGTAGCACTGTTGGTAGTTATAGAATGTAAATATAATGTATTTATAGAATGTAGGTATAAAGTATAATGAAAACAACAACAAGAAATGATAAAAAAAGAAAAGAGGGTTGACTGATATTGAACGGAGGTATTTTTTCTTTCTTTTTTCTCTCTTTCAGCTGAATTCTCAAGAAGAGAGTTTATATCAGCTAGACTAATATATGAGAGGCAACGCCATCCATCATCGAACTGATTAAGTAGAAAAAAAGGGAGGGGGGAGGGAGAGAGAGAGGGGGAAAAGAGAGAGAGAGATGGGTGTGAAGGAAGACTAGAGATATTTGTTATTTTTTAGCCGATATATTTTTGTGGCGGATGGTGCATAGAAGCCTCTGCTTAAACGGAATGGATTCGAGGTAGGGCCGATCGATGTGGTCGTGAATGGACAAATGATGGAAACTTTTAAAATCTCCTGATTTTGTCTGGAGCATAAAGAAAAGAAAAGTTGGCTGCGAACCAAGAAATTAACAATATATATATATATATATATATATATATGAAGAAATATAGTTTTAAGGTGTGCTATATTTATGGGATAAAGTGCTCAATATCAGAGATAGAGCGTATGAAAATATAAAAGTGAACATTGAAGTCAACATTCAGAGGCGACAGGCAGTTACGATGCTAGACACAATCGTCAGGCCACGAGTGTTGGATTTTTTCTCGATTATTTATATATACGGGTCAGTGGTGCATTGTGGGTAGTTCATTCTGGCGGTTATTTTGACGGTAGTGGTTTGTTTATTTACTTATTTATTTGTGTTTACTTATTTTCATTTTTTATTTTATATATTTATTTATTCTTTTCGGTTTTCGATGTTTTATTAACGTAGTAAACATTTTTTGGGGGGATTAACTTAGGTCGCTTATTTAATAGTTTGTTTTGGTCTGGGAAGATATTTAAAGCTATTTATTCGACCAATTTTTGATTGATTGCTATAGACTATTCCGTTATTTTGAAGCGGGGGGGCAAATATTAATTTTTTTATTATTTTATTTATTTATTTATTTGGATTGATTATTTTTACTTGTATCTGCTTATTTATTTCTATTTTTATTTGTTCAAAACAAATTAATACAAATAAATAAATAATAGACAAAACATTCCTGCCAAAATAACTGCCAGATCGGACTACCCACAATGCACCACTGAACCGTATATATCAATAGTCGAGAGAAAAGCCAACACTCGCGACCTGACGATTGCGTTTAGCATGAAACAACCTGTCGCATCTGAGTGTTGACTTCAATGTTCACTTTGATACATACATACATACATACATATATATATATATATATATATATATATATATATATATATATATATATATATATATATGTGTGTGTGTGTGTGTGGTCCAAGAAAGACATTTGTGTCACTACCACAGAAAAAAGAGAATGTTTAACATCGAGAATGTTTAACATCGAGAATGTTTAACATCGAAAAATATAAGGAAAATTAATCAATTTTAATAATATGCGGAAATATTCACTCTTTGCCTGAAGGAGTTCGCACGGCCCGAAACACGTATTGCAAAATTATGGAAAATAAGTCATAATATATATTTAAAAAAAAATCTACATTACAACCAGAAAGATTTGCGGTTTCTCTTTTCTTTTTAATATATACACTTTTCATTCGTTGGACCAACCATAACCTGTTCCCTATATATATATATATATATATATATATATATATATATATATATATATATATATAATAAAAAGGCTTAAACACTAATATTCCATGGTCATAATTTATTCCATTGGAATCGTAAATACGATCCAATTCATCAGACCTACAAATTGAAAAAGAAAACAGAAAAAAACAACTCCGGAAATAAAATATATAAATATAGACATATATAAATATCTACTTTATCATTTAAGCATTAAAATCAATTATGTATTTTCAAAACGAAATACAATTTTCTTAACCTACGAAAAGGCTAGAACGTTCAAAAATTAAAAACATGTCTAGAAAAAATAACCGGAAATCAAATTGCGACAAATGCCTACAATTGAAAGAAAACTGGAAAAAGCTAGAAAAAAAAGAAAGAAAAAAAAGGAAAAAGCTAAGGAATCAGTGTAAAGTGGAAAAAAACAAACAAACAAAAAACGTAAGAAAAAGACAAATAATCACGAAACCCTACACGTACGCACATCCACGCAGACGGCTGTATGGGCGAACCCGCACGAACGCACATCCGCGTATACGGCCGCATGCAAAAACGCGCAGGAACGTGCACACACACACACATACACACAAAGTACGAAAAACTTGCAACCCCTTACGAGTGGATGGACGGGTCCATCTATGAAACTCTGAAGTCGGGATGCTGAAGGTAACATCAATCATACTGATGTTACTTTCAGCATCCGGATTTTAATTTCGTAGACGGACCTTCCGGAAATCAAATCATACCCTCGTCGGAGGGGGGTGGGGGCGGAGGTAACAGCAAATTGACTGCTTATACGCCTCGTTTTTTCTTTTAGGAGTGACGTGTAGATCTGCTTCTCTCGGGCAGTTTTTTCATAAGCTCATATTGCGCTCTTATTTGAACAAGAAGAATTGGTGTAACATCCAATAGCATCTGTTACGACATTGGCAATAGCATCTGTTACGACATTGGCGATAGCATCTGTTACGATATTGGCAATAGCATCTGTTACGACATTGGCAATAGCATCTGTTACGACATTGGCAATAGCATCTGTTACGACATTGGCAATAGCATCTGTTACGATATTTTCCCCCTTCAATGATCTTGGTCGATGTGTGTGCCTACACTGGTCATCCGTAGTGTAACATATTGGGTTAGCCAAGTGGGAAGAAATGCAACCTGATAATTGCTCCTCTCTGCGTGTCAAGTAGTGGCCGGTAGTATGAACACCTTGTTATGGATATATATATATATATATATATATATATATGAGAAAATTTAAAATGCCAACTAACTTAACAACCCGTGTTTCTCCGTAAGGTCTCCTCAGGAAGGATGTTCAAGAAAACAAAACGAGAACACAGGAACTGAGAGGGTGGGAGGGGGAGAGAGAGAGGAAAAATATATATTATGTGTGTGTGTAGTGATTTTCCAAGCGTAGTTTAGATGTGGCACAAGGCCGAAAGTAAGGGACACCCAGTGAGGATTGAACTCGCTACTCAGTCGTAATTGTTCTAGCGAAACAAGCTTGCTAACCATTACACCACCTCGAGGTGCCCAACAATGATTTTCCAAGCGTAGCTTAGATGTGGAACAAGGCCGAAATTAAGGGGATACCCAGTGAGGATCGAACTCGCTAAGTCATAATTGTTCTAGCGAGCCAAGCTTGCTAACCTTGAGGTGCCCCATATATTATGTGTGTGTGTGTAGTTACTACTCTATTACACAACCGCCACATGATCACGCAGTTTAACATACCATTTAACTGATAATAGTTTAGTTAAATCCCATGTCACCAACCAACAAATGGTACGGCGAGAAATCCGACATATATAAAGAGGCAGTTTGCATGAAAAACAAACTTCAAAAATATTATCAAATATCAAAAACTATTGGCATTACAATGCGGGATATTTAAAACAACATCGACAAAATCAAACACAAAAGTTGAATAAGGTCAGGTAGGTGGAGTATCTTGACACGTCAGACGCCAGAAATTTTAAATTTTAAATGTAAAACTCAATGTTCTTGTATTTGCAGCGTTTTTCTCGATGCATGATTTTAACCGACGTTTGTTTTTATTTCATTTCCTCCCCACTATATATATATATATATATATATATATATATATATATATATATATATATATATATAAGTCTTTAGTCAGAAGAAATCCTTTCGAATGACGAAAAGCCTGACATAATTTTTTTTCATTTGTCATTCAATTATTCAGCACTATTCTTATATACAGTTTTTATATATCATATCGCTTCCTACATGATAATAAATTCATATCTTTCTTTCACCCACCCTCTATATATGACTTCTGGCAAACACACAAGCAACGTTCACAGACTGTTATAATAATAATAATAATAATAATATATATATATATATATATTACTATAAAGTCTATATATATATATATATATATATATATATATATATATATAAGCAACGTTCACAGACTTTATAGTAATATATATATATATATATATATATATATATATATATATATATGTACACGATTTGCTTATGTTTCGGACATGAAACTGACCAGATGTGGCATTCGAGAGAATATGAGCGAGTGAATAGAATAGAACCTTGCTTGCCTGAATCTCTCCCTAGCCAGATCATACGGTTGTTTCTCCTGCAATGGGAGGTAGCCAGGTTTGAATCCCTCCTTTAGATCACATTCTCTTTATTGATTTGTCTCTCGTGCACTGACCTATAGACGAAACAGTGTTTAAAAAATAAAGAAATTTTCATAGAAAATATTCATCCTTTGACAGGATTCGAACCTATGAAAATTTCTCGGACATTCAGGCCGGTAAATGTTATTTAATACTGTTTATTATAAACAGAGCATTTACTTAAATACTTGTATCTATAAAAAGAATGTTAAACATAAAAATGTCTCTAATAAATTGTCGGACTTTGTCCATTTCTTAATTTGTATATATAGATATAGATATATATTGAGCAAATAATCGAGAAAAAAAAATTGTATTGAGAAACTTTTCTTTAAGAATAAGTATTTTCTCTTTTTGTACATTCTTACATAAACCCCTTATTTATCGGAAAGCATTCATTCGGTATACGTTAAATGTGTTTTCCTGTGTGTCAACACGTATGTTCCTTTTTTTATGTATTTCCCTCTCTCTTACTCTGTCTCTTACTCTGTCTCTGTCTCTCTCTGTCTCTGTCTCTGTCTCTGTCTCTGTCTCTCTCTCTCTCTCTCTCTCTCTCTATATATATATATATATATATATATATATATATATATATATGTGGCATTACTCCATTCGTCTTGAAGTAAAATTGAATTGAGTTCTATGAGCCGCTGGCGTATTTTGTATAGAGAAAAAACGTTAAGCTTCAACGATGTGACGATGGCCCGGAGGTAAGGATTCTGACTGATGTCATAAGTAGACGGGTTTCGATCCTGGCTTGTAAGCTCCCACACTGAGGTACTGCGAAACATTCTGTCTGTGGATGACTGTGACTATATCCTGTCATTGTTATGAATGTTTAATTTTTTTATACTATTATATACACATATATATTCGTTTGTTCTTCCGAACAGTATCCATATGTGTTGATGCATACTTGTAATCTTACATACTTATCTCTATGGATTTTTTCTGTGTGTGGACTCTTGTCTGTTTAGATACTTGATTGATTTTATGACTCACTTCGACTCGGTTTTAACGTTTCTCGTCCACCGCCACGAAGCCAACACAGCGATTGAACAGAGGGATATCGATTATCAATACAAACAAACTTCACTTCGCCCTCTACTTAGACTAATGGAACATTCACGTGTGAACCCAGACTAAACCATTTGAAAAGAGAAAACTTAAAATCCTGTCGATATGACTGTATATAGAATGGTCATTGATAGCTGTGTTAGCACGAAGTCACAAGTCATCGTGGCCGAGGGTTTGTTCAAATTGTTGATCACGCTAGATAACTCGCTCTTTCTCAGAAACTTTAACTAAGGTCTGCTCAGCATAGTTGTAGTATAAACCACAGGTAGGTTCTGTGGGTGTTGAACAAACACAAATGCGCCTGAGCAAGCGTCTGCAATAGGGATTGGCTAGACAATCTAGTAGACGAGTATCTTCGAATATGAGTGTTCAGCTATACATTTATGAAAATGAGACACGCTCCTGTCTTAATTCTTAATAGCAAGTCCGACAGAACCGTCAAATCAAAACTGGAAACTACTCTTGAAAAGGATCTGCAGTAAGAAATGGTTTGTAGATTTTAACGCCTCCAAAAACAATCTGCTTTCAGTTAATCCACATAGAGAACTTTTTCTGCCTACCGTCAGGAGAGCAACACCCTTCGCCTTATTGGGCTTACTTTTCCCACTGACTTAAAGTGGAGTAATTATATTGAACCAATTGGTGCATCTACTGCTAGGAAAGTCATTGCTTTGTGCCAGAAATTCTTTCTCGTCAGAATCTACTTTGCACATTTTAAAATTTACGATTCATCGGTGCATTGAATATTGCTGCCGTATCAGGTCTGGTGCTCCTGCTGTATATTTGGAGATTCTTGACAAAATTCCAAGAATGGTCGATAATGTAATCGATCTTGACCTGGTATCACTTTCTCAGAGACATGACCTAGCTTCTGTCTATCTTTTCTATAAATATTTTTATGGCGACTGTTCTGAGAAGCTTTTCTTGTTAGTGCCTCGACTATATGAATTTAAGCGTTCTACTATATTGGCAACGAGTTCTCACCGTTTTATTGTTGGACTGGATGCAACCACCATTTCCCGCCTGTGCAAATCCCTTCCAATTCATTTCTTTCTTGTCTCCTACAATCTTCAGAAATTTCAATGCAGCGTCAATCACCATCTATCTTCCTGAACTCTGTTCCTTTATTGTTCTTTCCTCGCTTCTCCCCACTAAAGTCTTCTCCCCACTAAAGTCTTCTCCCCACTAAAGTTTTCTCCACACTAAAGTCTATATCAAATTCTCGAGGCTCTCTATCTCAAAATCAACCAACCAACACTCAACAAAATTTATTACGAATATAGCAACAACATATTAAAGTGTATTTAAAAAAATTAATGTAATTTTACGTTTTTATCAATTTTCGATCAGCTCCCTTATATTGGGACGCTTGTTTTACAAAAAAAAAAAAAAAAAATTATAACTACAATGGATGAATTTAAAAATTCTAAAATAACTATAACAAACCACGTTTGAGTGTGTTTTTAGAAATCACCATTAAAACAGAATGCAGATTTTATCCCAGGTACAATAAGTTTGTCTTTGTAATTTACCCCTGAAGATGAAATTGAAGGAGATCTAAAATACTTGCTTTAAGAAACACTTATGATAACACATAAAAATCCAAATGACTGAGGTCAAGAGGACGTGAAGACCACGGAACCGACCCCCACCTATTCATCCATATTTCATGGTAGATGTCAGCAAGTGCATTACGAACAGTTTGACTAAAATGTGCTGGAGCCCTATCATGCATGAACCACATGCGTCTTCGTATTAGCTGGGTTTCATCCTCTTGAAGGTCTGGAAGTTTGTTCGAAATAAAGTCCCAGTAGACGCCTTCTATATAACGTGCTGGGAGGACATATGGTCCTAACAGACAGTCACCTATAATCGTAAACTGATGTTAGTATCTAGTTTGTATTGTACCATGGGGATTCCAATCCGCCCACAAATGTTGGTTGTATGAATTTGTTATTCCATCTCTTCCAAATGTCGCCTCATTCATAAACGAGACCAAAGAGAAAAACAACAGATCGGCAGTTTGTTCAATAGACCATGAGAAAAAGTTTTCTCGTGGTAAGTGATCAGAGGGCGAAAGACTTTCACTCCTTGTAATCCCCTGCGTCTTAGTGGCATTATCGCCTTGCTTTTAAAATATTTTGTGAGGCCATTCAGTTTCAAAACGAAGCTAATTTGATGAAAGTACTCGATTTAAGCCATTTAAATATAATGAGTGCCCATTGTGGATATTTAAGAACGATAAACCTGTCAATGTTTTATATTGTCTAATGTGTTTGTAAAAATGGTTGGTTCACAATATACTTCCAAGAAGTATCTCATGCCTTGGAAGTTTTATATTTACAAGAGTAAGGTAAGACCAAAAATCGTTTATTGCCGCCATATATATGTTAACAATTCTATGTTTGCAGTTTTTTTTCTATCGTACTTCTCGCTTGTGGATCGCTCTTACGATTTCTTGTTTCCTAGTGAACTTTGATCTTAAAAAAATTAAATGAAATGTCAATTGTTGTCTTCTGTCTTCTTAATTCTTGTTCTTTTATTATTTTCTCTTCTTAATAGTTTTTGTCTTTCGTGTTCTCTAACCCCTTGCTTTAGTGGCTCTATTACTTTGCCCTGTCGTGAAATGATTAAAAAAAATTATCTGAGCTGAAGGTTTTTAATCCTCATTTTGCCGTCACGATAGAATTCAAAATCTTTCACGCGTTTGGAGGTGGAGGGTGCCTTTTCCACTCTGTATTCTCTCTTGATGTTCGGGTGGTGTAATGGATGTCAACTCGGAATGAGAAATCCAAGGGCCGAGTTCGAATTCCATCCACTTAAGCGCAAATGACCTTGGGAAATGTATGAATACATCTCCTCTCCGCCCAGCTATAGGTTGCATAGCAAGACCGACTGGATAGCCTTGGTTGGCACCCAGTTTACTGCAGAAGCAAATGACAATCTACAGATTTAAACTTTCGGCCACGTGCCACATCTAAGCTACGCTTAGAAAATCATTTAGTGCTCTTCGATGTGGTGTAATGGTTAACAAGCTTGTCTGGTTAGACCAATTATGACTGAATAATGAGTTCGATCCTTACTAGGCACCCCATAATTTCTGCTTAGGCTTATAAAATTACGTTATCACAAAGAAAGAAAGAAAGAGAGAGAAAACAAAAAGAGGAAAAATATAGAATGTCAGATAAGGAGAGAAAGTGAAAGAAAGGAAGAAAGAAAAGACAAGGGGAGAAAGTGAAAGAAAGAAAAGACAAGGGGAGAAAGTGAAAGAAAAGAAAGGAGAGAAAGTGAGAAAATGAAAGAAAGAAAAGTTAGAGAGACAGACAAGGAGAGAAGAAGTTAGAGGGAGAAAGAAAGAAAAGCAGTGAAAGATGGAGAGAAGGTTTTAGTAGATGAGAATAAGCGAAGTACATATTCAATACTCCTGCCCATTGCAACACGTGTTTCCTTTACGTTTTTTTTAAAATATTAAACATCTGCCATTAATTGTAAAGTAGGTGGTCGCTTCGAGAAGAAAGGAAATAGGAAAAAAAAAAATCATTTTTTCTTTCTTTTGTCCAGATAAACCCTTTTTCTATTGATAAATATTTCACTAGACGCAGCGCACGTGAATGCATTTGGATGTGTATCAGGGTTTTATGAAACAATTGTTTAAAACACAACAAGGATATTAAAGCAAAGAGTACGGCATGGTATGTATATATTGACTCATTCTCTCGTACAAAGACACACACACACACACACACACACATATATATATATATATATATATATATATATATATATATATATATATATATATTAGGTTGGTGCAAAAATAATTTCGTTTTCTAATATAGTAACATATGTTAGAAAACGAAATTATTTTTGCACCAACCTAATATATATATATATACAAATGTGCCTTGTCCTTTCAAGACCTAGGCGATCATGGCTCTCTACCTCGTCCTGTCTCTTGTAGCTCCCAATAAGTTTTGTCTTCTTGTTATTTCTCCCAGACCCTGTTCTTTCAACCACTTGCTTGAGCCCGTTAAGTATGTCACGCGTTTCTTTCCGTTGTCCCGTTTTTTGTCTATCCGCCCTGCGAGTATCAGATATTCTAAGCCCTCGTTTCTCATTACGTATCCCAGAAATTTCAACTGCCTCTTCCTGATCTTAAGTATAAGTTTCCTTTTTGTTTGCATCTTCTCCAAAACGTCGTCGTTGCTAACATCCTTAGCATCCTTCTGTAGAACCACACTTCTGTTGTCTGGAGTCTCGGACACCCCCCAACATTTGTTACCGTAAAGGAGGACAGATATCACGTAGCAGTTCAGTACTTTACCGTACCAAAAACGGACGTCTAAAAATGCGCTCAATGCAGCTGCCTTGACAAAAGACATGCAGAGCAAGTAATTTTATATATATATATATATATATATATATATATATATATATATATATATATATATATATATATAAAATTACTTTTATTATAAAATTACTGTTATTATATTATATTTTATATATATATATATATTTATATATATATATAACTATAACTATAACTATAACTATATATATATATATATATATATATATATATATATATATATATATATATATATATATATATATATATATATACGTGTAGTAAAATTATGGAAAATAAAGCATAATATTTTTTTCTAAAAATATCCACATTACAACCAAAAACGTTTGCGGCGCCTCTCTTCTCTTCTTTTTAATATACATACTTTTCTCTCGTTGGAACCACTACAAACTCTTTCTTTATATATATATATATATATATATATATATATATATATATATATATATATATATATATATATATATATATATATATATATATATATATATATACTATTTCCATTATTCGGGCTGTTGTCATATTTATTGTCATAGTCACGAAGTTTTAGTAAATGTAGTTTCAAATTCCTTTTCAAAACTTATTTTCGAATTTTTGTTGAAAGGTGCTAACGAGACATTTAAGTTCAATTTTTATCATTGCATAACTTTATTTACCCATCATTTCACTCTATTTGTATCAAAATAACCCTTTTATGTCTCTGTAGAAAAAAAGAAAAAAAAATTCTCTCCATTCCTCTCTGTATATCTGTTTCCCTCCGATTCATACTTCATAATTTTCCCTAAAAAAATTGTCTTATTGCCCGCGGATATAATACAGAAGCTAGCGGATTTTCTTGTGTATAATACGACCCCGTGTTTCTGAAGGGAATAAATTACATCAATGTGTTGAATACAATCCCGTAGTACATTCATTCCTATGTAAATGTTTTTGAAAATTATTATCCATATTATCAATTAAGATCTCAATGTCGTACAATATTTCACTAAATTTTTTAATTTTTCACAATATTAAGGAAAAAAAAATGAAACAGATTTCCTTTGCAAAACTAATCTCGAGAAAAGGTGCTAACTAGACATTTAAATTACACAGTATTTTAAACATTTTTAAATCCACGTAAATTAACGTAATATTTTGTGATTTAATATTGCAATTATGTCGTCTACACATAGCGATATAATTAAGTCGGTCTTGTTTACATATCTATTTTGTTTACATATCTATTTTGTATTGTTTATTTTTCTCAAATTATTTTCAAACTGGATACTTTGTGTCAACAGAGAAACTTAAAACAATAAATTTAGGAATTATCGCCCGCTTTTTTCATGCCTTTTCGCCGGGATGAAGACTGTTCTCTCTTTATTTTAGATGGGAGAAGACGACCGGTTGCGGGGATACTAACTTTCCTCATTGCCCAAAGAGAGGTTTGGGTTTGTGTAACATTGATACCAGCGTGACAGTGTGTGTGTGTGGGTGGGTTGGGGGTTGGTGATTGGACATTTCTTTTTGGCTAGTATGCATATTGCATATATGCAGCCCATGTTAAGAACGACCCTTGTGTCTCATCTTGCCATCCTGGGAATGTTGGGTGAATAATCGGAAAGAAAGAAAAGACAGTAGTAGGCTTTTGTTTTAACATTCAGTTATGTACCATGCGTAATACACTCCTAGACGATCATGTATCTTTTGATACATGACTGACGAGGCAGTAGGTTGTCATTTCTTTTCTGCTGTAGACCAGTTGCGGTCCTACTAGAAGAAGAGGATTCAATACCTTTCCCAAGGGTATTAGCGCATAAGTGAATGCAATGGATTCGACTGGAATTTGAACTCGGCTCTCCGATTCCTCAATCCAAGCCGCTATCCATTAATGTTATCAAAACACGACATAACTTATCTATTCCCATTATTGTTTTAAATAAGTTTCGGTGGATTTCTTTTCTTTGAGACAAAAGACAAAAATTATGCTGATTTCGAAAGAACAAATATTGCTGACATATCAAATACCATTTGTAAGCAATTTTTATCAATATCTGCCTGCTTTGTGTCTTATTATCTGTTGTGCTTACTGAGTGTATTTGCAATCTTGCTGTTTCAAAGAAGAATTTTTTTTTAAAGCGGAGTAAAAATTTCTGTTGGCGATTACTTGTGGATAATACGACCGTTCTCCTTTTCGCCTTGAATTATCGTTCAAGATTCTGCGTATTATGCACAAGAAAATATGGCAACCTGTCAACAAAAATATGAAATATATAGTATAAGCAATATATAATATATAAAATATATAGTATATATAACATATAAAATATATAGTAGAAAAAATAGGATATATAAAATATATAGTAAATACAATATATAAAATATATAATAATTAAAATTTATAATATATAAAAAATATAATATAATATAATATAATATAATATATATAAAAGAAAGAGCTAGAAACATGAAAGTCTGTCGAAAAAAATCGCCCAGATACAGGTTTGAAGCCCAAAGAAAAAAAAAACCCGACACGAGTAAACAACTAACTAACAAAAGAGCTCAATACAACCGTAGAGCAGACCTAGATAAACCTAGTGAGCCAGCTTAGGGGAAACCTGGGTAGGTTTGTCTGGCTCACTAGGTTTCGCTCTCTCTCCATATATATATATATATATATATATATATATAATATTTAAAATAGATACTATATAAAATATATAAGATATATAACTTGCTTGTTATCTCCAATAAAACCTATGTGAATGAACATATGGACAGTTGTTACCCCCCGCCCCGCCCCGACACATATACATATATATATATTTTATTTAATTTTAGTTTATTTAGGTCTGAATTTCTGGGATGAGGAGTTATCAGTATTTACATTATTTACATTCAGACTATTATTCTTATCTTTGTTGTTATTGCCACCTGATCGCTTTCTGTCGGAATATCTGGGATAAGGAGTTATCATTATTTTGAAATGCTGCGGCATTCTACCATCTGTTACTGATATGTTGTCAGTACATTTTGCAGAAAAACATCCCCAAACCATTATGCTGCCATCACCAAATTTCACTGTTGGAACTGTGTTCTTTTGTTTGAAGGTATCGCCGTCTTCCATACATAATTCCTAGAATTACGTTTAAAGAACTCAATTTTGGTTATGTCTGTCCATAATACTCTTTCCCAATACAATTTTCCTTATACATATGTTCACGAACGAATTTCAACCTTGCATCTCTGTGTCTTTTAAATAACGGTAGAGTTTTCCGAGGGGGGTGACTTTAGATTGTTCCTATGAATTTCAGTGCTTATTGTCTGTTTAGTTACACAGATTCCTGAATAAATCAAATTATCCTGCAACTTTAGGTGAGTAACCATTGGATTTTGTTCAATTTGACTCACGAATTCCATCAAAGATCTTGCAGAGATCTTCCGTGGAACACTCGTTCTTCTTTGGGTTTCAACAATTTTGAGTTTTTTTATATCTTGCAATGAACGAACTAATGGTAGTAACTGGAATATTCAGGTTGTCAGAGATTTTCCTGTAACTTTTACCTTCTTTCCAGAGTTTAACAATCTGTTCTTTATGCGAATTTATCAATTCTTTAACTCTTGTCATGATGATAACCTTCTTGCACAAATATCAATTACAGAATGTTCGGTTTTTTTATTTTTTTAGGCTAAAAATAACTACTGATAACATTATTGGAACATTCTAGAATATTCCACTTGAATAATCTAGAGTATTAAACCCATTTAAAAGTTTTAAAATTTGAAATTTGCATTCTATGAATACTTTTTTCACACATTAAAATGGATAAATGGAATTTATTTCGATTAAATCATTTTTTTCTGTTTTCTATGCATATTTAGTTATTATGCATCTGTATACAGTTAATTATATGAAAAGTATGTTTATTCATTAGTTGAAAATACAAAAAATTAAAGATTTGTATATGTACGAATATTTGTTTGCCCCATCACCATTGTATGTAAGATAGATTCTGGTGAGAATAACTGCCTAGTGCAACATAGTGAACTGACTTTCTTAGCTGCAGACTTAGCAGTACATTCAATATAATATTCCCACTTCATAACAGCAGAGAACTTTAGCCCGAGAAATCACCTATAGGTTAGCATCAGCCATGCCGATGGACGGTAAAAGGGTTCTTATTTCTTGGTGGAGTTATTTAGTGATGTGTAAAATATCTGGTGAGACACGGGAAACGCTGAATAATTTGAGTGAAGAACAGATTGCTAAATCTTTTTAAAAATTCCCAGAACACTTGGAAATTTTTGTGTACACACACACACACATACACACAAACTTTCTCATCGGGAAACACAAAACCGGACGCACACTCGTCACATATTGAATATTCACATATGTACTTAAAGACAAAAATAAATAAATATGGACAAAAGCATACGCAGATATTTACCGCTTCGTCCCCCTCCCATTTTGCCCGGAGCTCATATTCTCATGTTTAATTATCATCACTCTCCTCCCAATAAGCCCTGCGCCGAACCCACCACGGACAACTTGCGATGCAAGCTATTCAATCAATGGAGTTAATATCACTTTCAAATCCCTAAAGCTAGCATTTCCGACTTTGCTTTCCCTGTCCATCTCTGTCTTTTCGCCAGTTCCTAAGTAATATGGACGTCCGACCAGCGCAGACAAAAAGTGAATAAAAAGAAGGACCATGTCTGCAAAATGGGCTTAGCACGTTGACAGAATTCGATTAATTACCAACTTGTATCAGATTTATATTCAACTCTATTCTCCACACACGAGCGCTTTCCTTCAGCGGTTGCCTGGGACATATTGTATTAGCATGTTGCCTGGTTTTGCGTGTCGTCTGATGAACAACGACAAAAAAACCTTTGGCTTCTGGTTGCATTACAAGCTGTAGTTCGTCGTATATTGCATTCGTATGTGTTCTGGGAAATTGTTTGAAACGAAACGCTGTGATTTTTATTCTCATAATAGCATAAAAATGGTGGATAATCAGAATTTTGTAAAAGAATTGCCTGATCACCGGAGAGTTTAAAGGGAACATATTTAAAGAAAAAACAACATGGAGGACATTGGTAAGTGTCGCCGTGAGCAGTGGGGAGGAAAAAATGTCTCTCATTTAAAAAAGGGATTTTATGTGCATAAAATGACTCTGAGATGGGCATATTTAATGCTGCATGTATTGTAGGCAGTAGTGCCCAATATCAAAGAAAAGAGAAAGCGAGAGAGAGAGAGAGAGAATGAGAGAGAGAGAATGAGAGAGGGGGAAATACAAAAGAACGAGTTGAAAAAGTTGAGAAAGAAAATGTAAACAGAAAAATAGCAAAGAGAAAAGAAATAAATTGAAAAAAGAAAAAAAAGAAAAGAAAATTTGGCAGACAGAAAGGCTTAGAATGGGAAAAATTGATAAGGACAGCGAGAGATCGGAAAGAAAATGAAAAAGGATGTGAGTGCGAAAGAGAGGGAGGGAGAGAGAGAGAAAGAAAGAGGCATATATATATATATATATATATATATATATATATATATATATATATATATATATATACTGCCAATGTATCCTTTACATTGAACAAAATGGTAGCAGGAGAGACAGAGGGAAGCTAGGTGAGGCTGAAAAAATGTGCGGGAGAGAATGGGGGAAAGAGAGATAAAGAAAGCAGTAAAGAGAAAGACAAAAAGAGAAAGAGGGCGAGAGAAAAAGAATAGAGAGAAAGAGTGAGAGAGAGATTTTAATATATATATATTACACTCACTCGCACTCTCTTTGTCTCTCTCTTTCTCTTTCTCTCTCTCTCTCTCTCTATATATATATATATATATATATTGGTATAGATTTAAGTAAATGAAATAACTAGACAATTTTTTTTATTATTGGCTCAAACCTACACGTCGTTTCCTGCACTTAAACCCTATTATTGGTTTAGTACTATTTTTGTACAATTTTAATTTTGAACAATGAATCAGCGTCAATCCCATGAGCATCTGTATACTTTTCAAATGAACAATAAGCTATATCTCTTGCCTCATGAGTTGGGTTACCAACGAAACTTAAGTCGCACACCAAACGTAAGTATATATGTATTTATTAATATATATGTTTGTGTGTGTGCGTCTGTGTGTTTGTGTGTGTGTGTGCGCGCGCGTGTATGTGTGCGTGCGTGTGCGTGTATGTGCGGAGAGAGAGAGTGTGTGGATTTTCTGAAAAGAGGCGATTACAGAAAAAGACTATATGCAAAAAGAAAGGATAAAGGAGAGAGCGATATACATTAGTATTTCGAACCAAACCCTTTATTTCGTTTACATTGTTATAATTCCATGTGCCGTACCTTTTGGATATCTCAGTTTTAGTTAATTCCCCTTGATAACTCAAATTTTGGTTTTCTCTGCCGTGGCCATGGATTGAACTCACAACTCGTTGGGTCAAATTACTTATAGATCAATCGATCAAACGCTTTTATCCATTGGGCCATATGTCTTTAACTAAAACTGAGGTATCCAAAGGCATGACAGGTGGAATTAGAACAATCTACTCTCGTTGATTAAATAAAGGGTTCGATTCAAAATTCCACCAAATATCTCCTGAAGAAGGCTGAAGTGTACAGTGGCTGAAACGTCGTGGATATGGCAATGAAGATGAGGACAGCAGTTCGAATAATGTAAATAGTGCAATTACCATTTTGTCTTTAAAAACAGTGTTTATTTAAGACGTTGGCAATCATAGATATCAATAATCTGCTGTTCTGTAATATCTAAATTGTGAAAAACCATGACTATTCTCGGGAAAGATAGGAGAGTTTGGGTGTCGTTGCTTTTCTCGACGGGTTTCAATTCAGGATTGCCTTTCTCTTCGATTTTTTGCTTTTTCGGTTTTATAAATTTACCCTCAGCTGGGGGGGGGGGTAAGAGATGAATTCATGCTTTCCAATTGAAAGTATCAGCGTCGTCTCATAATTGAACTCCGACTGCCAATCTATATGACATTTGTAGGATTTTACTTTTAAACCATTTATTAGGTTGGTGCAAAAATAATGTCGTTTTCTAACATATGTTACTATGTGAGAAAACGATATTATTTTTGCACCAACCTAATATAATAGCACAATATATATATATATATATATATATATATATATATATATGAAGGAGAGATCATTGTTGTTCAAACGTGAGGAAAATGAATATTTTAAAGAGAGAAGATCCACAAAGGTTTTAGATTATATCGTGGATATTTCTATATACTTTATTCTATATATATTTTTTTAAATAAAACTGCGATATGAACAAAGATAGATACGAACTGTGACTGATGCAGACTAAAAATCTCTAGATAGATATAAAGAGACAATATGTATATATATATATATATATATAATGCGTGTGTGTGCGCATGCGCATGAAGAAACTGAGATAGATAGTGAAGACACCGGCATAGATACATATTAATAGGTTCAGATAGATAGATAGATCAATAGATAGTAAACATAGTGACATATGAATAGGTTCAGATAGATAGATAGGAACAGGCAGTAATAAGATAGATACTGAAGAGACTTAGATATGAATGTATTGAGAAAGATATCAATCTACCAAACTACCTAGCTAGATATGAAAAAACACATGACAACAATGTCGATGGTGATAGAAGTCTCTGGGATAAAGAAATAGATTTGTGAGTTCAAATGAGTCCTAAGTGAGCTATGTTTGGGTAGGTGTAACGTGAGTCGTCAAGATGGATATGTAGTGGTAGGACCAATATAATTATTTATGGGTTTGATTTGGTCAGGAACACAGTTACTTAAGGGGCATTTGAACACGTAAATAATATTGGTTTCCTGTAATTTTCATTTTGCAAGTGTGTTGATATTGTTGATGATAAGATTAGCTGTTTGAAAGTTTTTGTAGTCGATAATTTAGTAAACCGATACGGAAGCCTATCAGATTCCATCAACAGCATCCACATATAAAAAGATTAAAAATAATGGTAGCACTAATAAAAAAAAAAGAAAAATATGCAATAACATTAACTATGAACATGGCCACAATGTTCTGGCCGTGTTTTGAAAATAAAACATACCTATAACTTCAGACAAATGCATAAATACCAACAGATTCAGTTAAAACTAAAAACTAAAAATCATCCTTGATAATGGCTAAAAGAATAGCCGAAAGCGTTCGGATGTGCAGAAATTTTGAACAGTTTTTACACACTTTGTGTCCAAGAAGCATAATCCTTGTACGAAAACAAGAAAAATTAAATAAAAAGCTCAATCAAGAAAATTATATATATATATATATATATATATATATATATATATATATATATATATATATAATTTTCTTGATTGAGCTTTTTATTTAATTTTTCTATATAGTGACGTTTCGGCCACTGTACACTTCAGCCTTCTTCAGGAGATATTTGGTGGAATTTTGAATCGAAAATATATATATATATATATATATATATACGAGTTTAAAAGCTGCCCTATTAGACGACATTTCAGCTAGCTCCTGCGAAGGGGTTTTAATTGAGCCTTCTTCACAATAGATAGGGAGGAGTAGACGCGATAAACTACAGAGGAACTCAAAACTGATCGTTGCATTTAAGTATTGCATTACCTTTTAAAAGTTAAACGATAATTCTTCTGTCGCCACTTCATTTAAACACAAGTTGATTACTTTACTTTCCTTACAAACAATTTTATTTCATCGGTGACTTTTACTGGATTTTGTAATTAATTTCGATTATTCCCAAATTGTTTTTCAAATTATAAAAATTGTTATCATACAAAAAAATCCCGTAAAAAAATTGCCGAAAACATTCGCAGTAATGAAAAGTTGGGAATCCAAATTTCAGGATTGCTGGTCTGGATCTGGTCTGGAATGTTTTTAATTTGTTCATGGAGTCGGTCTGATTTCAATATGGTATGATATGTTGGGCTACGGCCTCTAGGAGCAACGTCGAAAACACTGAGCTATTGAAAGTTAGAGAGTTGTGTCCTCTTAAGTTGAAAAAGTGTGACACAGTGACATTTGCATTTATTATATATATATATATATATATATATATATATATATATATATATATATATATATATTAGGTTGTGCAAAAATAATATCGTTTTTTGACGTGTTTTTTAACGTCAAAAACGATATTATTTTTGCAACAACATAATATATATATATATATATATATATATATATATATATATATATATATATATATATATACAAATTTAAAAGAACGAAGAGTAAGGTTTCAGCGTTCAAAATATTAATTTAAAAAATGGCTCAATGCAAAAGTGGAGCAATAAATATTTATTTATTATGCAGTGTTACATCAAAACATGCACATACCCACTACAAAACTGTGCATCTTGTTTCAACGTTAAAAAAATTAACGCTTCTTCACGATGATACTAAAATATTTTATTCCGAAATACAGACTGTATTTCGGAATAAAATATTTTAGTAGTATCGTGATTTCCCACCTGAAGAAGTGTTATTTTTTTAACGTTGAAACAAGATGTACAGTTTTGTAGTGGGTATATACATGTTCTAATGTAACAGTGCATTATATATATATATATATATATATATATATTAAATACTATAATAAAATTAAATCGCTGTTGGCTAGCAGACACATTAATGAATTCATAGAAGTATATTAGCAAAAGGGAAGTGAAAGTATTCGATTGACACTGATGTGCTCGAGTCAATATAGTCCTATATAATACAACGTAGATTATATTAATGTAGATATTAATATAGAAGATCGTATTAAAGTTCATAAGAACACCCCCTCCTACCAAAAAAGAGTTAGAACACCACCAATAACAACACGAAGACCAAATAAATGTTAGAGTTTCATGAAGATAATGATGCCGACATAGAAATAGAAACGTCACGTAAGAGAGAATCAAAAATAATATTTTCAGGGTTTGGTAACATCAAAATAACATAGTCCTTTCAAGCAGCTTCAAAACCTACGCCTACACGCCTCCCTTCTCCGCCCAGCCAATCGCATTTCCCAGGGATTATGTATCCTGAAATCGAAACTTTGCAATATCCGCTCGGATGACATCTCCTGTCATGGTACGTTTGATTGGAGATACAAGTAAAGAGAGAGAAAGAGAAATATATAAAATAAGAGAAGAATGAGAGCGAGAGAGAGAGAGAAGAAGAAGAAGAAGAAGAAGAAGAAGAAGAAGAAGAAGAAGAAAACGGGGATGAAAACGTAAAAAAAAAAAGTAAAGCCATAACGAGAGAATCGGTATGATATCGGAAAAAAGATTGAAAGATTGTGAGAAAGAAAAAAGGACAAAGATATTGAAAGGAAGGAAGGAAACAGGTTTTAAGTAATAAGCAAAAGAGAGAGAGACGTACGGAAAAAGAAGGAAAAATAAAAAAAAGAAGAGGAGAACATCTATTAAGTGTAAGCAAGAAAGATACGGAGTTGAACGAGAGATTGAAAATATGAGCGCATAACATGAGAAGAAAGGAAACGAAAAACAAATAAAGTAAGGAAAAAGAGCGCGAAAAGAGAAAGAAGAGAAGAGAGAGAGAGAGATTGAGAGAGAGAGAGAGAATTAATGTTTGATACGCCATTATATGAATGGTACAGAACACATACTTCAAATCTCGTCCCTCCGTGTTTTCGGATGAGATTTTCTTTGATGGCAAGGTAATCTGACGTTCGTTGGGAGCCGCGAAAGGAAATAAAAGCAAGGGTGGCTGGGGAGAGACAAATGGTAAACCCCAGAGGCTAGACCATGAACCTAATCGAATAAATCAAACGAAGGATTATTAGACATCATCTACAACAAAATATATTGGAGGTGGGGTGAATCCTTAGGAAGATCACAAGACAGGAGGACGTATTTTTGGTTCTATAATTCACTGTGGAAAACAAAGATGACTTAGTTTCCTTAATACAAAGGAATAGTTTATATACATATAATTACGATATTAAATCAGTAGCTCTTACATTAATTCTTGACTACTCACAATATTTCTTCCTTGACAATGTATTTCTATAGCAAAGTAATGTGCAATGTAATTCTATAGTAAATCAACGCTACAAAAAAAAAAAAAAAATTAATAAACTTCCTTTTCTTTACATGCCGTGTTCCCTCAGAACGTAGACGATCATGGCTCTCCACATCTCCCTGTCCCTTGTAGCTTTTAATAAACCTTATCCTTCTGCTCTTTCTCCCAAATCCTGATTCGCCATCCATTTACTCAAGCTCATCAAGTATGTCATGCGTTGTCTCGCTTTCTCCCTCTTGCCCTCTATCTGTCCCGTGGGTATCAGATTTTCCAAGCCCTCCTTCCTCATTATATGTCCCAGAAACCTTAACTGTCGCTTCCTAGTGTTAAATATTAGTTTCTTTTTTGTTTACATTTCTTTTTCAAAACTCCATCGTTACTCACATGTTCGGTCCACGGTATCCTTAGCATCCTTCTGGAGAACCACATTTCTATACAATGTATTCTCTAGAATAAAACATTAATCCAAAATAATAATATTATCATTGTACTTATCACTCGCTTTGTCAGTTGGCACGGCCATTACACCCTGCCAATACATCATAAATAATGGAATATTTCGTTTTGATCGCGTGGAAAGAGAGAGAAAATGAACGAAAGAAAGATGGAAGTGTTTAACGAAAAAGAATTATCAGAAACGCTACTTGGTTTCAGTGAGATAATTAAAGAAAGAAGGGAAGATAGAAGTGTTTAAGGCCAGTTTCAGTGAAATGGAAAAAGTTGACAATTTTAAGTCTTCTCGTTTGTACTTTCTTACTTCTTTAAATAACGACCAACATTCATATTCAAGGAAAACGAATATATATATATATATATATTATTTACATCTTAATTTTCACATACAGATATGCATACATACATATAAACATACACACAAACACAGACATACACACACACATATATCTATCTATCTATCCATCTAGCTATATATATATGTATTATTTACATCTTAATTTATACATACAGAAATGCATACATACATATATACATACAAACAAACACACACACACACATGTATATATATATATATATATATATATATATATATATATATATATATATATATATATAGAGAGAGAGAGAGAGAGAGAGAGAGAGAGAAAGAGAGATAGAAAGTGATGCTGAAAAGTTTTTGATCAGGCCTTGTTTGCAAAATCCGACCAAACTAATAAAACATAAAAGTTTTGGATGCGCTTCTTGGTCGGGCTGAGAATATTTCAGCACATGAAGTAGATAGATAGATAGATAGATAGATAGATAGATAGATAGATAGATATTAGACATTAGTTATCTATCTATCTATTCTCTCTTTATATATATATATATATATATATATATATATATATATATATATATATATATAAGAAATCAAGAAAACTTAAAGTGACTTATCTGATTGTCGTCGAAAACGCTGATCAGAGTAACATGTTTAAAAAATTTATCAAATAGATTTATCGAACATTTGGTCCTGATGAGCATTTTTACGCGAAACACTTGGCTAACTAAGTAAATCACTTGAATTTTTATTAACTTATTGAATATTATAGTTCTAGTTCTAGACTGAGCGGTTTTTTTTGCAGAGGTTCAACTATCCAGTAAAAAGCATGTAAAATTCTTGTAAATTTTATATATTTTTCAGTTGCATTATTACATATACATACGTACATACATACATACATACATACATACATATATATATATATATATATATATATATATATATATATATATATATATATATATATGTGTGTGTGTATATATATGTGTGTGTGTGTGTGTGTGTGCGTATTAGAGAGTAAGAAAAAAATGCATACTTGATTTTTGTTATGAAATTACGCGTGATGTTTTGTATTTCAAAACAAAGTCCTTTCAAAACATTCCCTCTTCTCCAAAGGTTAAAAGTAAATACAATGAAGACCTTTATAACTGTGTTGCTTCTTCGGGGCCTGGGAAACATTTCACTAACTCATCCTCAACCAATCCGAATGTTTTTTCAAATCAGGATCTTGTATTTGACAAATTCCTTTTTAACCTCTTCACCACTTTAACTAGGACTGAATTTAGGTGCCAGAAAGTGATTTTCTCCGGTCACATCTTCGGGTCAGAAAAGTGCGTCATTTCGAACTTGTTATCTCAAATTGTGGCACAAGTTCAAACTATTCTTTTCTTTTCTTTTTTAATTTAATCATTAAACGAAGCACGAATATCGTGGGAACTTTTTATGCGATCATGAGCGCGATTCATTTTTAAATTTTGGGCGAACGCTATTCATTTGCTAATTTTAGGGTAACACTATTCATTTTTAAATTTTGTGGGCACACGATGATTTTTCAAACTTTGGTGGAACGCGATTCATTTTCAATTTTTTTTGTGGGAGCGCGTTTCATTTTCCATTTTTGCATAGATGCGAACCATTTTCATATTTTGGTGGGAAGGCCTTATAGTTTAAAATTTGTGGGAAACGAAATTAACTTTTAAATTTTTTTCGGAATGCGTTTAATTTTTAAATTTGTGGAAACGTGTTTTATTTTCAAATTTTTGGTTAACATTCGCTGCCATGAACGCCAGGACAAACCAGTCTCCCCTGATATTTCATTAATGTCAAAACGACGAATGTTATTAGTTGCTTTTTTTGATTGATTAATTTTACGGTTTATCAACCCTTTGCAGGTTATTTAAAGCCAGAAAATATTTTTAGATTGTAAGGACTTTTGGGAGATAATAATGATTTACTGATACAAATTCTACTAATTAATCCATAGCTAAGGGGAGAAGAGGTGGATTCATACCTTTCCCAAGAATATTTGCGCGTAAGCGAATATGATGAACCCGACTGGAATTGGAATTTCGATTTCCGTTATTCATTGCAACACCTGCACATCCAAGTTTACTGTACTTGGCATACTCAAGCGGTCAACCTTCTAGGTATTGACCGAGTTCGACGTTGCTTAACTTCTGTGATCTTGCAAGAAGTGGTGTTTCAACGTTATATGACCGTAAGCCCTCATTGATTTGGCTTTGGTTTGCTGAAGGTCGGCCAGACCCTTGTTAATCATCGTGCGACATTTGATCACGTTGGAATTCTTAAATGCTACTTGAAACATTGCAACTATTTTAGCATCGGTTTTCCCCAAATCGAAACAAAACTTCACGCAGGACCGGTGCAAGGGTCTCGTGCTCCCACCCAATCTATGATTCACACCCCGAATATACGATACGGGACTCCACTCTATCTCAATCTTCATAAGGTCTTCTTGGCCTGGCTTCGCGAACGGCTGTCCACGTCGACTGCAGGCACGCTGATGACCGACTAGGCCGATGCGGGACAGGCAAGTCCAGCCGCCGCAACTGTAATTAAAAGTCAGGTCTAGTATAGCTGTTGAGGCTTCCCAGTCCTACTTCCCACGACGTTTCTCCTTCGGGTTGGCCCTGCGAGAGTCCCCAAAGGTGGAGATGGCCTGGTGGACGGTGCGGCGTCAGATTAGCGATGGTCAATGTGGCAGGTACCGAGGGACTTATTGAGGGAGTCCTTATAAAGCTTCTTTGCTTCATAAGGTAGGGTTCATAAAAAATAGAAATTTTATTGCGACCTTATGTACAATAATGAACCATATGCAGTACAAGGGAAAAAATCAATTAGAAAAATTGTAAATAAATACAATTGTAAATAAATACAATATCTAAATACAATATCTAAATACAAATTAGATACATGTCATCTTTAATAAATCAATGTTTTGCGTTCAATTTTTAGCATCAACTTGAGATTTGTCTTATTCAAAAGTTGAATAATTTTAACACATTCAGCATTATGGACAAAAAATAATGAATTTTATATAGTGGCTTTTCTAGACTTAGTATGAGCAAAACAAATTCACAGATTTGGATGAAAAACAAAAAAAAACAAAACAAAAAAACGAAACAAAAAAAAATACAGAATTACGTCAAAATCCACGAAAATTGTTCATCCTTTAATAGTCTGTTGTGCTTAGTTTAATTTGTAACGTATATAAATGTAGGTTGAAAAAAAAAACAAACAAATGTTGATAAGATAACGAGGGTCAAAAAGCTCTGCCCTGGGGCACTAATCAGGTTTAAGCGCTCCCCACCCCACATCGGCCCTGACTTTTTATGTTCTTTTTATCAGCCAGCATCAACGGGGTTGTCACATTAAACCTCCTAATATTCACCAAAGAAGATTCCCAGTGTCATCATTTTTCGACTCGGCATCTATTCTTATGTTACAACTATTTACTCCTGTCTTAATTATAAACCTGATAAGTTCGATTACATCAAATTAACTGCTAATCTGGAAAATGGCCTTCAATCCGTTATCAACTGTAGTAAGAAATGGCTTGTTAAATTTAACGCCTCTAAAATGAAACTGTTCTCATTTAATCACATAAGAGAAGATTTTTTGCCTTTTATCAGCATGGCTGGAAATAACATTCAGGAGAGTAACCTATTCCGCTTTCTCGGGGTAACATTTTCCACTGATATGAAGTGGAAAGATTATATTGTTAGGCCAGGTGCTGAGAAAATTGGTTCACTGCATCTTGTTAGATAATTTTTCTCGCCAGAATCTATCTTGACCCTTACAGTCTTCCATTCGTCCGTGCGTTGAATATTTCTGCCACATCTAGTCTGGTGCTTTTGCTATGTATCTAGAGAATCTTGACAGAATTCAAAGAAAGGTCTGCAATATTATTGGTCCTGACCTGGCACCTCGGTTTCGGTCAATTTTCCACCACTCTAACGTAGCTTCCCTGTGCCTTTTCTGTAAATACTTTTATGGTAATTGTTATGGTTAGCCTTTCTCTTTGATCCCTCAACTTAATGAATTTAAGTGCAGTACTAGATTGCCGGTTAGGTCTCATCATTTTACTGTTTGAAATTGTTAAATGTAAGCATAAATTCTATGTTATGGTTTTCTTCTCTCACACTTCATCGCATGTGGAACTCTTTCTGCTTTTTGCTTTCCTGTCAACTACGATCTTCAAAAATTTAAATGCTATGTCAATCGCCATCTGTGTCTCTGAATCCTGGTCTTTTATTGTCCCGTTTCCTTTTAATGTTGCTCATTTTCTTTCACACTCAGCAACACCGTGCGTCTTAGTGGCTTTATCACCTTGCTTGGGGTGAAATGATTTGATAAAAAAAAAAAATAAGTGGAATAGAATCTTAATCATGCAAATAAAATAAATAAAACAAAAACAAAAAAACTTGTTAATTCAAGACGTCGTCAATTATGGCTCACGACAAATTCTTTTTCTTTATTATCTGCAAATTGCCATCACTTATTGGGAAAGATAATGGAGTGGTTTCCTGATGACTTTTCCACAGTTTTGAACTGATAACTGCCTTCAAGACTTCGACAATCATGACTCTCCACAATCTTTTTTCTTTTAATATCTGTGAATTATCATACACTCTTAGGGAAATAGTAGAGTGGTTTCCTGTAGCCTTCTCCACAGTTGTGAATTAAGAGCGTTCTTTCTCCCTTCAAGACGTAAACGATCATGGCTCTCCACAAATTCCTCTGTATGAATTATTGTGAAAAACCGTTTCCCCGTTGCCTTCTCCATGCTTTGAAATTTGAGGCTTTCTTTCTCTTACATTGATTGCCACCTAAGGCAGTATACCCTTTTATTTTGCCCATAGCTTGGTGGGAGAAGAGTTCGAGTCATGTCTTTCTTATGGAGCGCGAAAGTGAACAAGCCCCGAATTTGAACTTGACTGGCCGATTTTACATTCAGTGCCGATATCCTTTACACTACCTGCACATCCAGTGAAAATTGGTATCTGCAAATAATTATAATATCCATTCTATAAGTAGCAGCTGGGTTTATAATGAGAGTTTTATAAATATAAGCTGACTCGAAAACGAGCTTAAATGCCGCTGAAGGCAGCATTAGGCACACATATACGAATATTCTCACTAGCAATTCGCACTAAATTTGCAATAAGCAAGTTGCGCCAATAACAACCAGAAACACAGCCGGGAAATAAAAATGAAGCAAGAGCCCAACCCTACACGATTATATCGATTCCAATATCGCGAAGCAATCTTTGAGGACAATTTATTCAAAGGAAGCGCTTACAAAACTACGTGACCATCATCTATTGGAGAAACTACGGGTCTTGGCCTTTTCTTTCCCCACTTCTTACCTTATACACAATTTCTGCTGCAGAACACTAAACTGTCGCCATTAAATTGTCAGATAACCCCTGCCGCAAGAAAATCTTCGGTTGGTTTGTGCATTCAACTCAGTGACATGTTTATCAATTCGCATCTAATCTTTATAATGGGTTTTGCTTTGGTCGGTTGGCCTCCTCGCTACTTCGATGGGTCTGGCTAATCTCGATTCGATAAAATTTGTTTTTGGCTTGTTAAAGGACGGGTAATGTGCAGACCATCAGCTTGCCTAGCGATGCAAATATAACACTGGAATTGGCCAGAGGAAACAGTATCATGAGAAACA
>OZ010612.1:33879182-33881682 GCA_963932145.1 Acanthosepion lycidas
TTCGCTTATCTTTAATTCACCCCTCTCCCTCCATCCCTTTCTATCTTTATTTCAATCCTTTCCCCAACCCCAACCCCAACCCCAACCCCAACCCCAACGGATTCATTTTCTTTCTTTTATTTTATTCTTCCTCTTTGTTTTCATCCTTCATCGATTGGCGGATAAGCTGGACGCAAATAGGCACAAGGGATTTAACCGAAAACCACATCCAACAGTTAGATCCTTTTCTGGTCTCCCTGCCTAGATACCTCTTGTCCCAACACCGCCATTCCCTCTTTATATATCGTCTCTCCATTTTATTTCTCCACGGTATTTTATTCACAGATTAAGAAAGACATATATTTAATTAATTTTATTTTCCCCCTTCCTTCTCGCTCTCTCTTTCCCCCACACGCGCGAACCATCCTACAGGCACCCACATAGTTCTGCTCCCAGTATTTACTGTATGAGATAAGATTTTTCTTCGGAAATAAACCCTTTTTAATTATCAGCTTCAGCGTCAACAGAATGCTTATTATGATTATGAACTGCTATCTTTGACGTATTCCTAATTAAAAATAGGATTCATATAAGATGTTTAGGAATTAATAATGATTTATGTGGCTGAGTGGATAGAACACTCACTTTCTGACCATGAAAATCGGGTTCGAATCTCACCATGGTCGATTTGTCAGAAAGGTGACTTCTTGATATCATCGGGATCTGGAAAATGCTTGAAAACCATACTACGGGTTGACCCAAGCCTTGTGAGTGAAATTGGGTAAACGAAACCCTTTGGGAGTCGTCGATTGTTGTGCTAGCACGAAGTCACAAGTCATCGTGACCGAGGGTCTGAGCGTGCTGGCCTTGTTCAGACTGTTGATCACGCTAGATAACACTCACTCTCCTAGAAACTGTAACTGAGGTCTGCAGTATAAACCACAGGTGGGCTCTGTGGGTGTTAAACAAACACAGATGTGCCTGACAGGCGTCTGCAACAGGGATTAGTTAACCGTTCGGATACGTGTGGCGGCGCGATTTAGATTAAACATAGCTTAGATGTGGCACGAGGTCGAGAGCAGGGAGAATTCTGTGATAATCGAACTCACTATTCAGCTGTAATTAATCTATCGAGACAAGCTTCTAAACATTACATCATGTCGAGTATTTAGGAATCAATAGCTAGTCGTACAATTCTGGGTGTGGGGGGCAATACGAATGGACGACACAGGAACAACGCTACGAACAAGTCACCCTCTTACCAGAACTTTCTTCGAGCATGAGACTTAATATAGACCAGCGCCTGGAAAAACCCTATTTCCGGTTTTGTTTTAGTTGATCTCCAAAAACCTCCTAGCCACTCATTTACTTCTCCGTTCCCCTTCGGTGAAAGTGGATGCCACTTAGAAAACAAGACTTAAAAATAGAATCATGTTCTGATTATTAAACAGAAACACTTCTTGAAACCATATCTTCCTTTTCTACGTGGATGTCTATAGTACTACAAGTGCAAAATAACAGTCCAATAACATTTTTAGAGTGAAACATATGTGTATTTTAAGAAAAACAATATAGGAAACAACATTATGTAACATTTTCCTCCCGACGTGCAAATATCTTTTATAGATCTTTAATGTACAGGGTGTCCCCCTAAAATTGACCTAATTTAAAATGTGAATATCTGAGTAACTAAATGATCCAGGCAAATAAAATTAAATAGGCTTCATGATGAACAAAAGATTCATTTATCAAAATTCGAACAAGATATTCAAAGGGGTGTAGATTTTATAACAAAGCTTCACAAATATTGAATATACGCACCACCCGTAACATGACAGTTAAGCTCCTGCCAAAACACGCTGTAGCATGTCTTGCGTAACATTCTCCAACGCCTCAGTGATTCTCCGCTTAAGTTCCTCTATACTTGTCGGAAGAGGGGGGATACACACCTGTCCTTTCATATAGCCCCATAGAAAAAAAAAGGTGTGAAGTCAAGTGAACGTGGTGGCCATTTCAACAGCACATTGTCATTACTACTGGCACGCCCGATCCATCTTCCTGGTAGATTTTCATTGAAATAAGTTCGCAAATTAGAGGGTTGCTGAATGAGGTTGAGATAAGAGGAGGAAGTAAATGCATATTATGAGGATATGTAGGATAGATAAAGATTTAAAGCGGTTAAGTTTGTATTAGGTTGGTGCAAAAATAATGACGTAATAATGTCGTTTTTTGACGTTAAAAATACGTCAAAAAACGACATTATTACGTCATTATTTTTGCACCAACCTAAGAGGTATCAAAGGAGTCCTTTTCCACAAAGTAACGATTCCTGAGAAGAAGTTGTCTGAGCGGAAGTTCCTTCTTACCAAAGGAATAAGAGCAATTCTGTAAACATCTATCTGTAGAACTACGCCTCTTTTGCCCCAAGTCTTGACTTCATCTGTGATGTTAGTGAAAAGAGATCAATTTTGATAAGAATTCTTAAAGTAATTTAAAAAAAGCTTTCTCCATGAAATTTAAT
>OZ010612.1:33889182-33901682 GCA_963932145.1 Acanthosepion lycidas
GCAAGAATAAAGAATGACTGAACTCGTTCGCTTGCTCGACTTGTGAATAGATATGTTGGAAATTAACTAGAATAGTTATTTCCGCTATTAGACGAGTTACTCTTTGACCCAGGTGACTAGTAGCCGAGTCCTAACTCAGAGGGGAAATTCTAGATGCCAATTACTCCACCCAAATGTTATTGCTTATTCCCACTTAAGGAAGATGATTTTTTTTTTTTACTTTTAAAACGAAACTTCTGTTTGGCAAAATTTTAACCATTTAAAATAAAATGTTAGAAGAAATATATCATTAGCTGTGGGGGTCATTAACATTTACAGCCTACTTCATTTACAGTTCGATTTTTTTAATCATTTCGCATCAAGCAAGGCAATAAAGCCACTAAGAGGCTGCTGAGAGTTAAAGAATAAGAAAAAGAAAAACATTAAGGAACGTGAACAATAAAAGAACTGCAATCAAGAAGATGGCAGATAATGATTGACAATGCATTAGATTTTTTTTAAGATCAAATTTTGCTGTAAAGTAAGAAGTCGAAAGTGAGTCCCTCAAGCGAGAAGTCCGGGAGAAGAAACTGTTATCATAGAACTTACGGTTCCATCTAGGCAATTCAACTGTAATATGATGAGACCTTGTTGCCAATCTAGTAGTTCTCTTAAATTCAAAAAGTCTAGATACCATAGAGTAAAGTACATTAGAACCTTTACCATGAAAGTATTCATAAAAAAGATACAGGGAAGCGACATGACGACGGTGGGAGAGTAACTGAAACTGGGGTGCCAGATCAGGACCAATAACATTGCAGATTCTCCTTTAGATTTTATCAAGAATAACAAAATACATAAAATATAAATATAAGTTCATTTCGGAAGGAAAGTACAAGAAATATGATCCAAGCTTTCGACCTTCTTAAGCTTGGACCACATTTCTTGTACTTTCCAAAAGGAACTGTGGACAATTTCTTAGGAAATTTCCTCCTTATCTGAGAAGGATTATTTGTAATTTGGAAAAAGTGATCATTAAAAATAATCGACACAAAATATTCGTTGTTTTTAATAATATATATGTTTTTAATAATAATAATAATAATAATAATAATAATAATATATATATATATATATATATATATATATATATATATATATATATATATATATATATATATGAAAATTTCTCCGAATTAATCAGTAGAGAGACAATATTTATGAATAAAAATGACAATAGGAAAACTGGTAATTGCTGACGCGTTTCGTCCAACGTAGACTTTATCAAAGCAAAATACGAAAATGAAATTAAATGAACAAAGTAACTAATAAAAACAAAAACAGAATGTACCTAGCAACTGGAATGTAGAGAAACGCTATTTTCATATTTTTAACTGAAAAATAACGTCAGTAATTGTCACGTGTGGAGAATATTGTAATTATAATTGTGTTGATGTATTCAACCATTTTCTTTTGATTTTATGAATCTGTTGTGTATATTTGTTTGTAAGAGCATTAATTTTGTTAAGAAAGGTGAAATAGGGAAAAAACCTGGGCGTAGATTAATATTTGGGTAGTTTAAATGGCGGCACTCTCCAGAAGCTAGGTACATTCTGTTTTTGTTTTTATTAGTTACTTTGTTCATTTAATTTCATTTTCGTATTTTGCTTTGATAAAGTCCACGTTGGACGAAACGCGTCAGCAATTACCAGTTTTCCTATTGTCATTTTTATTCATAAATATATATATATATATATATATATTAAAAAGAAGAGAAGAGAGGTGACGCAAACGTTTTTGGTTGTAATGTGTTGTTTCTAGAAAAAATATTATGCTTTATTTTCCATAATTTTACTACACGTGTTTCTGGTCTCGTGACCGTCTTCAGGTAAAAGCGGTGATTTTCACATATTATTAAAAATAATAAATTTTTTCCTTATGTTTTTCAATGTTAAATATTCTCGATATGTGACATTCTCTGTTTTTGTATTAGTAATCCGAATGTCTTTTTTGAATTACATTACAACCAAAAATGTTTGCGGCACCTCTCTTTTCTTCTTTTTAATATACATACTTTACTCTCGTTGGAACCACTACAACCTCTTTCTTATATATATATTATATATATATATATATATATATATATATATATATATATGTAATTATTTATTTAAAAATATGATTCCAACTCGCTACATAAGAGGTCTCATGTTTCAAAACAAGAGCCGAAAACTTCAAAATAATATTTGAATTAACTTGAGTTAAAGTAGGCTCTGTTCCATCTTCAAGCGAAATTTTTTTGGGAATGACTTATTTCTGAAATTTACGAGTTTTAATAGTATGGTCAGAATTGAAATCAAAAATTTCCATGGTAACATCAAGGGCGGATTGTTTAGAATCGGCAGGGGTGGGGTGTTAATAATTTGTATCAGTATAGAGTTACTTTCATAGATGCCGGGTCAGGGTAAGGTGGGGGTGGCTAAATTTACGACGGAGGAAGTTTTCGCATAGTCTGGCTTGAGCGTCTACGGATATTTATTTATTTATTTTTATTTTATTCTTTTGAAAGGGATTTGTGTATATGAAAGGGCCGTAACGTTTGTTATTTGACCACTTCATAAAGGATTATCAATTTTTGTAGGGTATTAAAACTATGTATTTGGGCTATGGATTTTAAAAAATTATTTTATTGTATGCGTGTTTTTAGCTAGTTATTCAGAGCGTAAGTTCGGTTGTGTCGGCAGAAAACCGTTAATTCATGCCTGTTGTTTAATAGGTTTTTATTGTTTAGGAACTTAATAATGTGTAGTTTCTCATGGAGGCACAAAGGGCATGGGTCATCCCAAGTCTTGCAAGTTCTAGTCCTGTTAATGATTTTCCATTTTACTTTAGGTGTCCTATTTTTTTCTTTCAGGTGCCAAAAATATTTAGATAGAGAGGTCTGATGGCACTATTTTTTAAAAATAATTACAAAAATACTAAGGAACTTTGGATTATTTACCAAACCAGTTTCTTTCCTATTTTCTACAATATTTTCTCACACACACACACACATATATATATATATATATATATATATATATATATATATATATATATATATATATATATATATATATTATGCAGTGTTACATTAGATCATGCACATAGAACATTTTGTTTTAACGTTAATTTTTTTTAACGTTTCATCAGGTGGGCAAATCACGACACTACTAAAAACGTTTTAACGTCCAGGCAAGATGTACGGTTTTGTAGTGGGTATGCGCATGTTATAATGTAACACTGCATAATAAATAAATATTTATGGCTCTACTTTTGTATTGAGCCCTGTTTTAAATGAATATTTTGAACGCTGAAATCTTACTCTTCGTTCTTTTACATTTGGATATATATATATATATATATATATATATATATATATATATATATATATATATATATATATACAGAAGGCGATTATCTCCCTATGGTAGAGATAAATCACATAGATCACGTGACGGCAACTTAGTGACGTCATTGTTTACTGTGAAGAAAGCGGCTGTCAATTGCAGTCGGTCTACAGCAGCCAGACTGTTGTGGTAGGATCCACCTAATTTGCATAGTGGAGTACCGACCATATAAATATGGTTGGTACCGGGAAGAGAGGGGAGGAATCAAGAGATTCTGAGACCGAGAGACAGACTCTCGGCGACTGTCGAACTCTCTGCATTGGCGGAGGGGAACCCGGACGAGGCTTTGCCGAAGGGCAAGGTTTCGTCCGGGGAGGTTGACAGGGCCTGAACCCGTCTAGGCGGGTTCAGAAAGGCCATATTTTTGGCCGAGCCTACGGGCTCGGGGATACCCACATTAAAACGGCCTTGTGCCACATTCGATCCTCGTGGGTGGATTGATAAATACAGGAATCAAGAGATTCAACCAGAGACTCTGCCCGACTGCGATTCAGTCAACACATTCTCCAGGAACGGTCTTCCCAGGAATATACAAAAGACTATATGTAAATATTGTGTACACTTTCTTGTTTCAATACATTTTGTTCTAAGTACATTTTGTGTTGCATTATTATTCCATGCATTAGTCAAGTTTCAACACAGACCTAAAGGGCTTAAGCTAAATCTTCCTCCTCCAGTTAAGGCTACAGAAAAGGAAATGTTGGAAAGTCACTAAACTGGGATGTCAAATCAGGACCAATACCATTGCAGATTCTTCTTTTGATTTTATCAAGAATATCTATATGGTTTATATTTTCATAGTAGTTCACAAGGTAAAAATAATATATTTTTAGGATAATTACTTTAAGGAAATAATAATCCTCTTTTTTATTAAATTTATTAGCAATGCAAAACAAAATCATATCTCTCGTTCACGGGACCTAACAACGATGTTTTTCTTCACAAAAATCTGTAAACACACACACAAAATAAACATAAATAACAAATATCAAATACAACAAATATAAATAGAACATAATAAGATAACAGGCTCATCGTTTATTGACAATGTCTTTCTTTCGCTATGGTTTGAAGGTTGAAGCTTTTATTATTCTAACCAAGGCTTTTTTTTAACAATACACCGTACGTGTATAGCAAAAGTACGGATATCCGCTATCCATATTTAGGATTATCTTTTGTCGATTATCTTCGAAGTTATTATTCAATCTTGTCTCCAGTGAGTCTGAAGATATTCATACAACCCGACCCAGGGATTGAACTCATATCTATTATGTCACCAAGTTCATTTACCAACGTTTTAGTCCGCTAGGCCATTGTCACGTGAGATAATAGTCTCCTAACCATTTAGTGTAATTATCAAAACAAGCAGAATTATAAAAGAGATAGCCAAAAATCTGTTTTGAACACATTTTTGTTAATAATTTACTTCATAAGAAAGTGTGTACAAATGAAAAGATTTGAAATTAGCATCTTTTTCTATTTCACTGAAACAGACGTTAAACACTTCAATCTTCTCTTTTATTTTCCTTTTCTTTCTTTCTTTTTCTCACTGAAACCTAGTAACATCTCTGATATGTTAGTTCCGAGTTTTCACGCGGTCAAAATGGAATAATCCATTATTTGCGATTGTAACACTTCAAGTTCGATCCTGGTTCACACCACACAGCCATACATGCAACCTTTCTTCGCGGTCAGTTTGATCAATCGAGTGATCTCTTCGATCCTGACCTGCCTTATCCTACGTTGTGATTGATTTTATTATAAGGAGGCCGAAATCGATTCGTCGCAGCTATCTTCGTGTTGGGTTGGTCCAAGTCTAGCGAAGTCGCACAATAAAACTGGAAGAAAAAAACAGCATTCGAAATATATATAAAAAATAATTACTATTTTCATATCAGTTTATGGTTCGTTGGTAGTTGTGTTCGCATACAGGTGTTTGTCGACCCGACCCGTTCCTAAATCGGACGCAACACTTGGGTAAGCTGGTAAGTTTTTTGGCTTGCAGAGTTATCGAAATTTGTTTTACTGTTTTGGTAAGTTTCGCTCAAGGCTGAAGTCGGAAGTTCTTGTGTTTGGCAGGAAACGTGGAATCTCTCAGCTACCTCCGTCGTTGCCCTTCTCAGCTCTCAGCTCTCAGCTCTCAGCTCGCAACTCTGACTCTGAATTGACTCTCACTCTCTGAATGTCTTTCGCACATTCATTTTTATGGACTCCAACTAGAAATCGGTGCGGAGCTGTAAGACTCCAACTAGAAATCGGTGCGGAGCAAGATGTAAGCGGGGTTTCGGTGAATCCCCCGATTTCGGACAAAAGTCTATTACTTTTGGTCTTGAGAAATCAAATTAAGCCATAATTTTGGGAAATTCTCCCTCTCTAGTTGTGGAGGGGTAGTTGCAGACATCGCTCCGCCTGGCTGCTTCCACCTTCTCACCATTGCCTTCCAGTAGGTGTGAACATCTCCTTCAACCTCCTTAATGTCTCTTCTGTGCCTGCTACCCTTCAGTGGGTGCAAGAAGCGCCCTCATCCTTCCTTGATCGCTCTTCGCGCCTGTCATCTCCAACATTCGGTCGGAGATTGATAAAAAAATATGGTTTCAAATGTTCTTATCTCATAAGTGAATTGACACCAAAATTGGCTTTCTAACCTCTGACCCAAGAGACACTATCAGAGTGAAATTTTTTTCAACTCCCATTATGGCGACCATTGCTCAGTCGCAGGTGTTCAATTGATTGTTTTTCATTCTGACATCCCGCGAAATGAATTCATTTAGTTTTAACTCAATTCTTCTCTTGTCAGATTCAAGCATTGGTTGTCACAGGCTGTCAACAGCTGATTTCTTCTCACAAACTGAGAATGCCTTCAGGCGGTCATCTAGTCCATTCTACATATTTAGATTCTCTGGGAACAATCTAACTATCACCCTGTCTTTCCTCAATATTAGTTAAGCCTTTTCATGCTAAGTTATTCATTATTATCTCATTTTCAGTGATACTTTAAGTCGCCATTATGATTATCAATTAGCAGCAACCCAAATAGTGTTACAACGATATATTGGCCAGACGTAATGGTCGTGCGAACTAACTAAGTAAAGACGGGAGGGAAAGTCAGATAGAATTATACTAGAGATAAGAGGGTGAAGCCTTTGTTATAATAATCAAGGATTTTCTAACAATATGCCGTACGTATGTAGTAATATTCCGAATATAAAAATCGAACAAAAATGACTCAAAAATGCATTAGCCTATTTATCACTGTTTCTCGCGGAACCCCTAGCAACCTCTTGCGGAAGCCTAGGGTTCTGGGGAACACCGGCTGAGAAACACTTATGTGTAAGTTTATAAAATGTCTCCTCGAAAGTGAGTCATTGGGCAAAGAGAAGGTAATGTCTTTGCTGGCTAAATACTGATCTCAGTTTTCAATCAAGCCCAGTCTTTTCAGAGAGCATAATGAAAGCTAGCAGTAGTCAAGCCATTCTTCTCTGCCACCTCCTCTTTTCCTGTTCTGCTTTCCCATCCAATCAATTGACGTCATCATCAATGGATGTTTCTCTGCATCGTTGCACATTTGATCAGTTCTGAAGCCGAAGGAACAGGGTGAGAGGTGACGGTCTATTGAAGCAAGAAGGTAACAGCACATGGTCAGGAAAGTTATTGACAGCTGCTTGTAAATAAGGAAGTGATTCATAAACAAACGTAACCCCGGTGACGCTTTTGAACGTTTGATCTCGAGAAAGGGTTTGGGGTGACTGATTATTAAAGGAAGACAATGTCATATTAAATTTTTTTCCATGTTATCTCTTTCCTCTTTCTCCGCGCATTCGATTTATTAAAAGCCAACAGAACGAGTTCGACTCTCATATTATGTACATTCGAGTAGCGAGTATCTATCAAAAATTTTATTATATTGTAAGAGTTGTTTCATTATATTATAGCTAATGTCTTATTCGTATATGATATAATGCTTGTATAAGCTCACAGTTTCTAGTTAATAATATTGTAAGGAAAACACTGGAATGAAAGATTAGTGAAGAAAAGATTTAATCCCATGAGGTACATGGATAAATAATACATATATAGCAAATACCATAGTTCGGTCCGGCAATGCGTACGACTCAACGCTAGAACCACGACCCACTTTGCTACCCTATTCCTATGAGCAAACGTCCTATCCAGAGTGAAAGGACGAGGCTATGTCTAAAAATTAGTGTAGACAAGTTCGGTCGTTTTTCTACACAACAGTACAGGAACAAAAGTACACACACACGCACACACACATACACACGCATATTGTGTATTTCAGTAGCAATTCTTCTTTTAAACGGGTTTTAATGAATGAGAAGTACAAAGAATTATAAGTTTTTATTCAGATTTTCTTGTGTGATTACGTTCTTTTTTTCTTTTCTTTTATGGGGACCCAGAAAGTGGAGAAACAGTCCGGAGACATTATTGTCCAAAGCACTTTCGGATAATTTTTTCGCCATTTTCAAGGGACGGGGTTTAGTTGTCGTTGTTAATATATATTATGATTGTGTTTGTATAGGAGTTGTAATAGTTTCCTGTTAGAATACTTTGTTGAACGTTCTGCAAACTCTTAGTCATGAAAAAGTGGAAAGATACTAGAAAAACTAAATAAAAAATTTCCTTGTCCGTCACATTCAACGAAACACACGCACACGCACATATAGCATATATTATATTAATAAATATTATTCATATAGCATATATTATATTAATAAATATTATTCCTCACCGGCACTAAATGTGCGATATCTATCTATCTATCTATCTATCTATCTATCTCTCTCTCTCTCTCTCTCTCTCTCTCTCTCTCTCTATATATATATATATATATATATATATATATATATATATATATATAATGGCCATTTCGGCCGAAACTAGTCGAGGAATCTAAATGGAATAATAATAAAAAAACGAAAGAATATTAATCTACAACCCAGTGTGTCTGAGGATTTTAATTTTTTAATTTTTATTGTTCAAAATATATATATATATATATATCTACAAACAATAAAATCCCAAATCACCACATATGGGAAACAGCTTATTTCGGAAGACGAAGATATCGGTCGTCAACCCCAGTGTGAACTGAGTTCGTGTCAAAAACAGAACTGTGAAAGCTAAGAAAAGAAACAAAAAGAAATCAAAAAACAAAACAATAAAAAAGCATCCTGTCGAAAAACTAATACAGAATTTATCTAGTAAGACGAAAAGCACGAGACAGGGGTCAGGGGTGGGTGGGATTAATTTGTCTTAAAGGGAATAAGTTTTATAAAATTAAGCCGGAAAATTGACATCAATTTGCGGTTATATGAAGAATGAGTTATTAATTTAAAATTAAAAGAGGAATAAAAAGGTTTAAGGATAAATTTAAAATATATTAGATAAAAGGATGCAATGGATTAATGGAAAGAGATTTAGGGAGATCTTAGAGTCGGGGTAGGTTTATAAGTTATAATTAATATAGTATAAAGAGGTTATAGATGGGGTAATATAGAAATTAGAATTAGTTATACTTCCGACATTTGAAGAGTTTGAAGGGAATGAATATTATGGAAATATAGTAGCTAATTAAGTTAAACGTATATTATGGTAATTTGAATTTGTTTTTATGCCGGCATATCAACCCTAATTCCTCTAATTCCATATTTGGCTTTGATTATTGCATTTTATTATTTTAATTTTTTCTTCTAAACATAAATCACACCTATCTCGCAGATTTTAGGAGTACGTGCAGAACCTATAATTTTCCAAAATCTGTGGGCTCAAACATTTCTCCTTCAATTTCCCAATTTTTTTGAACGAGTTGTCTGGTGTTTTACTTTTCGGTTAGAACATTATTGCCTATGGGTATAAAATCTCTGTTTCCCCCCGCCCCGCGAAAATTCCAATGTAAACATAATTTTTCATATGGGGGAAATGATCTTTGGGGGAAATGATTTCTTGTAAATCTGCATTTGCCCTTTACTGGACAATGTTCTTTAGATCTACAATTACAGGAGGGTTCAATACCAGGTTTGTTGTTTGTCCAATAGAAATTTCTTAAAATATGGTTCTTGTGTGAGTTTCAATGGAAAACAGCAAACGACAAAGAAATCGATATGTATGTATGTATTCACTGACAAGTTTCTTAGCGTATTTATTAAAGGAAAAGGGAAAATTGTCTTATTGATACATATTTGTTTATTTCAAATACTTTCGAAAAACAATAACACTGCAGGATTTAAAATTCAGGATGTAAACGTCCAGAGAGTTAACTAAGTTTTGAAATGTCCATATATTTTTTTTTAGCGTTTTTCCCTTCACAGTTAAAAAAAATTAATGGACACAAGAATTTGGTCTTAGAAAAACAATAACACCCTGATGATGACATAGGACTAATGTCGTAAGTACTCGGAATAAATGAATATGTACCAACATAGTAATTTTCTCTCCTCTTTTGATAAGGATACTGAGAAGCTTGTCCGTGAAAATGAGAGGAACCTATTAAAAATAAGTAAATAGAACTTGTCTAAATTATTCAATGAGACATGCTAAAAAATATACGCAATATATATATATATATATATATATATATATATACACACAAACACACACACTCATATATATATATATATATATATATATATATATATATATATATATGATAATGATTGTGATTCTATGTAATGCATTTCGTCCTTTAAATGGACTTCATCAGAATACTTGTCTAATGAAGTTCATTTGAAGAATAAAAAGTGTGACCTAGAATTTTCCCAAATTTTCATCCAGTTATCCACTATATAGAGTTTATCGTATTTTTCCTATCTATCTATCTATCTATCTATCTATCTATCTATCTATCTATCTATCTATCTATCTATCTATGGCTGTTCATTATCTATCTATCTATCTATGGCTGTTCATTATCTATCTATCTATCTATCTATCTATCTATCTATGGCTGTTCATTATCTATTTATCTATCTATCTATGGCTGTTCATTATCTATCTATCTATCTATCTATCTATCTATCTATCTATCTATCTATCTATCTATCTATTCCAGTCTTTTCATATCTATCTATCTATCTATCTATCTATCTATCTATCTATCCCAGTCTTTTCATAACAATCTATCTATCTATCTATCTATCTATCTATCTATCTATCTATCTATCTATCTATCTATCTATCCCAGTCTTTTCATAACAATTTATTTATCTATCTATCTATCTATCTATCTATCTATCTATCTATCTATCTATCTATCTATCTATCTAAGCATAAGTTTCTACGCATGAATATATGTATATATAATTGGACTCTGTCATGGTTGATTGTGTTGGTAATAGTTTTTTGTTCTAAGTTAGACTGGAGTAGTTTTCTCAAGTATTCAAACCCAGAAACTTTCTGCATTTTTTTATTTATGTTTTATTGTGTTCTGCCATTATAAAAAATTTAGTGTATGTATGTATGTCTGAAGATTGGTATGGAACCGAGATAAAATTGACTTTAGATCATCTCATGAACATTTTTGCGAAGTAAACATAAACATTTTAGTGCGAAAACACATTTGTTTGATTCTGTTTATCGTATTTTCTCAAGAGAGGGTAACGAAACAAGAAAACATGAAGGCTTGCACTCTCGTGAGTTGAAATGCTATGTAATATCAACCCTCAGATGTAGCAGCGGAAGAGGAGATTTGCAGTAACAAAAACAGAAAAGATAATTGAACTGTTACTTAATATCAATCTTCCTATATGGCAGTGAATACTGGACAATTTCCTCACAGATGAAGAGTAGACTTGAAGTAAGAGAAACAAAGAAAAGTGTGCTGAACTGCTATGTAATATCAATCCTCTTATATGGCAGGGAATGCTGGACAATTTCCTCACAGATGAAGAGGGGACTTGAAGTAAGAGAAACAAAGAAAAGTGTGCTGAACTGCTATGTAATATCAATCCTCTTATATGGCAGTGAATGCTGGACAATTTCCTCACAAATGAAGAGTAGACTTAAAGCAAGAGAAACAAAGAAAACAGTGCTGAACTGCTATGTAATATCAATCCTCATATATGGCAGTGAATGCTGGACAAATTCCTCACAGATGAAGAGGAGACTTAAAGCAAGAGAAACAAAGAAAACAGTGCTGAACTGCTATGTAATATCAATCCTCATATATGGCAGTGAATACTGGACAAATTCCTCAAGATGAAGAGGAGACTTAAAGCAAGAGAAACAAAGAAAACAGTGCTGAACTGCTATGTAATATGAATCCTCCTATATGGCAGTGAATGCTGGTCAATTTACTCACAGAGGAAGAGGAGGCTTGAAGCAAGAGAAACAAAGAAAAGAATTCTGAACTGCTATGAAATATCAATCCTCTTATATGGCAGTGAATGCTGGACAATTTCCTCACAGATGAAGAGGAGGCTTGAAGCAAGAGAAACAAAGAAAAGAGTGCTGAACTGCTATGTAATATCAATCCTCCTATATGGCAGGGAATGCTGGACAATTTCCTCACAGATGAAGAGGAGGCTTGAAGCAAGAGAAACAAAGAAAAGAATTCTGAACTGCTATGAAATATCAATCCTCCTATATGGCAGTGAATGCTGGACAATTTCCTCACAGATGAAGAGGAGACTTGAAGTAAGAGAAACAAAGAAAAGTGTGCTGAACTGCTATGTAATATCAATCCTCTTATATGGCAGTGAATGCTGGACAATTTCCTCACAGATGAAGAGGAGACTTGAAGTAAGAGAAACAAAGAAAAATGTGCTGAACTGCTATGTAATATCAATCCTCCTATATGGCAGTGAATACTGGACAATTTCCTCACAGATGAAGAGGAGGCTTGAAGCAAGAGAAACAAAGAAAAGAATTCTGAACTGCTATGAAATATCAATCCTCCTATATGGCAGGGAATGCTGGACAATTTCTTCACAGATGAAGAGGAGACTTGAAGTAAGAGAAACAAAGAAAACAGTGCTGAACTGCTATGTAATATCAATCCTCTTATATGGCAGTGAATGCTGGACAATTTCCTCACAGATGAAGAGGAGACTTGAA
>OZ010612.1:33911682-33946682 GCA_963932145.1 Acanthosepion lycidas
TCTTGTTGGCATTAAATAACCCATTGAGGTTGATATGCCGTAAAACAAAATATACCCAACCAATCTAATCCAAAGAATACATATTCTATTCATACGAATCTATCCTAAAAATGTTGTCGGCATTAAATAACCCATTGAGGTTGATATGCCGTAAAACAAAATAAACCATACCAATCTAATCCAAAGAATACATATTCTATTCATACGAATCTATCCTAAAAATGTTGTCGGCATTAAATAAAGCATTGAATGTTGATATGCCGTAAAACAAAATAAACCAAACCAATCTAATCCAAAGAAGACATATTCTATTCATACGAATCTATCCTAAAAATGTTGTCGGCATTAAATAACCCATTGAGGTTGATATGCCGTAAAACAAAATAAACCAAACCAATCTAATCCAAAGAATACATATTCTATACATACGAATCTATCCCATAAATGTTGTCGGCATTAAATAAAGCATTGAGGTTGATATGCCGTAAAACAAAATAAACCAAACCAATCTAATCCAAAGAATACATATTCTATTCATACGAATCTATCCTAAAAATGTTGTCGGCATAAAATAACCCATTGAGGTTGATATGCCGTAAAACAAAATAAACCAAACCAATCTAATCCAAAGAATACATATTCTATTCATACGAATCTATCCTAAAAATGTTGTCGGCATTAAATAACCCATTGAGGTTGATATGCCGTAAAACAAAATAAACCAAACCAATCTAATCCAAAGAATACATTTTCTATTCATACGAATCTATCCTAAAAATGTTGTCGGCATTAAATAAAGCATTGAGGTTGATATGCCGTAAAACAAAATAAACCAAACCAATCTAATCCAAAGAAGACATATTCTATTCATACGAATCTATCCTAAAAATGTTGTCGGCATTAAATAACCAATTGAGGTTGATATGCCGTAAAACAAAATAAACCAAACCAATCTAATCCAAAGAATACATATTCTATTCATACGAATCTTTCCTAAAAATGTTGTCGGCATAAAATAACCCATTGAGGTTGATATGCCGTAAAACAAAATAAACCAAACCAATCTAATCCAAAGAATACATATTCTATTCATACGAATCTATCCTAAAAATGTTGTCGGCATTACATAACCCCCTGAGGTTGATATGCCGTAAAACAAAATAAACCAAACCAATCTAATCCAAAGAATACATATTCTATTCATACGAATCTATCCTAAAAATGTTGTCGGCATTAAATAACCCCTTGAGGTTGATATGCCGTAAAACAAAATAAACCAAACCAATCTAATCCAAAGAATACATATTCTATTCATACGAATCTATCCTAAAAATGTTGTCAACATTAAATAAAGCATTGAGGTTGATATGCCGTAAAACAAAATAAACCCAACCAATCTAATCCAAAGAATACATATTCTATTCATACGAATCTATCCTAAAAATGTTGTCGGCATTAAATAACCCATTGAGGTTGATATGCCGTAAAACAAAATAAACCAAACCAATCTAATCCAAAGAATACATATTCTATTCATACGAATCTATCCTAAAAATGTTGTCGGCATTAAATAAAGCATTGAGGTTGATATGCCGTAAAACAAAATAAACCAAACCAATCTAATCCAAAGAAGACATATTCTATTCATACGAATCTATCCTAAAAATGTTGTCGGCATTAAATAACCAATTGAGGTTGATATGCCGTAAAACAAAATAAACCAAACCAATCTAATCCAAAGAATACATATTCTATTCATACGAATCTATCCTAAAAATGTTGTCGGCATAAAATAACCCATTGAGGTTGATATGCCGTAAAACAAAATAAACCAAACCAATCTAATTCAAAGAATACATATTCTATTCATACGAATCTATCCTAAAAATGTTGTCGGCATTAAATAACCCATTGAGTCTGATATGCCGTAAAACAAAATAAACCAAACCAATCTAATCCAAAGAATACATATTCTATACATACGAATCTATCCTAAAAATGTTGTCGGCATTAAATAAAGCATTGAGGTTGATATGCCGTAAAACAAAATAAACCAAACCAATCTAATCCAAAGAATACATATTCTATTCATACGAATCTATCCTAAAAATGTTGTCGGCATAAAATAACCCATTGAGGTTGATATGCCGTAAAACAAAATAAACCAAACCAATCTAATCCAAAGAATACATATTCTATTCATACGAATCTATCCTAAAAATGTTGTCGGCATTAAATAACCCATTGAGGTTGATATGCCGTAAAACAAAATAAACCAAACCAATCTAATCCAAAGAATACATATTCTATTCATACGAATCTATCCTAAAAATGTTGTCGGCATAAAATAACCCATTGAGGTTGATATGCCGTAAAACAAAATAAACCCAACCAATCAATTCCAAAGAATACATATTCTATTCATACGAATCTATCCTTAAAATCTTGTTGGCATTAAATAACCCATTGAGGTTGATATGCCGTAAAACAAAATATACCCAACCAATCTAATCCAAAGAATACATATTCTATTCATACGAATCTATCCTAAAAATGTTGTCGGCATTAAATAACCCATTGAGGTTGACATGCCGTAAAACAAAATAAACCATACCAATCTAATCCAAAGAATACATATTCTATTCATACGAATCTATCCTAAAAATGTTGTCGGCATTAAATAAAGCATTGAGGTTGATATGCCGTAAAACAAAATAAACCAAACCAATCTAATCCAAAGAAGACATATTCTATTCATACGAATCTATCCTAAAAATGTTGTCGGCATTAAATAAAGCATTGAATGTTGATATGCCGTAAAACAAAATAAACCAAACCAATCTAATCCAAAGAAGACATATTCTATTCATACGAATCTATCCTAAAAATGTTGTCGGCATTAAATAACCCATTGAGGTTGATATGCCGTAAAACAAAATAAACCAAACCAATCTAATCCAAAGAATACATATTCTATACATACGAATCTATCCCAAAAATGTTGTCGGCATTAAATAAAGCATTGAGGTTGATATGCCGTAAAACAAAATAAACCAAACCAATCTAATCCAAAGAATACATATTCTATTCATACGAATCTATCCTAAAAATGTTGTCGGCATAAAATAACCCATTGAGGTTGATATGCCGTAAAACAAAATAAACCAAACCAATCTAATCCAAAGAATACATATTCTATTCATACGAATCTATCCTAAAAATGTTGTCGGCATTAAATAACCCATTGAGGTTGATATGCCGTAAAACAAAATAAACCAAACCAATCTAATCCAAAGAATACATTTTCTATTCATACGAATCTATCCTAAAAATGTTGTCGGCATTAAATAAAGCATTGAGGTTGATATGCCGTAAAACAAAATAAACCAAACCAATCTAATCCAAAGAAGACATATTCTATTCATACGAATCTATCCTAAAAATGTTGTCGGCATTAAATAACCCCCTGAGGTTGATATGCCGTAAAACAAAATAAACCAAACCAATCTAATCCAAAGAATACATATTCTATTCATACGAATCTTTCCTAAAAATGTTGTCGGCATAAAATAACCCATTGAGGTTGATATGCCGTAAAACAAAATAAACCAAACCAATCTAATCCAAAGAATACATATTCTATTCATACGAATCTATCCTAAAAATGTTGTCGGCATTAAATAACCCCCTGAGGTTGATATGCCGTAAAACAAAATAAACCAAACCAATCTAATCCAAAGAATACATATTCTATTCATACGAATCTATCCTAAAAATGTTGTCGGCATTAAATAACCCCTTGAGGTTGATATGCCGTAAAACAAAATAAACCAAACCAATCTAATCCAAAGAATACATATTCTATTCATACGAATCTATCCTAAAAATGTTGTCGGCATTAAATAACCCATTGAGGTTGATATGCCGTAAAACAAAATAAACCAAACCAATCTAATCCAAAGAATACATTTTCTATTCATACGAATCTATCCTAAAAATGTTGTCGGCATTAAATAAAGCATTGAGGTTGATATGCCGTAAAACAAAATAAACCAAACCAATCTAATCCAAAGAAGACATATTCTATTCATACGAATCTATCCTAAAAATGTTGTCGGCATTAAATAACCCCCTGAGGTTGATATGCCGTAAAACAAAATAAACCAAACCAATCTAATCCAAAGAATACATATTCTATTCATACGAATCTATCCTAAAAATGTTGTCGGCATAAAATAACCCATTGAGGTTGATATGCCGTAAAACAAAATAAACCAAACCAATCTAATCCAAAGAATACATATTCTATTCATACGAATCTATCCTAAAAATGTTGTCGGCATTAAATAACCCATTGAGGTTGATATGCCGTAAAACAAAATAAACCAAACCAATCTAATCCAAAGAATACATATTCTATTCATACGAATCTATCCTAAAAATGTTGTCGGCATTAAATAACCCCTTGAGGTTGATATGCCGTAAAACAAAATAAACCAAACCAATGTAATCCAAAGAATACCTATTCTATTCATACGAATCTATCCTAAATATGTTGTCAACATTAAATAAAGCATTGAGGTTGATGTGCCGTAAAACAAAATAAACGAAACCAATCTAATCCAATGAATACATATTCTATTCATACGAGTCTATCCTAAAAATGTTGTCAACATTAAATAAAGCACTGAGTTTGATATGCCGTAAAACAAAATAAACCAAACCAATCTAATCCAAAGAATACATATTCTATTCATACGAATCTATCCTAAAAATGTTGTCAACATTAAATAAAGCATTGAGGTTGATATGCCGTAAAACAAAATAAACCCAACCAATGTAATCCAAAGAATACATATTCTATTCATACGAATCTATCCTAAAAATGTTGTCGGCATTAAATAAAGCATTGAGGTTGATATGCCGTAAAACAAAATAAACCCAACCAATCTAATCCAAAGAATACATATTCTATTCATACGAATCTATCCTAAAAATGTTGTCAACATTAAATAAAGCATTGAGGCTGATATGCCGTAAAACAAAATAAACCAAACCAATCTAATCCAAAGAATACATATTCTATTCATACGAATCTATCCTAAAAATGTTGTCAACATTAAATAAAGCATTGAGGTTGATATGCCGTAAAACAAAATAAACCCAACCAATCTAATCCAAAGAATACATATTCTATTCATACGAATCTATCCTAAAAATGTTGTCGGCATTAAATAAAGCATTGAGGTTGATATGCCGTAAAACAAAATAAACCCAACCAATCTAATCCAAAGAATACATATTCTATTCATACGAATCTATCCTAAAAATGTTGTCAACATTAAATAAAGCATTGAGGTTGATATGCCGTAAAACAAAATAAACCAAACCAATCTAATCCAAAGAATACATATTCTATTCATACGAATCTATCCTAAAAATGTTGTCAACATTAAATAAAGCATTGAGGTTGATATGCCGTAAAACAAAATAAACCCAACCAATCTAATCCAAAGAATACATATTCTATTCATACGAATCTATCCTTAAAATCTTGTTGGCATTAAATAACCCATTGAGGTTGATATGCCGTAAAACAAAATAAACCCAACCAATCTAATCCAAAGAATACATATTCTATTCATACGAATCTATCCTAAAAATGTTGTCGGCATTAAATAACCCATTGAGGTTGATATGCCGTAAAACAAAATAAACCAAACCAATCTAATCCAAAGAATACATATTCTATTCATACGAATCTATCCTAAAAATGTTGTCGGCATTAAATAAAGCATTGAGGTTGATATGCCGTAAAACAAAATAAACCAAACCAATCTAATCCAAAGAAGACATATTCTATTCATACGAATCTATCCTAAAAATGTTGTCGGCATTAAATACCCAATTGAGGTTGATATGCCGTAAAACAAAATAAACCAAACCAATCTAATCCAAAGAATACATATTCTATTCATACGAATCTATCCTAAAAATGTTGTCGGCATTAAATAAAGCATTGAGGTTGATATGCCGTAAAACAAAATAAACCAAACCAATCTAATCCAAAGAATACATATTCTATTCATACGAATCTTTCCTAAAAATGTTGTCCGCATTAAATAACCCATTGAGGTTGATATGCCGTAAAACAAAATAAACCAAACCAATCTAATCCAAAGAATACATATTCTATTCATACGAATCTATCCTAAAATTTTGTTGGCATTAAATAAAGCATTGAGGTTGATATGCCGTAAAACAAAATAAACCAAACCAATCTAATCCAAAGAATACATATTCTATTCATACGAATCTATCCTAAAAATGTTGTCGGCATTAAATAAAGCATTGAGGTTGATATGCCGTAAAACAAAATAAACGAAACCAATCTAATCCAAAGAATACATATTCTATTCATACGAATCTATCCTAAAAATGTTGTCAACATTAAATAAAGCATTGAGGTTGATATGCCGTAAAACAAAATAAACGAAACCAATCTAATCCAATGAATACATATTCTATTCATACGAATCTATCCTAAAAATGTTGTCAACATTAAATAAAGCATTGAGGTTGATAAGCCGTAAAACAAAATAAACCCAACCAATCTAATCCAAAGAATACATATTCTATTCATACGAATCTATCCTAAAAATGTTGTCAACATTAAATAAAGCATTGAGGCTGATATGCCGTAAAACAAAATAAACCAAACCAATCTAATCCAAAGAATACATATTCTATTCATACGAATCTATCCTAAAAATGTTGTCAACATTATATAAAGCATTGAGGTTGATATGCCGTAAAACAAAATAAACCCAACCAATCTAATCCAAAGAATACATATTCTATTCATACGAATCTATCCTTAAAATCTTGTTGGCATTAAATAACCCATTGAGGTTGATATGCCGTAAAACAAAATAAACCCAACCAATCTAATCCAAAGAATACATATTCTATTCATACGAATCTATCCTAAAAATGTTGTCGGCATTAAATAACCCATTGAGGTTGATATGCCGTGAAACAAAATAAACCAAACCAATCTAATCCAAAGAATACATATTCTATTCATACGAATCTATCCTAAAAATGTTGTCGGCATTAAATAAAGCATTGAGGTTGATATGCCGTAAAACAAAATAAACGAAACCAATCTAATCCAAAGAATACATATTCTATTCATACGAATCTATCCTAAAAATGTTGTCAACATTAAATAAAGCATTGAGGTTGATATGCCGTAAAACAAAATAAACCCAACCAATCTAATCCAAAGAATACATATTCTATTCATACGAATCTATCCTAAAAATGTTGTCAACATTAAATAAAGCATTGAGGTTGATATGCCGTAAAACAAAATAAACCCAAACAATCTAATCCAAAGAATACATATTCTATTCATACGAATCTATCCTAAAAATGTTGTCAACATTAAATAAAGCATTGAGGCTGATATGCCGTAAAACAAAATAAACCAAACCAATCTAATCCAAAGAATACATATTCTATTCATACGAATCTATCCTAAAAATGTTGTCGGCATTAAATAACCAATTGAAGTTGCTATGCCGTTGAACAAAATACACCAAACCAAACCTTGCTATCCTATCAATATATGCTTTTTTCTACCTACATTTATATCTCTTAAAAAAAGCACAATTGACTATTAAAGGATGAATTTTTTTCGGGGATTTTGTCCTATTTTGTTTCCTAATCTGTGAATTTGTTTGGCTTATGTTAAGTCTCGAAAAAACACTATATATAAAATTTACTCTTTTTCATCTATAATTTTGAATATCTTAAATTATTCAACTATTTAACAAGTAAAATCTCAAGATGATATCAAAAACTGCCGCAAAACATTGTTGATTTATTTAAGATAGAATTATTTATTATGATATGTCTCTAATTTTTCATTTTTATTTTTCAATTTTTCTAGTTCAATTGTTCACCTACATTGCATCTAATCCATTATTGTATATAAATTATTAGGTTACATGGTTAGGTTATTTGTATTTGATATGACTAGTACCTTGTCAAAATTGAAATGTAGTATAGTGCCCCCCCCCCCCCCCCGCCGTATCATAGATTTGGTGGGCACGAAACCCTTGTACAGGTTACTTTTCATGCTTACACAGCCGACGGTTCTTCCATCGCGGAGCATCTTATTAAAACAAAAATGTGCCGTTAACTTTAACATTGAGTCGTTTACCATCTTGAGTTGTGCTCGCTCTAATTTGCAAATTGGAAACACTTTACGTTCAGTCCAGACTGCCCTTCCTCTGTAAACAAAGAGAGTATCTTTTAGGACTTAACATGATTTCAATTTAAATTGTATTCCGCCTTCATTAATATTATATATCGTTTTTATGCTTTATTTTTATTGCAATATATAATCCTTCTGTTGAGTATGGGTGAAACTGGTCAGCTGTGTTTGCTTTATTTTTCACTTTTCTTTTTAATCAGGAAAAATAAAATAATTCTAACCTACTTTATTGCTATATATATATATATATATATATATACTGCTTAATCGCAGTACCTTGACTGTCGTCTTTAATGAAACATGTATAAATGAAGTTTTACTGCCTAAATACACTACATATATATATATATATATATATATATATATATATATATATATATATATATATATGTTTCATTAAATACTATATATATATACATGTTTCATTAAATACTATATATATATATATATATATATATATATATATATATATATATATATATATATATGTAGTGTATTTAGGCAGTAAAACTTAATTTAAGATGACAGTCAAGGTATTGCGATTATGCTTTTTATTTAATTTTACTTGTATTCGAACAAGTGTTTTCTTTTATAGACACAGATTTTGTAGAAACTGTCGAAATGTTCTGTAGTTCCGAGCGCTTTCGGCTATACTTTTAGCAATTTTCAAGGATGACGCTATTTTTGCTTTTTAATTGGGTGTATGGGTTGTGTGTATGTTTCTAGAGTTATAGGGATGTTTTATTTTCCGAACACAGCATATTATGGCTGTGTTTATAGTTAATATTTTTGAGTATTGGATTTTTCTTTTTTATTGTTATTAAGGCTTCCATTATTTTTAATCTTTTTGTTACATATAGATGAGGTTATTATGTTTGTATTTTCTACTGGTATGTTTCAGAGAAAGTAAGTTTGTGTGCGTGTGTGTGTTTAAATGGGTTATAATCAAGCAGTGGTCGGATAGGTTTAACGTAAGGGGTCTGGATAGTCATGTAGTAGTTTGACCGATGTAATTATTTATGAATACGTCTTGATCGGCTTAAGGGACATTTGAACTCATAAATAATGTTCGTTATTGTCGTTATGTATGCATCTCACAAAGTATATTGCTCTAACAATACGCAAATTAACTGAAGTCATTTCAAATAATGATTGTGCATAAGTCATTTTTACTCTCCGTGTGGGTGGAGAGAAGAAATTTGAAATTATTAAATATTTCTTAACTATGGTAGAAGCCTGTGTTTCATCCCAAATAGAGGCTCATATTTCGAATGTCGATTTTTATGGCAAACACTTGTTACTTAGAAAATAGGCACAACGCAATGTTCCTATTCCTGTTTTGTCTCTACGGTTCGGTACATAAAAAGATGACCTTCCGTTCAGATTGTCTGAAATTATTAGAGCAGATGCACAAAAGTATGGTTGTTTCGATCAATATCTATGAGAAGATGCAGAATTGATTTTTGTTTTTGCACATTCATTTTCTGCTCTATAAAATGACCAAACTGACGTTACGAATAATAGTTTAATTGATTGATTTAACAGCCATGAAATGAAGCGGTCCGAGTGTTTTTGTTTCAAAAAGAAACAAAAACCGCAGAGCCAGACGGAATTGTAATCGGGATGTTGGGAACCTCGGATGATTTCGGTACAGATAAGATTACAGAAATAATAAATGAGATCTCCAACAGTGGCGATATACAAAAAAGAAAAAAAAAAACCTAAGTAGATCTATTTTCATAGCACTGTCTGATGCAAACGAATGTGATCTCCATCGGACAATTAGCCTAACGAGCCATATAACTAAACCAATCATTCAAATTCTAGTGACGAGAGCGCGCAGCAGAATCAGACTGGAGATAAGAAAAGGACAGGACAGATTTTTCAGTGTCACTGGAACAAGGAACGCGATATTTAATGTCATCAGAAAGAGCAATAGAAATGCAGAAGGACGTGATTACAAAGATCTATCGGAACTGCTCAGCAAATTTGACATACTTGGGAAGGTTATTAGAATAATCAAGAACCTATAATGATAACAAACTGCCTGCATACGGATAGAAAATAAGTTCAGCAGATATACAAAAATACAAAGAGTGTAAAACAAGGATGTGTCTTCTCACGGGAGTTATTTAACCTATACAGCTGAGATAATTAAAAGTCCTACCAGGATCCATTATTAGCGGCCACACTCTTGACAACATAAGATATGCAGATGATAGTGTTGATAGCTGACACGAAAAAAATCAAAAACACCCCCCCCCAAAAAAAAACAAACTCCAACACAATGCAGTGAAGGAAAGCGAGAAGAAAAGACGAAATATCAGGAAGATAGAATACATGATTGTTTATTGAAAGGATGATCCCAACATACAAAATGGAGAATCCCAAAATCAAACAAGATAAACAATTTAAATATCTAGGAAATGTTCTAGCAGATGACGGAAAGTGCGACACTGGAATCAGGAGACGCATTGGGATAGCGAAAGTGCCTTCCAAAAGTTAAGCAAAGTATTAAGAGAGACATTTCGTTATAAACCAAGAAAATAGTACTGAACTGATACGTAATATCTGTCCTCCTATACAGCAGTGAATACTGGACAATCTCCTAAACGATGAAGAAGAGACTTGAAGCAATAGCAATGTGGTTCTATAGAAGGATGCTGAGGATGCCATTGACCTAACATGTGAGCAATGGCAAGGTTTTAGAGAAAACAGAAACAAAAAGGAAACTTATAATTAAAATCAAGAAGAGACAGTCTAAATTTCTGGGGCGCATAATGAGGAAGGTAAGTTTGGGAAATCTGATACTCGCAGGACATATTGAGGGCAAGAAGAACAGAGGAGAGCAACGCATAACATACTTGACGAACTTGAGTCAATGGATAATAGAACAGGTTTTAGGAGAAATAATTTATTAAGCGCTACAGGGAACAGGAAATTGTGGTGAGCTATGATCGGGTTACGTTCTTAGGGGACTGTTATATACCATACCTATGAACACTAATGGGTACGTCTCAATTCTCATAAATACTTTGGACACGATTGTAAGTGGGGGTAATATACTGTCTAAGTAGTCCACCACTAGCAGTGGTTTATCTACTCCACAGCGCTGGCGAGTATTGTATTTTGTTGAAGTTATAAAGATTACGATTTCATTTCCAACTTCCGTTTTGGTAATTCCATATTCAGTAACCTTTTCTAGGTTACAATATAATCTCACATCTTAACATCAGACAGTACTTTTTACTGGATGCTATTGGACACTATTGTAAGTGGAGGTAATATGCTGTCTAAGTAGTCCACCACTAGCAGTGGTTTACCTACTTCACGCCGCTGGCGAGTATTGTATTTTGTTGATGTTATAAAGATTGCCATTTCATTTCCAACCTTTCCAGGTTACAATAGGAACACGGCTCAGGAAATTATTATTCGTATAGATCAGTATTTATATTTTTTAACTGCTTAAACTGCTATTTAAAAAAAAAATATCATGGCGGTACTCATCCGGGTTTGTATCACTAGTTCCGAAAATACGCAACATACTCTTGGGGATGGTGGCGTAGTAGAAATAGGTGTTATTTAAACGCCAGTTACTGTTTTCCGCTGGATCATGTAGTGAAGCACTGATCAAGCAGGATCGATTGATTTGTTTTTTACGGCTTATCAACCTTTTGCATTATTTAAAGCCAGAAAATATTTTGTTTAGACTGTAAGATTTTTGTGATGATGATTTCACTGCTACAAGTCTTATTAATTAACCCATATATGGGGGAGAAGAGATGGATTCATAGCTTTTCCCAAAAGTGTTTCCGCATACGTGAATATAACGAATCCGACTGGATATGGAACTCTGCTCTTCGATTTACAATTCGGATCCACTGCAACACCCTCACATCCAAGCTTACAGCACCTCGTATTCCCAAGCGGTCACTCATCTAGGTACTGACCACAATTGATATTACTTAACTGCTGAAAAAATAATTAACAGATATCTCATATCAGCCAAACAATGAATACTTGTAGATGACCACAGTGTACTTGAAATAAAAAATTATCAAATTATTTTTATTTCATTTTATTTTCTTTAAAAAATCCTATTATAATTGGGCTTGTCCCTCTCTTCGTTAGTTCGCACGGCCGTTACGCTCTATCAATACCTCATAAATAATATACTATTCCGTTTTGATCTCGTGGAAGGAGGGGCAAAGACACGACTTGGTATCAGTGAGAAAATGAATGAATAAATGAAAGAAAGAAAGAAAGAAAGAAAGAAAGAAAGAAAGAAAGAAAAAGGAGGGAAGATAGAAGTGTTTAACGTTTTCTTCCGTACCTAATAACTAACTAACTATTCCGTTTTGATCGCGTGGAAAGAGGAGAAAAGACACTTCTTTGTAGCAGTGAAAAAAAAAAAAAAAAAAAAAAAAGAAAGAAAGAAAGAAAGTAAGAAAGAAAGATGGAGGTATTTAACGTCTGTTTTAGTGAAAAGTTGTCAATTTCAAATCTATTTGTACCTCCTTACTTCTTAAAATAATGACCAACATTCATATTTATGATTGTTATTGCAATATTTTGTTGAAGTTGTTAAGCTCAAATTTTTAACGATGTAATAAAGGAATTTCTACGGATATTTCATTGTCGTAGAACTCGCCATGAGCTTACTCAATCATTAGCTAAAGAATTAAGATTCATTAGAATATTAAAATAGAACCGTGAAATTTTCACGGGTTAAAACTAGCATAATTAATTGTATTTAATAGAAATCAGTAATCATACTTATTATAAAACCCAGGTTGTATGTGTGTGTGTGTGTGTGTGTGTGTTCGTTTATATATTGGATTGGATTTCCTACATTTTTCAACCGATTTCAATAAAACTTCACAGGACTACGTAAAATTACCTTGCGGTGGTTCTGACAGTGCCAAAAATTGAAAAAAACACAATTGTTTTTGCACGAAATCAATTTGAAAACACGATTAAGAGTCATCGCTGACGCGAGAATGAAAGGGGGACAACTCATATCGAGTTATACTTATTATAAAACCCAGGTTGTGTGTGTGTGTTCGTTTATATATGGGATCGGATTTCCTACATTTTTCAACCGATTTCAACAAAACTTCACTTTTTTTTTAGCAGGTAGTGTTTCTTATTGTCTTGCACACTTTTTTTGTTTATTTTCACATTCAGAATGCTTTAAAAATTCCATTTACAAGACAATTGTTTATAATAAAATTTTATTCAATTGGTAGACTCATAACGATTGAAAACAATGTTTTTGTTTGAGTTTGGGTTTTACCAATTCGTAAAAAAACAAACAAAAAAACAAAACAAAACAAAAAACTAATTAAGACATGCGTGTCTGCCAACCTTAAACAATAAACTTTGTCAATTTTATTTTTCATTCTTTATGATGGTCGATACTTGATCTATCTCTTACTGTTACATCCTCGAGTAACGCCGGGCTCTACTGCTAGTCGCAAATAAAAATAAAGCATACTTCCCTGAGATAGGTATCATTGGATATGACTATCTTAGACTATCTATGACCAGCTTGGATAAGCTATGACCAACTTGGACAAGCTATGACCAGCTAAAATCAGCTTAAACCAGCGACCCGAGTGAAAATAAAAGGGTCCACACGTTAAAAACTGACGTTGTGTGACAACCTGACTCAGTGGAAAGTCAAGTAAGTCTCTACATTCCTGCCACAGGTCAGGGGCTACCATGGGCTATGATTAGCTTAGATTAGCTCTGGCCAGCTTGGACAAGCTATGACTAGCTTAGACCAGCTATGAACAGCTAAGAACAGCTTACACCAGTGGTCCGAGTGAAAACACTCGGGTACCCACGTTAAAACTGACCTTGTGTCACAACATGACTCAATGGGGAGTCAAGTAAACTCCACTAATAAAAATAAAGATGTTAAAATAAAATTTGCGAGGGCTTGTTTCCATAATTTTGGCTTATAAAAGCACAAATAAATTTCTAGTATTCCGTGGGGGTTCATACATGTTTAACACCTTAACATCAATTCCCATATGAACTATAATTATAATAATTACATTCAAAGTTGAGAAATTGATATGTTTTGTTATATCTAGCATTCTAATTTTTATTGTATTCGCACTCATAAAAATTTATCTCAATCTATCTATCTATCTATCTATCTATCTATCTATCTATCTATCACAGTCTGTTCATTATCTATCTATCTATCTATCTATCTATCTATCTATCTATCTATCTATCTATCTATCTATCTATCTATCTACCCCAGTCTGTTCATTATCTATCTATCTATCTATCTATCTATCTATCTATCTATCTATCTATCTATCTATCCCAGTCTGTTCATTATCTATCTATCTATCTATCTATCTATCTATCTATCTATCTATCTATCTATCTATCTATCTATCTATCTATCCTAGTAGATATCTTCGTTTGTTCATATATATCTCAGTAGATTTTATCGTTTGTTTACATCTATCTCAGTAGATTATCTATCTATCTATCTATCTATCTATCTATCTATCTATCTATCTATCTATCTATCTATCTATCTATCTATCTATCACAGTCTGTTCATTATCTATCTATCTATCTATCTATCTATCTATCTATCTATCTATCTATCTATCTATCTATCTATCCCAGTCTGTTCATTATCTATCTATCTATCTATCTATCTATCTATCTATCTATCTATCCTAGTAGATATCTTCGTTTGTTCATATATATCTCAGTAGATTTTATCGTTTGTTTACATCTATCTCAGTAGATTATCTATCTATCTATCTATCTATCTATCTATCTATCTATCTATCTATCTATCTATCTATCTATCCTAGTAGATATCTTCGTTTGTTCATATATATCTCAGTAGATTTTATCGTTTGTTTACATCTATCTCAGTAGATTATCTATCTATCTATCTATCTATCTATCTATCTATCTATCTATCTATCTATCTATCTATCTATCTATCCTAGTAGATATCTTCGTTTGTTCATATATATCTCAGTAGATTTCATCGTTTGTTTACATCTATCTATCTATCTATCTATCTATCTATCTATCTATCTATCTATCTATCTATCTATCTATCTATCTATCTAAGTATAATATCTTCGTTTGTTCATATTAATCTCAGTACATATCTTCACCTGTTCATATCTACCTCTGTACATCTCTTCATCTGTTCATATCTATCTATCTATCTATCTATCTATCTATCTATCTATCTATATCAGTACATATCTTCGTCTTCATATCTATGTATCTATCTAACAAAAAGTTCTAAGCCTCACCTAGAAGGATTTGGTGAAACAAGACAGCTTTTCCCTATTTTCCAATATAGCACCTCCTCCTCTTCATTAATACGCTTAGCCATTGTAATTCTATCACGGCAGAAAATGTCGTCCCCCAAAACTCTTCCACAACACAATCTGCTCTCAGCCTTGTTTCCACAATGGCGAACTAATATCCTCAGCTTTGCTGTCGTTATCACAACGTCTCTTCCGTTATGTCCTCCAGCCTTCATCTGCTGTATATCGATCCTGGTAACCTACAGGCAATTTCAAATTGAGCCCTTTATTTAATTTACAGGGTTCTTGTTCTACTGTTCAATTCTAGGGATGTCTCGTCAAGTTTTTATTTAGTACTGCTTAGTTGTTGCTTGCTCTAAGTACACAATGTTGAGTCTAAGTACACAATGCCCGACCCAGAGATTGAACTCACAATTACTGTCATCAAATTCACAAACCAACGCTTTAATCCACTAGTATCAATACCTACGTGGTTGATTGCCTGAGAATATCAAGCGTTATATGCTCGGATGTGCAATGGTGTCATGGACAATGTCTCGGAACTGTTAATCGGAGAGTCGTGTTCGAATTCCAGTTGTGTTCGTTATATTTACTTACACGCAAATACCCTTGGGAAAGGTATGAATCCACCTCTTTTCCCTCCATCCATCAGGTAATTATCACTAAACTATTATAATATTCAAAAGAATTCTTACAATGTAAAAAATATTTTTTGAATTTAAATAACCCCCCAAAGTTTGAGAAGCCATAAAAAAGTTTGATAAGCTGTAAAAAACGAACCAATTAATCAAATCCATTAGGCTATAATCTTACTGGCTAACGACCGCCATGTTGCGATAACAATAAGAAATACAAGGAAAATAGACAACATATAAAGAGTTTAAATTAAGATACATCCAAGCAATGGATATTCGATGAAAAGAATCCGACATTTAGATGAATGCACGTCATTTTTGATAACAAATACAGGATGCGGCAAAATAATATGCACATTTGTAGATTTAATAAAAGGGGAATAGAATACAGAACCAAAAATCTGTTTTCATCTTCGAAATGTACATATAATGCCACTTTGTTTCATTTTTTAAAAAAATTAAATCAATCAAGTGAGTGATGTTACTTTCTACACACTGTAGAAGACGTTTACGAAAGTTGTCCATAACTCGACGCGTCATTTCACGTGGAATGGCATCTTCGAGGGTCGATGAGTGTATACCTTTGATTTATTAAAAACCGTTTTTATTAAATCAAGAAATGAGTCAGATCATTTTGCCGTGCACTGTTTATAAAATTAGACCACCTGCAACTATATATATATATATATATATATATATATATATATATATATATATATATATATATATAAATGTGGCCTGTCGATTGCATATAGCATAAAACAGACTGTCGCCTCTAAGTGTTGACTTCTATGTTCACTTTTATATTTACACACGCTCTATCTCTGATATTGAGCACTTTATTCCATAAATATAGTACAGCTTAAGACTATATTTCTTTATATATATATATATATATATATATATATATATATATATATATATATATATATATATATTATAAATTAATTGATTTAAAATATGTTTTTTCGCTACACAGTTCTAACCATGTTTCAAAAATGGACGCTGAAACCTCCGATATAAAAAACATATTTTAAATCAATTAATTTATAATATTAATGCTCTGTAAATTCACATTGAGCACTATTTTGTAAAAATAAAAATATCTATATGAACACCGGATTATATATCTTACTGTTCTTTCTTTTTATTTATATATACATATATGTATGTTATATATATATATATATATATATATATATATATATATATATATATATATATATATGTACAAGTTTTGTTGAAGACGATTAACAAGGACGATTTTTATTTTTTATTTAGACAAACAGATAGATAGATGGATAGATAGGTATGAACAGAATTAGATGGATTAATATGAATAGACAGATAGATAAACTAACAGATCGATATAAACCGAGAGATAGATATTAATAGAATGAAATTAATTTGAACAGATAGCTAGACATAGATAGGTAGATAAAAGGAAATAAATTTATACAAATATTAGGTTGGTGCAAAAATAATGACGTAATAATGTCGTTTTTTGACGTTAAAATTTACGTCCAAAAACGACATTATTACGTCATTATTTTTGCACCAACCTAATAGAAAGATATGAACAGATAGATAGATAAGGGGATGAAATAAATTTACATGAACAGACAGATATAAACAAGATGAGATGAACAGGCTGACAGACAGACAGATAGATAGACAGACAGACAAACAGACAGACAGATGGATAGATAGATAGATAGATAGATAGATAGATAGATAGATAGATAGATATGAACATAATGAGATGGTTAAGCATCAGATATACAGACAAACGGATAAATCGATATTTTTTTTCTTTCCTCCATACATATCCCGTAGGAATCTCTCCTTGCTTCTTCACACATTTCATAATTCATATCAAGGGATAATTGCTTATTTGCATGTCGTAAGCTTCTTAAGAGGTCTTTGATTCGGTCAGGTTTTCACTTGCACTGTCAGTGATCGATGATAGAATGCCACTTCATCAAAGATAATGGCACAAAATATGAAATTTATTTTATCAGAATATTTCTTTTATGACAGTAAGCACTGGTGGCATTTAACGTTCAGTTTGGTAATACTATTGTCGAATTTGTGAACTCATATTCAATTATTTCAAATGTTTATTTGATATTTCAAGATATTTTCCCGTGATGTAAAACGTAAGATATTTTAATGTTAATGTTATATTCTTGGGTAAAATATAATAAAATCTGCTCTTAAACCGTTTTCTTTTGTCCTGAGAAAATTTTCTGAAACAGCATAAAATATACAATAAACTTTTGGGATATCAGTTTCTTACGATGAAACATGAAAAATTGTTGGTTTCAAAAAGTATCTGGTTCCTTCTGTCATGCTTTAGCGTCCTGAGTATGACGATAAACTACGTCCGGCAGCGAGATCGGGAGACTGGAGCTTTTGAGGAGAGTGGATCCACCTTTTAATTGCTGTTGTTTCCAGAGACACCCTGACTTAGAACGAAAGCACCTGTTAGGGGTCCCAACTATGGGCAAATAGTGAATTCCCAAACAAAAACAAAGCACTATGAAAGTTTTAAAATACATTTTTATATTAAAAATACCAGCAATATATTTTCATAGTAAAAAAATTACCAGCAGTACATTTTTGTAAAAGAAATTAATAATGCTCCCAAGAAAATTAAATTTCAGCATTAAATGAACCATGAGATGTTGATATGCCGTTTAACAAACAAACAAACCAGGCTTTATTTTTACAAGAGTCAGATTAGGATAAAAACAGTGGCGGACTGGTCAGGTCCGCAGGTTGCCCAATTGCAAAGGAGCCCCTGACGGAGCGACCCTTCCCTATGTCAAATAAAAATTAAATAAAGAAGCAAACACAGGCAACTGTTTTAATAATAAAAAGGAATGAGAACTTCATAAAGTTATTTGCACACTATCAGTTACTCAAGTCAAAAGTGAGAGGACATTTTCAAAGGTATAGATCATAAAGCCATGGTTAAGACATTCGCTATCCGAAGAGAATTTGGAATCATACATGTTGCTATTCGAATAAAAAGAAATGCTTAGATGAATTTGATGCAGAAGTAATTATTGGCAGATTCACACAATCATCAAACGAACACAAAGGGATGCTCTTAATATAGTGAACTGCATGCATTGGTCTATTGTGCTTTTGAAATATCTCATATTGTGTAAATTGTGCAGCCAATTACTTAGAATTAAAAATTAAAATAAAAATTAAATTATAACATTATGTATTTACATTTGGTATGTAATGCCAGTAATATGTACAGTACATGTATACACAATGTAAGAAAATATACATTTTATCCACGAAAATTTTGATTGTAACCTTTTTTCCCATATTTATTTTTGAAAGTTTTATTTACTCATTACGATTCAATTAGATGATAACATTGTAGTTGGGGGTATCCTCGTTGTCTCCTGGCAACCAATATTTTTAGACCCAGTTCACCATTGATGATAACAGCAGTGGCATCAACAAGCAGTAATATCAGGTCATCCCATAAGTCCTGTCCGAATTTTAACTTTTTGTTAACATGAACGAAATTTAAAGAGTATTTTATAATGTCTAATGGAGCTGAACATTATTTTTATGTTTAGATGCATTTAAACTGATCCAATTTTATTTCAGAGAACAATAAAATTAAATTTTGTTTGATTAAAACCCTGCTAACATGGAAGTACCCAAGAATCATTTGAGGCACATAATGCTTTATGAGTTCAAGAAAGGAAACTCAGCAGCCGAAGCGGCTAGAAACATTCACAGTTTATGGAGAGGAATGTGTGAATGAAAGAAATTGCAGAAGATGGTTTGCAAAATTCAGAGGTGGAGATTTCACCCTTGAAGATGAAGATCGAACCGGAGGTCCAGTTGAGTTTGATGAAAAGCTTCTTGAAGCAGCCTTTGAAGAAAATCCTGCTTTATCAGTTGAGGAATTGGCAGTGGTTCTCAGTTCAAACCATACAACTGTTCATCGTCATCTTCAACAACTTGGAAAAGTTCCTAAACTTGGAAAATGGATGTCTCATGAATTGTCTGAAAACAACCTCAAATCACGAGTTGACATCTGCTCTTCTCTCCATTCTCGCCAACTTGTTTCACCTTTTTGGATAGACTTGTGACTGGCGGCGAAAAATGGATCTTTTATCGAAATGTTAAGCGTCGTAGACAGTGGCTTGGTAAAGGGGAAGGACCCCAGCCACAGCCGAGAAGGGAACTTCGTGGGCAAAAGATTCTTCTTTCAATCTGGTGGGATCGCCAAGGAATAATCCACTTTGAATTCCTACTACCTAATGCAACAATTATTGCTCAAATATACTGTCAGCAATTAGAGCGTTTGAACCAAGCTTTGAGGGAAAAAAGACCTGCTCTAGTGAATCGAAAGGTGATGTGTCATCAGGACACAGCAAGAATCACGTCACAAAAGATCGAAGAAAAAATTCCTCATCCACCTTATTCTCCCGATCTTGCTCCTTCAGACTACCATTTGTTTCGTAGCTTACAGAATCATTTGGAAGAAACAGCTTTTGTAACACAGGAAGAGGTTAAAACTGACATTTGTGAGTTCTTCGAATCAAAGCCAAAAGAATTTTACAGTAATGGAATTAGTAAGCTTGTTAATATATGGAACGAAGTCATCGATAATCAGGGAAAATACATTGTTGATTGAATCTGTAATTAAATGTAACATTTGGTCACTTGTTTTCTTTATTCAAAATTCGGACAGAACTTATGGGATGACCTGATATTAAAGACATTTTAATTAAAATATCCAATATACAACCTAAATATATGAATCTCCAGGCTTTGAAAGGGAAATTTCGTAAAGAAACCATAGAATTTAAAGCAAAAACTTCTATACGTTCATTGATATTTAAATTTCAACTTCAAAGTAATTGCCATATCCGAAGACGCATTGCGAAAAGATGCCTTCTAAAAGTTAAGAGAAGTATTAAGAAACGGAAAAATTTCGTTAGAAACAAAGAAGTGTTTAACTGTGATGTAATATCAGTCCTTCTAAATGGCAGTGAATGCTGGACAATCGTTTCATAGATGAAAAAGAGGCTTCAAGCAATAGAAATGTGGATCTACAGAAGGATGCTAAGAATACCATTGTCGGAACATGTGAGCAACGAGAAAGTTTTAGAGAAAATGGAAACAAAGAGGACATTTATGCTTAGCATCAAGAACAGACAATGGAAACTTCTAGGGCACATAATGGGGAAAGGGATTTGAAAAATCTGATATTCACAGGACCGACTGAAGGCAAGAGGATCAGCGGAAAAAAAGCATAACCTAACTCCCCCCCCCCACCAGAGATATTGAGTAAATTCATAGCGGAACAAGATTTAGAAGAGATAACAAAGAAAAAACAAATATTAAGAGCTACAAGCGACAGGAAATTTAGTCTTGAAGGGACACGGCACACAGGAAAATTTCCATAAAAGTAAGATATCTATTAATATTATCACAGAATAATATTAGGTTGGTGCAAAAATAATATCGTTTTTTGACGTTAAAAATACGTCAAAAAACGATATTATTTTTGCACCAACCTAATATGTGATCAACATGGTGAAATTGTTTAAATGTATTTTTTCTAAGCGTACACGGATATCATTCCTTTATTTAAATTACGGCATCATTAATTAATTAATTAATTAATTATTACAGCTATTGGTTAAATAGTAGTCCATATTTGAGCTTTTCCGTTTTGGTTGTGAACCAGAAAGACAACTTTGAATTCAAAATCGTATGTAGCACTGACGAAGCATTTATCATGTAGCTCATGAGAGTGTCGTGGAGTTTACAATGATTTTATGATGCCAACAGCGATTATTTAATCTATCAATCAACCACTATATTATTATTATTATTATTATTAATAATTTTATTTTCTTTGCTTTCTGGCGTTTACACATTTCTTTCCGGGTCCCACCCAGGGACCTAAGGTTAGAAATGGCATCATGACACTTTTCACTGACAAAAAAAAAAAAAATAAATAAATAAAAAAAAAAAAAAAATTACATAGATAAAGCCCTTCGTAAAGTGTGGGCTGTACTTGTCAGAACAATTTTTTGTATCTCCTTGAGGCATGGGCTTCCAGGAATCCCTGCAATTAGTCTACTGCAATCTTTTCCAACCAGTCCTAGGGCTCCAACTACAACAGGGATTGTTGATGTTCCCATATGCCACATTTTCGAGACCTCTATTTCAAGGTCCTTGTATTTTGACAGCTTTTTGAATATCTTCAAAGATACATTACAGTCAGCAGAGACTGATTATTATTATTATTATTATTATTATTATTATTATTATTATTATTATTATTATTATTATACGTAGTAGTAGTAGTATATATTATTATATTATTATAATGTATTATTATAATTATTTTCTATTTTAAAAATATGCTTTCATCGCTACACAGGAATCACCATGTTTCAAAGCAGAAACTAAAATTTTAAATTTAAATATAAAACTAAATTTAAAATCCATAGCTCCGTTCCATTCTCAAGCGATTTTTGGAATAACATATCAAAAAATTTACTTCACTTATAAGCACATACCATCTTAATATTTTAAATTGTTAAGGTTACAGAAAATTTCAATCATTTTGATAAGGAGTGTTTGGGTTTTAATTTCCCTAGACAACTTATGTATCAAATATAAGTTACTTTCAAAATATATACATTATTATATTATTAGTAACTGAGCAGAAGTTTTTATTAAACTTTTCCTTTTATTTTCCTTTTCATTCTCAAAAAGCCGTTGTTATAGGTCCACAAATATCATTACCACAATACTGCAGCTAAAACGCTGCTTTCCTCCTAGACTAATTTACGTGATTATTTAACACCTGGTTAAATAGAGAACAAAGGAATTTATAACTTTCCAAAAGGGATTAGCAGGACAAACCAGAATTCGAACTCGGCTTATCGTGTCCATTTATACTGTCAAGAACCATTATGCCAACCGCACTACACGTGCCGCTACACTGTTTCGTGACTGTGATCGACACATATTTACCATGGGTAACAGATGGCGTTCGGACTCTGATGTGATTTTCAATGTTCTCCTCACTTGGAAGAATGGCGTAACACAATATTCTTGACGTCATCTCTCACATTTGACCTTGTGCCATACAAAGTTAAGCTTATTGACAATTAAGACTTCATTCGTAAAAATCAGTTGATATAGGTTCACAAATATTAATTACTACAATATTGTCGCTAAAACGATGTCTTTTTCCTAGCTGAGTATACATGACTACTTCTCTTCTGGTTGGGGAATTTATAACTTTCTACAACAGAACGGCGGGGGGGGGGTGAAAACAAGCAGACTCAACCGGAATTTGAACTCGGTTTAGCGGGTTCGTTTTCTCTGCTGATAACCAGTGCGCCCAACGCACTACACGCGTTGCTACAGTTTCGTTGTTGTCATAGATGCTTATTTGTCGTGGGTGACAGATATTAGCGTTCTGACCCTGGTATGATTTCTAATACTCTCCTCACTTGGAATACTGGCGCAACACAATCTTCTTGACCTTATTTCCCACCATTTGACCTTGTGCCATTCAAAGTTAAGCTTATTGACAATGAGTACACTTTCAACAACACAAAAGTTAGAATGGGTGGGGAGGACAATGATGATGACTGAGCGGGTATTTTGATTTCTTGTTTTGAGGTGAATTATTCATTGCATTGTTGATGACGTGGGAAATTGGCTGGACATTTCTGTTGTCCGCTTTCCGCGTGTGTTGGTGGTGTTGCGGCATGGGAGGACGTGGGAAAATCGGTATTTTAAAAAATAAATAGATTAGTAAAACAATAATATCTAAAGAAGTCAGTGGCACGAACCATGTTCTGGAGAATAGAGGACATGCATAAAATATATAGAAGGCTGTTGACTGATGTAAAAATGGAATTGGTTAGAGGCTAGAGAAGAGTGTGCGTGAGAGAGAGAGCAAGAAAGAAAGAGTGAGAGAGGGAGGGAAAGGAAGGGAGAGAGAGAGAGACAGAGAGACTTAGCATAAGAAAGGAGAGAATGAGGAAAAGACAAACTTAAAGAGGGAGAAATAGAAGAGAGCAAAACTTAAATATTTCGCTATCGATAGATAGAAAGAAAGAGAGAAAAGGGATCAAAGAGATAGTGAGAGAAAGAGAGGGAAAAGGAGAGAGAGAGAAAGATAGACAGCTTAGTGCGAAATATGAGCGAGAGAGAGAGAGAGAGAGAGAGACAGACAGACAGACAGAGAGCATAAGAAAGGAAAGATTGAGTGAAATATAAGCTTAGAGAGGAAGGAAGAGGTGAGTTAAACTTTGTATGACAGAGCGAATCCTAAAATTTTCGCTTTAGATAGAAAGATAGATAGATAATGCGTGAGTGAGTGTGTGTATGTGTGTGTGTGTGTGTGAGAGTGAGAGAATAGTAAATAGAGGCATTTGAAAATAGTAAAAAAGATATTTGAAGGAAGTAGACGAGGTGATGACATTGCTTAAAAACTAAGAAGAAGAAGAAGAAGAAGAAGAACAACAACAACAAGAAAAAGAAGAAGAAGAAGAAGAAGAAGAAGAAGAAGAAGAAGAACAACAACAACAGTGCGTATCCAGAGAAAGTGTTCACAGATAATTCCAGAACAGGTGTAGGTGGATGGGAGGGTGACGTGTGAAGAGAACTGAACAAAAGAGAAAAAGGAAAAGCTAAAAAGAAAACTAATATTCTGAAAAGCAAAATATATGCAAATTCAGTCCATGTTGATGAATTAATTCACTGTAGATTTTATTAGTACACAAATGTACTAAACACGGTGTTGATAGAATACAAGATACTTCATCTCAATCTTACCCTAATGCTTTTTAAGTTTAAAATATTAGGTTGGTGCAAAAATAATGTCGTTTTATCACATACGTTACTATGTGAGAAAACGACATTATTTTTGCACCAACCTAATACTTATATTTGGTGAGAACTTATCATAATTTGCATTATTTACATTCGGACTATTATCCCCATCTTTGTTGCTATTATCACGTGATCATCTTCTGTCGGAATTTCTGGGGTGAGAAGTTATCGTTATTTACATTTGGACTATTATCCTTATCTTTGTTGCTATTATCACGTCATCACCTTCTGTCGGAATTTCTGAGATGAGGAGTTATCATTATTTACATTTAGGCTATTATCCTTATTTTTGTTGTTATTATCACGTCATCACCTTCTGTCGGAATTTCTGGGATGAGGAGTTATCATTATTTACATTTAGGCTATTATCCTTATCTTTGTTGTTGTTGTTATCACCTGATCGCCTTCTGTCAGAATTCCTGGGATGAGGTGTTATCGTTATTTACATAATTTATTATAGGATGAATAGCCTCGTTTTTGTTGTTATTATCACAACGTTTCCGGTGTTGTGCCCTCCAGTCTATTTTCAGGTGTTAGTCGATCTGGATAACCTTCAGGGAATTTAGTACTGGTCCTTTCAATTAATTTATGGGGGTAGATTGTTCTCGTTCCACTGTCCGGGTCTCGGGATATTTCGTTTTGTCCCTTTTCTCAAATCCTACTTAGTTTTTGTTCGTCCTGTTTCCACTGAGTCTATGTCTTTACTACCCGGATCACGGATTGAACTCACAATTACTATACCACTAAATCCACGAACCAATGCTTTAATCCACTATGCTATTATCCATAGAAGGAGAACAATCTACCGCTGTAGATTAAATAAAGTGTTCAATTCGAAATTCTCTGAAGGTTACAAGTGAAGAAGACCCGAGGGCACAGTGGTCGAAACGTTGGAATAACAACAACAAAATTACATATTTTAATTCATTATTTTTTTGATAGACGAGTATAGAACATAAAGGCATACATTGTGGAAGGTTTACTGATTCCTAAAATACTAAGTCTAAATTTATAGTATATATGACAGGAATTGAAAAGAGTATAGGGAATCAACTGCTAAGTCTGCAACTAAGAAAGTTGGGTCACCGTGTAGTGTCAGACAATTTTTCTCCACAGAATCTATCCTACATATTTATAAGTCTACCATCCTTCCTTGCGCAAATGGCCCGATGCTCCTGTCTATATATTTAAAGATTCTTGATAAAATCCAAAAAAGAATCTGCAATTTTATTAGTCCTGACCTGGCATATCGTCTTCAGCTTCTTTTCCATCACTGTAAGGTAACTTTCCTATGCCTTTTCTATCAATACTTTCATGGTAATTGTTCTTATGAGCATTCTGCTATGGTACCAAGACTTTACGAATTTAAGCGCAGTACTAGATTGGTAGCAAGGTATCATCATTTTACAGTTGAAATGGCTAGATGAAACCGTAAGTCTTATGCTAACAGTTTCTTCTCTCGCACTTCTCGCTTGTGTAAGTCTTTTCCGGCGTCTTGCTTCCCAGTCAACTTTGAATTTGAAAAATGCAAATGCAATGTCAATCGTCATCTTCTGTCTTTTTAATTGTAATTCTTTTATTGTCCTTTCTCCTTACTAGTAATTCTCATATTCTTTGATATTCAGCAATCTCTTGCATCCTAGAGACTTTATTGCCTTGCTTAGGGTGAAATGGTTAAAAAAAAAATATAAATTAATCTTCTTGGGTATTATGGATTTTACAAGTAAATATGTTGTGTCAAACAGACAATTATCACTGACGGTATTTAAAAAATGCAATGTCCTTCAGGACGTAGGCGACAATTTCTCTTCACAGATTCATTTGTTTTATTATCTGTGAAGTGCGAGACATTCTTGAGAAAATCTTGTTGCGATTTCCTGTTAACTTGGAATTCAGAGTTTTCCTGCATCTGATTATCACGCAAGGCAATAGAGCTCGCTATTTAATCCATAGCTGCAAGGAGAAACCACAAAGAATCTAAATACAAGATTATATGAACACAAAAGGGATATTTTACAAAACAACACATTAACCTTTTGAACCCTGCATTCATGAACAATTTTTCTGGATGAGCTCCTGAGTCAAAATTCGCAAGTAATTGCTATGTAATGTTTCACGGTAAATATAAAAATAATTATAAGTGTTTACTCACCGTTCAACCGGTGGCTGGACATTATGTCATTTTCTCTACCACTGTTTAACCGGTTGCTAGGTATTACGTCATTTTTCTCTATCACCGGTAAAGCAGTGGTCAGGGCTTAAAAGGTTAAATCCATTAGTTTCTCATCGTTAAAAGACTGACCACAATTTTGATTTAAAACATGCTATTCTAATTAAAAAAGAAAAACAATTCACTAAAACGAAAATGTTTCGAAAATGCTATAATCACAAGATTATCCATAGGTAAATTTTTTTCTAAAAACATTTCACCAATCTTGGCAGATTTTCTATTATCACAATGTGGGATACGTAATAACAAAATTGATCGGCGTATAAACAAAAAGAAAGATAATTTAAATGAAATCGCCTAGATTATATACCCAATACACATATTAAAAACATATATTTTTAAATTTAATATTCTCAGCGTCACTCGTTTGTGCGTATGTGTAGCCGCGTCAACTTAAAAAATTAGTCTGATGAAGTCCTAATGTCGAAACTTGTCACCCGAATACTTTTAACACCTTTTCATACTTCTTTCCCCTAAAATTGTTCTTGATATATAAAAAAATTATATATCATTATCCTATATATATATAGGTAGCATATCTTCATTCAAACATATTTCATTGAATAATATAGACATATTGCGTTTACTTATTTTTACACGAGTCTTTTCTAATTCAACTAGTGTTTTTGAAAGAAAAAAAACATATTGTATTTCAGTGTAAATGTTCTTTGGGAGATTGCATCTCTGACAAAAAAAGTAAGTAGATATGTTAGCTTGACTACCACAACAGTATGAAGACGTCTTACACTTCATTTGTCGGATACAAAACTTCATATTATCGAAGCCCTCAAAATCAACCAAGCAAGACTCAAGAAAATTTATTACGAATATAGCAACAACATATTAAAGTGCATATAACATTAATGTCATTTTAAGATTCTACCAATTTCCGGCTATCTCGCTGGTATTAAAACATAAGTACAACTGATAAATTTAGAATTTTTAAGTAATTATAACAGAGAGCGTTCGGTGTGTGTTTTAAAAATCCCTGTCAAAATGAAATGCAGATTTCATCGCAGTTACAATAAGTTTGTCTTTGCAATTTACTCATGAAGATGATCTTAGAAAAGGTTGAAATTACTTGGGTTAACAAAAACTACGATGCCTTCCTTGAACTTCATCTTAACATCATGAAACTGATTAGACAACTGAAAAGGATCAATATAAAGATAAGTAAACACAATGTGTCTATATTATTCAATGAAATATATATATGTGTGTGTATGTGTGTTAGCTTAAATCGTGACAAAACCAACAACTAAAAAACGTCCATTTATCTAATAAGATACTTATCTTTATTAATGTTTTACACTAGAAATTCACCCCAAATTATTTTATGATAGAATTACATTGCGAACAATGAAACTATTATATATGTTCTGCGGTCAGGAAGCAAAGCAAGTATTATTGACAGTATTTGAATGATGTATAATCCGCACAAAGTTAATTTGCTCAGTGACAGTCAGTTTTTCATGTTATTGTACTTTTATCTGTCGACCCAGTTTCAGTTCAATTAGCAGAAATAATGTGACAATAGCTGAGCGAAATGACATCAAATTATTTTAATGATAATAAACGTGAGCGTCATAAAAAAAAGTATTCTCTTCAGTCAGTTGACTCAACAGAGTTGAGCTGGTCTGATGTTGGGGAAGCAATTGTTATGGACACATTAATTAGATGATATTACTAATAAGAACATATCGTATGGTAAGGGTAGTAATGACAACAGCAACAATATCTATCTATGTATCTATCTATCTATCTATCTATCTATCTATCTATCTATCTATCTATCTCATTTTTCTTTCTTTCTATTTCAGATCTATCTATCTATCTCATTTTTCTTTCTTTCTATTTCAGATCTATCTATCTATCTATCTATCTATCTATCTATCTATCTATCTATCTATCTATCTCATTTTTCTTTCTTTCTATTTCAGATCTATCTATCTATCTATCTATCTATCTATCTATCTATCTATCTAATTTTTCTTTCTTTCTATTTCAGATCTATCTATCTATCTATCTATCTATCTATCTATCTATCTATCTATCTAATTTTTCTTTCTTTCTATTTCAGATCTATCTATCTATCTATCTAATTTTTCTTTCTTTCTATTTCAGATCTATCTATCTATCTAATTTTTCTTTCTTTCTATTTCAGATCTATCTATCTATCTATCTAATTTTTCTTTCTTTCTATTTCAGATCTATCTATCTATCTATCTAATTTTTCTTTCTTTCTATTTCAGATCTATCTATCTATCTATCTATCTATCTATCTATCTATCTAATTTTTCTTTCTTTCTATTTCAGATCTATCTATCTATCTATCTAATTTTTCTTTCTTTCTATTTCAGATCTATCTATCTATCTATCTATCTATCTATCTAATTTTTCTTTCTTTCTATTTCAGATCTATCTATCTATCTATCTATCTATCTATCTATCTATCTATCTATCTAATTTTTCTTTCTTTCTATTTCAGATCTATCTATCTATCTATCTATCTATCTCATTTTTCTTTCTTTCTATTTCAGATCTATCTATCTCATTTTTCTTTCTTTCTATTTCAGATCTATCTATCTATCTATCTATCTATCTATCTATCTATCTATCTCATTTTTCTTTCTTTCTATTTCAGATCTATCTATCTATCTCATTTTTCTCTTTCTATTTCAGATCTATCTATCTATCTATCTATCTATCTATCTATCTATCTATCTATATATCTCATTTTTCTTTCTTTCTATTTCAGATCTATCTATCTATCTATCTATCTCATTTTTCTTTCTTTCTATTTCAGATCTATCTATCTATCTATCTATCTATCTATCTATCTATCTATCTATCTCATTTTTCTTTCTTTCTATTTCAGATCTATCTATCTATCTATCTATCTCATTTTTCTTTCTTTCTATTTCAGATCTATCTATCTATCTATCTATCTATCTATCTATCTATCTATCTATCTATCTATCTATATAATTTTACTTTCTTTCTATTTCAGATCTATCTATCTCATTTTTCTTTCTTTCTATTTCAGATCTATCTATCTATCTATCTATCTATCTATGTAATTTTACTTTCTTTCTATTTCAGATCTATCTATCTATCTATCTATCTATCTATGTAATTTTACTTTCTTTCTATTTCAGATCTATCTATCTATCTATCTATCTATCTATGTAATTTTACTTTCTTTCTATTTCAGATCTATCTATCTCATTTTTCTTTCTTTCTATTTCAGATCTATCTATCTATCTATCTATCTATCTATGTAATTTTACTTTCTTTCTATTTCAGATCTATCTATCTATCTATCTATGTAATTTTACTTTCTTTCTATTTCAGATCTATCTATCTCATTTTTCTTTCTTTCTATTTCAGATCTATCTATCTATCTATCTATCTATCTATCTATCTATCTATCTCATTTTTCTTTCTTTCTATTTCAGATCTATCTATCTCATTTTTCTTTCTTTCTATTTCAGATCTATCTATCTATCTATCTATCTATCTATCTATCTATCTATCTATCTATCTATCTATCTATCACAGTCTGTTCATTATCTATCTATCTATCTATCTATCCTAGTAGATATCTTCGTTTGTTCATATATATCTCAGTAGATTTCATCGTTTGTTTACATCTATCTCAGTAGATTATCTATCTATCTATCTATCTATCTATCTATCTATCTATCTATCTATCTATCTATCTATCCTAGTAGATATCTTCGTTTGTTCATATATATCTGAGTAGATATCATCGTTTGTTTACATCTATCTATCTATCTATCTATCTATCTATCTATCTATGTAATTTTACTTTCTTTCTATTTCAGATCTATCTATCTATCTATCTATCTATCTATCTATCTATGCAATTTTACTTTCTTTCTATTTCAGATCTATCTATCTATCTATCTATCTATCTATCTATCTATCTATCTATGTAATTTTACTTTCTTTCTATTTCAGATCTATCTATCTCATTTTTCTTTCTTTCTATTTCAGATCTATCTATCTATCTATCTATCTATCTCATTTTTCTTTCTTTCTATTTCAGATCTATCTATCTCATTTTTCTTTCTTTCTATTTCAGATCTATCTATCTATCTATCTATCTATCTCATTTTTCTTTCTTTCTATTTCAGATCTATCTATCTATCTATCTATCTATCTCATTTTTCTTTCTTTCTATTTCAGATCTATCTATCTCATTTTTCTTTCTTTCTATTTCAGATCTATCTATCTATCTATCTATCTATCTCATTTTTCTTTCTTTCTATTTCAGATCTATCTATCTATCTATCTATCTATCTATCTATCTATCTATCTATCTATCTATATCAGTTCTTTCTTGTTTTCTTTCTTTATATCTATCTATTAAATTCAGTTCCTTCTTGTTTTTATCTATCTATCTATCTTCCCAATTTGTTAATCTATCTATCTATCTATCTATCTATCTATCTATCTATCTATCTATCTATCTATCTGTTATATTAAGCGTATGGTGATAGAACAAAGAAGACAAAAAAAAGTTTAAAGAAATAAACAATTGTATTAACGTAAAATACAACAAATGATAAATCGGTGTAAATGTTTCTCGTTGAAAAATAAAAGGAGATAAGTGGAGTCGTAAAAGGCATCCGTAGAGGCGTACGGAACGAGAAGGAAGATCTGTTGTGATTTACTTGGGCGATGACCTTTAGCGAGCTGTCTCTTGGTGATGGGAGGTCGCCTTCTGACGAAGTCTGTGAATCTGGCCCAAGATGCCGCCCAAATGCCGAAAATGTCCCTTTGATGGTCTTTATGTCCTTTCCTAGGCTCAAATCAACTTCGTTTTTCATTTTGTTTCATTAGACAGAAGCAGGTGCTATCCTGGATTATATTGCTTATTTTTTCTTTGGGTGTTTAAGTATTAGGTCGGTGCAAAAATTATGACGTTTTCTCACATAGAAACATATGTGAGAAAACGTCATTATTTCTGCACCAACCTAATAAAAACTGAAGGTATGTGTGGAGTTTTGTGCAGTTGAAGAAATTTTAGTTCAATTTTGGTTTTTAGGAGCGTTAACATCCGGCCATTGATAGAAATTAGTGTAGCATAAATCAGAAGAACTGGTTTTAGGAAGAATCTATCTATCTATCTATCTATCTATCTATCTATCTATCTATCTATCTATGTTATATACCTTACCTATGAACACTAATGTGTATGTCCCAATCCTCATAAATACGTTAGACACTATTGTAAGTAGGTGTAATATGGTAGTAGTCCACCACTAGTGGTGGTTTACCTACTTCACACCGCTGACGAGTGTTATATTTTGTTGATGTTATAAAGATTACCATTTCATTTCCAACCTTTTGGCTATACCTCATTCAGTAACCCTTTCTAAGTTACAACAAGCTATCTGTTTCATTTCTTTCTTTCGTTTTTCTTTCTTAATTTCTAAAGTGCTGGATTGAATAGCAACGAGAAAATCCTATGGGATATTACGATACAAACAGTGACAACTTTGGAGCACAATAAACAATCTTGTTAGACAAACAGAAAAATATTTTCTCCTTGACAGAAATCTCATGCCAACCAGACATGAGAAGGAAAAGGAAAAGAAAAAAATCGACAACTTCAAGAATTTTATCATCCTTTCCTCACTTCTCCTCACTAAAGTCTTTTTATTCGGGTTCGTTCCCTGTAAACACTTGAGATGAATTATCTCCATTAACTTCGTATTCCATTCGGACAGTTTCTTTCCGAGAACATCTATTTCGTGGAATAAACTCCCGAGAGGATGTTTTCCCGGTCACTACAATCTTAACCGCTTCAAATCTAAGGTTAACCGTTAGCTTTACTACATATTCTCATAGACTGCACTTTTGATATCTATCTATCTATCTATCTATCTATCTATCTATCTATCTATCTATCTATCTATCTATCTTCCCAATTTGTTAATCTATCTATCTATCTATCTATCTATCTATCTATCTATCTATCTATCTATCTATCTTCCCAATTTGTTAATCTATCTATCTATCTATCTATCTATCTATCTATCTATCTATCTTCCCAATTTGTTAATCTATCTATCTATCTATCTATCTATCTATCTATCTATCTATCTATCTATCTATCTATCTATCTATCTTCCCAATTTGTTAATCTATCTATCTATCTATCTATCTATCTATCTTCCCAATTTGTTAATCTATCTCAGTCTGTTTATTATCTATCTATCTATCTATCTATCTATCTATCTGCTGTTATCTATTTAGTACCGCATTGAAACTTATATTTGCGCATATTATTAAAAACGATACAAAGTTCAACTTCCTATTTCAAACGGTTGTCCACGTCCTCCAGTGGAATTTTTGTCCTTCCTTGCAAGAATATTTCTATAATGTGGTCAGCATTGATGCAATGGGTCATTTGCATACTAATGAACTGAAATTAATTAGCAAAATAAATGACCTAGCTAAAAGCATGAGAAATGGCGTCAGGTGGAATACAGCAGAAGCTCTTGGGAAAATTGATACAAAGTTATGTAAATAACTTCGGTCATTATCAAAACTAGAATCAAGAAATAATAAATAACAGTATTTAATGAGTGATTACTACAAACTACGCTTATTCCGCTCTCTGACTTTAATATCAATTTTTATTGTTCAGTATGCGATTAAACGTAGTTGAATTTGATCCAACAGTTGCGCGCAATTGTTTACCGATAGATCCTTGTAGATATTTAGTAAGATTGTTTTACGCCAATCGTCCAGGGTGAAAAATTTTAGAATTAGAATTACCATTAGTACCCGTGATAATTTCACGCTTTTCCAGATGATTCTTAATTCTTAAGTTAATAACTGAATAAGATCAAGGGGTGTTGAACGACAGTAAAATCTCTGTAGATTTTCCCCCATAGCATCGTTAAATGTCAGCGCTTAACTTTAACAAAATAGCGCAAATCTAAATCCACGGCCTTCTCACTCTTAATGGAGGAACCGACCTTTGACAATGTCTTCCAGAATGTAGCCGTAATCACCACGCATTGCCAATTGCTGGTTGGTGATGCTATTTAACACAGGTTGGGGTGGATAATGGTCGTTCTCTGATTGATTCATCCGTCCTTGAACAGCTCTTGTATTTTGTGCTGCTGGGAATTCCACTTGCCCTTCTCAACAGATCAGGGTCTAATGAGGTAGCCGGTATAGCCACCGAACACTTAGGTTTTGAATTCAGAGTTATCCTTCTCAAATATGTCTGGATTATGCCTTGAGTTCTTTCAGCAATTTCAAACAAGATAAAATACGTAACAAGACACAAAGTAAACAAGCTTTGGGTTCATTATCGCAATCTTACAGTTATCATTAATATGTTTTGCTATGGCTAAGATATAGAAGTCATTATTTAACTTTCAATATCATCTGAATTAAATTATGATAAACCGGATCGGTACCCGTTGCTTCATTGCCATTAAGATGATGATTTGGTTAGTTTGTTTTGTTTTACGGCATATCAACCTCAATGGATTATTTAATGCCGACAATTTTTTATTGCTGGTAATATTTGTTTTCAAAAGTGTATTGCTAGTAATAATGTATTT
>OZ010612.1:33951682-34029182 GCA_963932145.1 Acanthosepion lycidas
AGTGCTGCCTAAATACACTATTATATATATATATATATATATATATATATATATATATATATATATATATATATATATATATATATATGTGTGTGTGTGTGTGTGTGTTGGAGAAATACCGAAGTCCATCACTTATGATCATGACCTTTTGAATAAAACATTGTGCTTGGCAGATATTTTCATAAAGCTGTCACAATCGATAGAACAAAAACATATGAGCTGCAAATATCTATTTTGTTTTTATTATTCCTCTTGATCTTAAATCCTCCCAAGGGCGGTTGTATTATTTAATTTTTCTTTTCGGACATCATTTTTCTGATTTTGTCTCGTTGCATATTTGCATCTCTCAAAAATTTATTGATCTAAATTAGAAGGTGTGACGTATGTATGTGCGTGTCTATAATTAAAATTAATTCTCCGATGCCTTTTCTTGTGGCATTGTTCAGGTCACTTGCCTCTCGAATTTATACTTAACGCTAAATACCGCAAAATATGAACTAATAAGAAGAAACATAAAACGTTTTTTTATAACAAAACAATCTTCATTTTATATTTATGTATTTCAATGATATACAAGCATGATTAATGGGAGATAATATTTTTATCTGAGCTCATAGGAAGTTGAATGAACTTGCCGCTCAAAATGTTCACTGTGAAAGAGTTAAAGGAATTCTGTAAAGCTGAAAATATTATTTACAATATTCGGACTATTGTCCTCATCTTTTTCGCCATATTTATCACAACGTTTCGGCCGTTGTACGCTCCGGCCTTCTTCAGGTGGTTGGAATTTCAAACGGAACTCTTTATTTCGCTCACTGGGATAGACTGTTCTAGTTCCACGTGCCATGTTTGATGGATGTCAGCTATCAGTTAACTCCTGTTAATTTTCCCTCTGAAAGTTCTCCACTGCCTTAACCGGGTATTGAACTCACACTCTTTGGGTCCTGTCACTGGATCTTTATCTACTGTGCCATGTGCCCAGGAGATAACTGATAGCTGACATCCATCAAACATGGCACGTGGAACTAGAACAGTCTGCCCCAGTGAGCGAAATAAAGGGTTCAGTTCGACATTCCAACCACCTGAAGAAGGCCGGAGCGTACAACGGCCGAAACGTTGTAATAAATATGGCGACAAAGATGAGGACAATAGTCCGAATATTGTAAATAATGTACATAATACCTCATCTCAGAAATATAGACAGACTCAGCTGATAATATGTTGATAAACTTTTAGCTTCAGAAGAGTTGTAGGAGTGAATGTTCTGTAATGTTCGTAATTAAGTTTCGTACATACGTGTATGTGTGCGTTTGTGAATATATTTTCATAGCGTCCGTCCGTAAAGGGTCGAAACGTGATTTCTTAAACAGCTACATTTTAGTAAGCGAGATAAATCAAAAAAGGAAGAACGAACTTGTGTCGAAGTATTTATAATCAATGCAATCACGTGATTGACTCCGGGAAGGATTTCTAATTTTTGGCGGAAAAATGGTTTTGAACAACAAGTAGGCGTTGTACGGACCTAGGCGAGAACATGATTTTAATATTAACTGACCAATGAGAGGTGAGAAAAATATCAAGGCTCCGTGATCCACTGTTTGCACAGATTTGAACAAAAACTGACATTGATAAAAAAAAAAAAATTGTAGCAGTATGGTATTGTATTAACTACCTGATTTTTCGTCCTCCAAACACACACACGCATATATATATATATATATATATATATATATATATATATATATATATATATATATATAATTTAGTTATGAAAAACTTGGTAATCCGTATGGGTAATCCCAAGGAGGATGAAATCCTGAGAGCTCAATGTAAATCCAGAGCTATTCATAAATTAGATTCAAACTGATAAAAATGTTACCGTAACTGTCTTTTACAATATTAAAAGAGAACTATTGGTCGGGTAAACAAACTGTTATAGTTTAAAACTTTTTTTAATATGTTCTCTATGAATGTGTTAATAAATACAGTATTTAACTTATATTAAATCCCTAAATTATTTGTAAAAAAGTTAAATATTTAAATTGCTAGCAAGCATCAAATTAATTTCTTCGGGGTTTGTTTCACATCTAAATTACTATCAAACATTAAAATCTATTTTTTACATAAATTGTTAAAACTTACCACCCATCTCCTAAATATGTAAAACCCATTTACAGCCTTTTTCTCTTTACTTCCCTCTCCCTCTTCTTTCTTTTTCCCTTTTTCCTTTCTCTCTTTTCCCCTCCCATTTCAATATATCACTTCCGTTAAGCTAACCGTTTAAATAGGTCAAGGTCTGGTCACTCCTCCTCCCCCAATACTAAGTAGGATTGAGAGAGATATTAAATTAAACCCTCTCTAACTACTCCTATTACACCCTCTGTTAAATTACAAAAACTTACACGAACCATCAATTTTCATTTCACTTTTTGTTTCATTTTTGGAAGTGCTATCTGATGATCCGGAGTCCTTTAAAAGGGCTCTGGTGAAATAAATTATTATAATGGAACCTTAAAGTGGTCTGTTATATATATATATATATATATATATATATATATATATATATATATATATATATATATATATATAACGCCCACGCCCCTTTAAGAAACATAGGTGATAATGATTCTCCCAAAATTCTTCTTTATTAACAATGAATTGCCAAGCATTCGGGGGAAAGATAGAGGATTGTTTTCATTTTGCTATCTCCGTGGGTTCTGTTGTACCTCGTGTTTTGGAGATAACAGATGGAAATAAATAAGGAAGACAAACTCGTAGGTAACTAATGACATAGAAGGTTTATTATACGAAGGTACACATAGAAATTGGCCTAATGTTGAGGCTAGTCGACATTATCTTATACCTAGCTAATCCGATTCACGATCTATTCATTCGTTACAATTTACATATCCACCACAAAAACACGTCTGTCATCATTCACGCAGACAATGTTAACTCGGTATTTACCCGAGCTGCCCACAGAGCGGGATGTGGCACAAGGCCGGTTTAACATGGATTTTCCGAACCCCGTAGGCCCAGGCAACAATTCCCCTTAAACCCCGTAATAACGAGGTCGGGTTTGTCTCTGTCCTTCGGCATAGTCTCGTCTGGGTTCCTATTTGACCGAATATAGGAAAGAAAGAAAGTTTGACAAGCACTTAGCGCACGCCTAAGACCTCTAATACTAACTCTGCTCAACTCCACTTATTTGCATAAACGAACGATTCCATTCATTAATGTCCTAGTTGACAATTTCATTCTCTTGGACTTCATACCCATTCAGGATGGAGAACCCAGTCTAATCTGCTATTTAAACCATGGCTAGAGAAGAGGAGGAAGGTTAAAACTAAAATCCTTTGTTAAAGAGTATTTTTTTGTTTAATTTTTCCTATATTTTCTTGGTTCCGCGTGAAAAGTTGAATGTGAATGACCCGGTGTCTGATTACCTTCGGCTTTCATAAGCCATTATCAAAAAGCTTTTGTTGTGATTATAAGTAAATATTGTGATTAAATATATGATATATATATGATATTCAATATAATATACGATATTCAATATATGATATTCAATATAATATGATTATATTGTGATTATATTGTGATTATAAGTACATATTGTGGTTTTTGCTATGTCAGTTTTTCTTTGTTCAAAAATCGATCTTCACACATCATGTTATTTTAAAGTGTTGAATCTTCGTTTGTGTTGTAGTGTTTTTTTGTTAGAGTTGAAATACATTTACTATGATTTCCTCAATTTTTCTTGTACTCACATAAGTGTTTTCTTTTCTGGACATAAAGTGTGCAAAAACTGTCTAAATGTTCTATATAGCCAAGTACTTTCGGTTATTCTGTTAGCCACTATCAAGGATGCTTATTTTTTTAAACATTTTTTACTGAAGATGGAGATTTTCATATGTAAGGGACTGCGTTCTTGAACAAATCAAATTCATGAATAATTATATTGGAAATACCACTGTATGCCTAAAAAGAAAACTCGTATTACATCTATCCGGCCATAGCTTAATTAGGACTCATTTGAACTCACAAGGCAACCTACTAAACTCCGCCCGCAACATCTTCGTAGAAAATACCACTATAATCCAGAGGTAAAAAAGGCTAAAAATAATGGATGTATCAATAAGAAAAAGAAAAAGCAAACACTCAACGATATCAACTATAAATACGGTCACAATATACTGACCGTGTTTGGAAAATTTTTAAAAATCACTATCATATATAAAAATCTACATATTCAATTAAAAAACCTTAGGTAATGGCTAATAGAATAGCCGAAAGCGCTCAAATATATAGAACATTTTGACAGTTTATCTACACTTTAAGTTCAGAAAACAAAAAACTTGTAACGACGCAAGAAAAATTGATTAAAAAGCTTAATCCCAGTACTTTGTCAACAGACATTAATGGGACTTGTATAAAAGAGGGATTGCTGCCACACTATTTACATTATTGTCCTCATCTTTGTCGCCATATTTATTACAACGTTTCGGCCGTTGTATGCTCTAGCCTTCTTCCAAGTTCTCCACCGACTTAACCAGGTATGAACTCACACTCTTTGAATTTCTCAGAAGTGTGTATATATATTTTTTATGGATACACTTATTTGAGTAAATGTTCTGTTCTTTACTTAAACAGTATTAATTACATTTACCAGTCATGAAAGCTTAATGGTGGTTTCGTATAAGTTGCAGGTTCGATTCCTGCTGGAGAACGCATATTTTCCACGAAATTTCTCGAACATTCAGGCCAGTAATGGTAATTAATACTGTTTAAATAAAGAACAGACCATTTACTCAAATAAGTGTATTCATAAAAAAAAACATTCATTTCTATTATATATATATTATATATATATATATATATATATATATATATATATATATATATATATATATATATATATATATATATATATATATATATATATATGTGTGTATGTGTGTGCGTGTGTGTATGATGTTTATTCTGTTATTTGTTTCTCGCACTATTCGATGGGAAAATTTCGTTTAGAAGTCTCTATGCCTAGAAAATCGGAGTTGTTGCGTAAATGGAACTACGAGGTGTTGCTAAAATTCTTCGATCCGATCCATTTTCTAGAATATGGCCAATATCAAAATTGAGGGTTACCTCGAGGCTGGGCTGAGAACATTTCAGCACACCTCGTATATATGTGTCATACCTTTTGAAAATCTTTGATTCGCATAAACGATTTTGAAAGTCGCTACAAATATTAGTGATTCGATCAAGTGTCCGAAGCACATTCCGTAGACAGATTTTCAAAATTCGCCTTCAAAACTGCATAGAATTGTCCCGGGTGTAATCGAAGAGAAACTTGATGTTGGCACGGACTGGATATTCTGTATCGGCAAGGCCGGGTAGAAAGCAGTGGGTGGGGAAGTGGAAATGAATATCGATCTTTCGCATTGATTTTAAATATGGAGGCTACTTGTAAAACAGTGAAATGAAGGTAAGGACGAAGATGATGCTGATGATGTTAGCTTAATATCATCATCATCATGTTATTATTATTATAGATGTTTCTTTGATTTCTATTATTTGTCATTTAAACAGAAATTATGATAATAATAATAATAATAATAATAATAATAATAATAATAATAATAATAATAATAATAAAACAATAATAATAAGTGATACATTTGATGACGAACTGTCCGACATGCAGTGTAAAATATTTCAATTTAAATCTACGACCTTTTCACTCCTTTTAGAGGAACAGCTTCTCGATTGACAATGTCTTCCAGGGTGTAGCCGTACTCACCCCATTAGTCCATTTGCTGGTTGGTGATGCTATTTAAATCATAGTTAGGGTGGATGGTCGTTCTCTGATTATTTCACCCGTCCTTGAACAGCTCTTGCATTTTGCGCTTCTGGGGGTTTCACTTGATCAGGGTCTCGTGGAGGAGCCGCTTTGGTCGTCGATCAGTCACGTTTTGAATTCAGAGTTGTCCTTCTCAGATATGTTAAGTACCTTGAATTCTTTTACCAATTTCAAGCGACAAGATAAAATAGATAACTATATCACACACGAAATAAACAAGCTTTAGGGTCATTATCACAATCATTATTATTTCATTTCAGTAATCATTACTATTTTCATTTTAAACAGTGTAAAGTAAAATAGAAATAATATGGCCAACATCAAAGTCCTGGAAAAAAAATGTCAAAGAATTGAGAACTCTGATCCGGAGGTTTTGAGGAGTGTGGAACTACCTATTAATTGCTGTTGTTCCCAGGTCCACCCTGACCCGGGGTGGTAGCACCTGTTAGGGTCTCCGCTATGGGCAAGTAGTGAACTCCCAGACTGGAGTAGAAAAAAAAAAGCAACAAAAAAAACTGAAAGTATAGATTAAGAAAAAAAACAAAAAAAAAAAAAACTGTCCTGATCAGGCATCTTGTCTCTAGCCCCCTTTTCACCGACGTGACGTGGCTTCTCTCTACAAATATTTTCATGGCACCTGCTCGGACGAGCCTTTTTCCCTGGTGCTCCAGCTACATGAATTTAAGCGTGCTACTAGATTGGCAACTAGGTCTCACCGCTTTACTGTTCAACTAGGTAGATACAAACGCAATTTCTATTCTAACAGCTTTTTTCGCGCCCTTCCCAACTGTGAAACTCACTTCCGATATCTTACTTCCGTGATAACAAGAATCTTCAGAAATTTAAAAGCAACGACAATCGCCATCTTCTCTCTCCTTGAAGCCTGTTTCGTTTTTGCCCTTTCCTCAATTCTCCACATTTATAATCATCTCATTCACTTTCCTTGTAACCCCCACCGGCATTCTAGTGGCGGTGTTGTCCTGTTTGGGGTGAAATGATGAAAAAAATTTTCTCGAACTTTCAGCCCGCTAGACGAAACAAAATGTCGTTTTAAATAAACAGTGTGTTTACTCAAATATGAGTATACCTCAAAAAACAACGTTCAAAGTAATAAAAATATGTCGGATTAAAAAATAAAATCCATCAATTCTTTAGAAAATGGATTGTTTCGGATACGAAACTGGGCAGTTATGAATTTCGAGGAAATCTGAATGAGTAAAGTGCGCTTTAAAGACAAATAGATTCTGCTTGATTATGAAGCTCTTTGTAACCGAGCGTCGGTTGAAGCACGTCAGATTATATATATATATATATATATATATATATATATATATATATATATATATATATAGATAGATAGATAGATATAGGATCTCCGACTGATGCCAAATCGGTCGGGTTTTGCTTGAAGCAATCGGATGTCTAGCCACACTGAAGAGCTGTGATACAGCAAAACAGCCTGTCTGTAGATGACAATATATATGCTCCCGGGAAATCCGTTTGAGCTCTCTTGAGAAAAGGATAATTTTAAAACAGCGGCTCCTACTACTATTAACGCATTGCTTCTCAACTGAATGGAGCTCTCCGGGCCACTGATGTATTTCGTATAGAAAACGTTAAAATTTCCCTTTCTCTCTGTTGTGCGACGATATTCTAACGGTAGGATCTCCGACTGATGCCAAGTTGGTCGGGTTTCGATCCCGGCTTGAAGCAATCGGGCGTCTAGTCACACTGAAGAGTTGTGATACAGCGAAACAGCCTGTCTGTGGATGAGAGTATATATATATATATATATATATATATATATATATATATATATATATATATATATATTGAAAATTTGCAGAAATAAATAAAGGGAATATGTGGTGAGCCGTGATTGCTTACATCATGAATGATCATGATATTTAAAGAATGCAGCTTTACTAACTCTAAAGGTAGTACCAACTCTCTTTCATTTTCACTTCCTTCGTTTACACACTGGCTCAAGAAAGTCCATACCACTTATGACTGGAACGCGCTATTCAGATTCTCTATACTCTGGGGTAGCATTTCATAGAACAATTCTTAAACACGAACTTAAATATCCTCTGAAATATTCACTGACCAATGTAACTTCCACGTTTGTCTTCTTTGACGTTTCTTTGTTTCTTAGTAGCTGACCTTTAGCAATCCGATTCTCATCCTCAAAGATGATATCTTCCTCTGGAGAAAAAAAAAACTGGCATGAATGCTATGATTATACAAGACAAAATGGCAAACAGTGGATTTAAAACTTGTGTAAATTGAGAATTTCATTTTTTCAAAAAGTGCTAACATTGAACAGGTATTTTCCTGCGTCTGGAAGAAGTAGTAAATTGTTCTAGCAGTCTGATGCTACTGATCGATTGTCAGAGTTTTTGTTTAGATATTCCATAATCCCTAACACTGCAAGTAAAGTAAATTTGATCGATTTCTTGCTTTCATAACAAATCTTGCAAAGACCTTTAAAATTTAACAACTGCATCTGAATAATTAACACGGTATCATTGATTTCGCCGCTAACATTTAATTAAAATAAATTAAAATGCACTTTTATTGAAGTAGATACAATTTGAGTCATAGGTAGTAGGTGGGGATAAAGTTAAGCTTTACATTGCAGAAAGAATGGGAAATGATGAGGGGATTAAGAGAGGAGAGAGTTTGTATTGTAGGTTGATTCAAACGGAAGTAGCTGTAGCCAGAAACGTTATTTCTTTATGGCGCATGCGCGATGAATGCTTAATTCACTATTATGTTGCAAAGCAATACAATAACTAATCAATCATTTTTCCCTTTCATTTAAAAAGTGTGATCGTGTGAAAAAAGGGAGAAAGGAAGAAAATAAAGAAGAGAATTGTTGAAATTTAAAAAAGAAAAAAAAAAATGCAGCCGCCATTTTGAATTATATGAATAATAAAAAAATGAAAGCGAGCTATAAAAGCATTCAAACGGATTAACTGGATTATCTCAAAATATTGATTAATTTTGTTTACTCCAACATATAGCAAAGAACATGGAGGGAGATTGTGCTGTACTAAGAGAGTTTGTGATACAGCCCTGCCCCCACATCTCTAGCTTCATAATACAAATTTTATTGTAACCTAATTATGTATAATAATGGATCATATGAAATATAGGTGAGCAATTCAATTAGAAAAATTAAAAATGAATGTATCTAAATTCAAATTAGAGACATGTCATAATAGAGAATTCCATTTTAAATAAATCAGCAATATTTTCCCGCAATTTTTTATATAAAATTGTGATTTTTCATGTTATATACTTGAATAATTTTAAAGTATTCAACATTAAGGACAAAAAAATAGTGAATTTTATATAGTGCTTGTTCGGCATGAGAAAAACAAATTCACGAATTTGGACGTTAAAAAAATCCCAGAATGACTGGGATTCGAGTTCATTTCCGACCAAAAGACCAATTTGGGCCGAAATTCCAATTCAGGACGAAAAGTGAGTTCTTCAAATCACAAACTTTGTAGAACTTCAATTGAGTAGAGTTCTTCAAATCACAAACTCTGCAGAACTTCAAAACCTCAGGCCACAAAACCTCTTACTTTAACTCTGATTCCTTGGCATTTTGAAGAAATAAAATTGATTTCCTCAGTTCACAAAATGGATATATTTTTAAGATTTTGTGCTACTTTAAACCTAATATAAATTAAAAACTTTAAAAATTACTAATTTTTTTCAGTTATTTTAAAATTTGAATTTTAAAATGTTCCCTGCTAATCCGGACATAAATCCCAATACTGGATGTTCAATCACCAGATGGAAGGCAGATTTTCAATCCCGAGATCATCCTGATTCCAAAAAGGTATAATATGTCTACGCAGAACAAGTGCGTCCCGAGTTAGAGAGGTTACAGATACACAGACGGACAGACAGAATTTGTCATTTATTTATTTAGATTTTTTTGAATGGTTGGCAAAACATTGCGTAATTGCCAATTGATTCAAACTTTATAAAATGGTAAATAATAAGGATTTCCTTAGAGTTGATTCACATATTTTAATAATTTGGTAAATATTTATAAATTTATGAATAAAAATTCTTTTTATATTTATTTCTTTATAAATTGATAAATGATAAATATTGCAATAGTTTAGTTTTAATACAATTGAATTAGATTTTAGAATGTTATAAATATAAAATAATTCTTGTAAATAAACAATCTAATAAATAGTGTTTTATTTAGTGTTTTATTTAGATTTTTTGAATGGTTGTCAAAACATTGCGTAATTGCCAATTGATTCAAACTTTATCAAATGGTAAATAATAAAGATTTCCTTATTGTTGGTTCACATGTTTTAACAATTTAGTAAATGTTTATAAGTTTATGAATAACAAATATTTTCATATTTATTACTTTATAAATTGATAAATGATAAATATTGCATTATTGTATTAGTTTTTAGAGTGCTGTAAAAATATAAAATTCTTCTTGTAAATGATAATAAAATAAAAATGTAATAAATAAAGTGTTTATTATATTTTTGTAAATTCTCAAGAACAAAAAATGTATAAATTCATTTTCATCATGTGTTTAGTTTTTTTTTCTGACGTACGGTGGCCATTAATAATTAAGTATCTCAAGACTTCAATGTCAAGATAAAACAGTATTTAATTACAACCGTAAATAAATACTTAACAAGAACAAAGTCAACCAAAGATAATTAACTATTTTAATGAATAGTAGCGTGGCTCGGCTTAACGTCCGGTAAATCCTAAATCAAAATCAAAATCATCGATGCACAATAATTCACACTAATTCGACTGGATAGTTCCACTCACTAATCACTCAATAATCACCACAGTCAGTAGCCTGACACCGCTATTTATACACCTGGCGGAAAACATATTCATAAGTCCAGAGTGTCACGTTCGCACCTCGTTGTCGGTAGTTACTCATTTTCTTTCTATATGACTGTTTTATTTCAATTCTACTCATCGCTTTTTAAAACAACATTACCGAAGAGTGAAATTAGTTAAAATAATAGCGGTGTCATGGGAAAAACCGTCCTTTTTGAGACTATACTTTGTTGCCGGCACGGAAGTTTGTGTTTGCCATTTATTTAATGTAAGAATTTATCAGCTCGAGAAACACTAATAAAATATAATACTTTTTGAGATTTCACATCAATTAAATTACTTTTCTTCATATCAATTAAATTACTTTTCCTCATATCAATTAAATTACTTTTCCTCATATCAATTAAATTACTTTTCTTCATATCAATTAAATTACTTTTCTTCATATCAATTAAATTACTTTTCCTCATATCAATTAAATTACTTTTCTTCATATCAATTAAATTACTTTTCCTCATATCAATTAAATTACTTTTCTTCATATCAATTAAATTACTTTTCTTCAAATTAATTAAATTACTTTTCTTCATATCAATTAAATTACTTTTCTTCATATCAATTAAATTACTTTTCCTCATATCAATTAAATTACTTTTCTTCATATCAATTAAATTACTTTTCCTCATATCAATTAAATTACTTTTCTTCATATCAATTAAATTACTTTTCTTCATATCAATTAAATTACTTTTCTTCATAAGTCTCCTTCTCCTTTTATGCGTCGTGTGCCTTCAGAATGTAGGCGATCATCATCATTCACATCTTCCTGTACGTTGTAGCTCTTAATAAGTTTTGGTTTTTGTTCTTTCTCCCGAACCCTGTTTTATCATCCAATTGCTCAAGCCCATCAAGTATGTTACGCATTGCCTTTTTCTCTGTCACTCTTTTCCTCAATCTGTCCCGTGAGTATCATATTTTCCAAGCCCTCCTTCCTCATTACATGCTTCAGAAATTTCAACTGTCTCTTCCTGATGTTAAGTATAAGTTTCTTTTTTGTTTCTATTCTCACCAAAACTTCGTTGTTGCTCACATGTTCGGCCCATAGAGTACCAATATAATAAACTGCTTCATCGTCATATTTTCTTAGCCCGGTAATCATCGTCTTAATGATAAGACTGTTGGCATACAATTCAAAAAGGTTTAGCGGTATGGTTAAGTTATTTAATATTTTGGTTAGGGAGAGTATGAATGTTTGAATGAGGTTTCTTTTTCAGTCAATTCATCTGACCATAGTACGACCGGTCTCAAGTTAAACGAGTCTGTTGACGTTGACGCTTATCTAGAACAGACCGGCTTTGCCTCTTTTCGAGGACTGCTGACTGTCGACTGACAAAATGGCCGGATTCAAATCTCTTCGAATCCATTTGATTGAATATCGAATTCGCCTTCTCTTGAGCGGCTTACTGACATAGCCGAATGTCCTCTTTCATACTCATTATCAAGAAAAAAAAATCACTTAAGTATGCTTAAATTTGGATAACCGGATTATATGATTTGCTTTCATTAAAGTAACTTTAACACTGACGTGTTCGACCAGGATTTTCTGAGGCAACGCTACGCTGTCGAACGTATTATATTAACTCGTCTTTTAAAATGTTCTCTGTAAATTCGACAAAATAAATGTAACTAACAAGAATTAATACTAGAATTTATTTTAAAGAATTACCGCTTCCAAACGATGAGCGGCATCACAAGGTTACTCGAAAATAATATTTAAAAATTCGAAATTTTACTTTTAAATAAAACATGCAAAATAGTGGGCACATCGGTAGGAGTTATTATCCGGGGTTAACTGTTTATATTCCGATGCCGATAAAGGAAAAGAAAAGAAAAGGGTTAATAAAGAAAGAAGATTGCAAACGGGGTAACATTTAAATTTCTGGAGCTTCTAGGAGGCAAAGAAGAAAGAAAACGGAAAAGGTATCCAAAGGCGAGAAGTACAAGAGAAGAAACTATTAGAATAGAACCTACGGTTTCATCTAGCTTGTTCAATAATGATACGATGAGACCTAGTTGCCAGTCTTAAATTCATGCTGTAGAATTATCAAGGAGGAGAGTCGATTAAAAAAATCGCCATGAAAATATTTATAGAAAAGACTGAAGGAATCAATGTCATTGCAGGGGGAAATAAATATATATTTCCGTTCAAGTTGTCTGAAGTTTGAAACTCCAAGTTATGACTAGAGCCATTCTTTCATAGGATTTAATGCTGGTATTTTTTACTTGGTCTAGGCAATCTGGGCTTCGAGCACTTTACTGAGTCAGTAAGTTTGCTTTTAAGCTTTTTTTCTCTTTCTTTTTTCACTATTGTCAGTTTTATTCTAGACTGTATCTGGATAAGAGTTTTAGGTTTTGGCAAGTTGTTCATCCGTTCCACTAATGGTTTTTGTTTTTCTTTAATATATTGGTCACGGCCTGGCATCTCAGCTTGAGTTACTTTCCCTCCACTGTTAAAAGTAAAAATAAAATCATCCTTGATAATGGCTAAAAGTATAGCTGACTGTGAAAATAGAACATTATATATATATATATATATATATATATATATATATATATATATATATATATATATATATACACCTAGTGAGCCAAACAAACCTACCTAGGTTTCACCTAAACGGATCGTCAGGCAAAGTATGGCTTTATGGCGTATAGAGCCATACTTTCCCTGACGATCCGTTTAGGTGAAACCTAGGTAGGTTTGTCTGGCTCACTAGGTGTATCTAGGTCTGCTTTACGATTGTATTGAGCTCTTTTGTTAGTTAGTTGTCTACTCGTATCGGTTTTTTTTTTATTTGGGCTTCAGACCTGCATCTGTGCGATTTGTTCGACAGTAGTTCATGTTTGTAGCTCTTTCTTTTTTTAAAACCTTTTTTCCCTCGAGATTGATTTGATTATTTGCAAATCAAAAATTCGAGGGTTTTTCGAAACGAGTCTAGTTATCTATATTTATATATATATATATATATTATTTCACCCCAAACAAGGCGATAATGCTACTAAGATGAAAGTGGTTACTGGAAGTGGAAGAGAATGCTTTAATGAGGAGAAAAGACAACAAAAGAACACGGTTAAGGAAGGCAGAAGATTGTGATTGACATTGCATTTAAATTTCTTAAGCTTCTAGGAGGCAAGGAAGAAAGAAACCGAAAGAGATGTACAAAGGTAAGAAGTACAAGAGAAGAAACTATTAGAATAGAACCTACGTTCAGTAATGATACGATGAGACTTAGTTGTTAGGCTAGTAGTACACTTAAATTCATGCGGCCTAGGGACCAAGTAGTAGAGCTGATTAAAACAATTGTCATAAAAAGGAGTGAAAGAACATAAGAAGAATTTAGGGAGAAGTGAGGAAAAGGACAATAAAGGAACAGAGTTTAGGAAGACAGAAGATATCGACTGAAACTGCATTTAAATTTTTGAATATCGTAGGTGAGAAGAAATCAGAAGAGTTCCTTAGGCGAGGAATGCAAGAGGGGGGATTGTTCTGTCTGTCCTTTGTGTGCTGTTGCCATTCAGAAATCAGGTGATCATAACTCTACCGAATTTCCTGTGCTTCATAGCTCTTAATATATTTTGTCTTTTTGTTATCTTCTTTAAACCTCGTTCCGTCGTCCATTTACTCAAACTCACTAAGTGTTGTTTTCCGCTGACCATCTTGCCTTCAATCAGTACTGTGAGTATCAAATTTCTCAAGCCCTCTTTCCTCATTATGTGCCTTAGAAATTTACACCTGTCTCTTCCTAATGTTAAGTATAAGTTTCCTTTTTGTTTTCATTTTTACGAAAACTTCGTCGTTGCTCACATATTCGAACCATAGTATCCCCAGCAACCGTCTGTAGAACCATATTTCTGTTCCTTCACGTCTCTTCTTCATCTCCGAGGAGATTGTTCAGCATTCGCTGCCATAAAGGAGGACTGATATCACGTAAGAGTTCAGCACTCTTTTCTTTGTTTCTAAAGAAATTTTTCTGTCTCTTAATACTCTGCTTAGCTTTTGGAATGCATCTTTGGCTATTGTAGCGATATAAATGTCAGTCGATATATTGTCAAATGAAAAGATCTAAGGGATGTTACAGATATTGTTTCGACAGTTATTGCCTTAATAATTATCAGCTAATTGAAGTGGACCTCACAAGAATTATGTCAAACGACCTTGACACAGAAGGTCATTGAGTGGAACATGATCCTGGGTTCTTGATAAATTACTTTTTTAGATGAAGATGACAAGACAAAGAACGTTGTTCTCTATAAGACAGTCGTTCCTAGGAGCAACAAAGAGAGAGATCCACAGAGAGCGGACAGAAAGAAACAAGAGACCGCTCGCAGGCGACGCGAAAGGGACGACATGCCCCTTCGGCTGTTCGCCACCAACACTTCCGCCTCACATCTGTCTCGCTCACCCACAGCAGAAGGTTGCAACCAGAATAAAATTTTCTACTGCTATGATCTAGTTTCATGGTTTTATTTCTGCGTTACATAATGAGGAAAGAGGGCTTGGAAAATCTGATACTCACAGGATAGATTGAGGGCAAGATGGTTAGAGAAAAGGAGTGCATGACATACTTTACAAGCTTGATTGGATAGCGGAACAAACTTTAGGAGAAATAACAAAAAGACAAAAGATTTTAAGAGGTACGAAGAGTAGGAAATTGTGGAGAGACATGATCGCCTACGTCCTGGAGAGATATGGCACATAAAGAAAAAAAGAACGATTTGACAAAAAAGTTAATTCTTAAAGACACCAGATTTTAACTGGAAGAAGCTGTAACCTGAGAACGAACCTGGTGTCTGGTCTCAGTTGCAAAGCTACATAATCCCAATGCACTAGTGGATTTCAGTATCACATTTTCGTCCTCGGTTAAAACACTTCGCAGATATTTAAAATTTTATGTCTAAATTCAGATTCTAAATCAGTGTATCGGATTCTGTACTGGCAAACTCTACTCAAATATCGACCGACAAGAAATATTTACTCAATGTAAAACTAAAAAGAATATATATAATACAAAATAAAGAATGATGGAATGATTTAGATAAGAAGAATGGGATTGGCATTGGCGAGAGTGAGGCTGAGATAGAGGCCAGTGATTGGATAATATTATCGTCTGTCTGCTCATAGTCGAATGTCCTATTTCTGTAAGTGAAAAGTGGTTTACGTCGTCTTTCAGTTAAAGAAGCAGTTTCCTTTGTAGAAGTTATTTCCAGTCGAGAGGTTTGCTTGTCAAGAAAGCTTAACGATTATTATGAATCATGAAGCAATAAAATTTGTTTAGGCCAAAGTTTTTGTTTCTTTTACGACGGGCGTTTTATTTGATTATTAGGTGATGTTTGGAAATAAACAGACCAATCTGAGTTGTAAACAAATAGAAGACGTTAAATCAGGCTAGTCTTTGCATTTGACTATTTAGAAACTTGAGTTCAATAATCTTATATATAAGATTATATAAGATTATACAGGGTGCATTAAAATATTTTACAAATACTAGGGGCGGGTTACTAACACCAAAAGAAGGACAAAAGTCCATAGAAACATATGTCCAAAAATCCTTCATTTTTCATTTATTAAGTTTAAAGAAAATTTACGGTATGTGTTGCCATATAGACTAGATTACATTTGCCATTCGTGTACATTTATGGCTAGTCTGTCTTCAACGTTTAACGTATGTAGTAGTGACTTAACTGAGAAGTGTTCCGTCTAACAATAGCAGTATATTCATATCGTGAGCAGGCAGATATGATTTTACACACAAATGGTAATGGACGCGAGGCTGCACGGCTGTATAAGAATGGGTATTCAGGCAGCCGAGTCATCCAACATTTGCTGTTGTTTATCGTCGTTTTGCGGAGACAGAATCTATGGCACCATAAACTATGGATCGAGGAAGACCGAAATCAGCTCATACGCCTGGCAACGAGGTATATATACTATATGGTGTCAGATATACGTTTATATGGACTTTTGTCATTTTTTTTTTGGTGTGAGAAACCCACATCATACATACATATATACCGGGGATCTTTTTACGACGTATGAGGGTCAGGCACCTCAGTTCCTAGGAACTGACAGCCAGATAACCTGCACATATGGTTTGATTATAGTGGTGTCAGTTTTGTGCAGAGCCAACCACACTTTTTGAATTCAGAGACCTGGTGCACCGTGTGCCACAAGGTCCCCAAACAACCAACCACAGGTTTTAAATTCAGAGTTGTCCTTCTAGACCAGTTGCCATCCAAAGCTATAGAACCCAGTCTGTCCTGTTATTTGCCCATAGCTGAGAGAAGGATTCATACCTTTTCGTAATGGATTCGACTGGAATTCGAACTCAGCTCTCCGATTCCTCAATCCGAGCCCCTATATGTATGTATGCATATATATATATATATATATATATATATATATATATATATATATATATATATATATATATATGTATGTATGTATGTATGTATGTATGCATATATATATATATATATATATATATATATATATATATATATATGTATATATTCAAATGTACTTGTATATATATATGTGTGTGTGTGTTTATTTTTCAATACAGATTCCCTCGACGTCAGTGCGCTTGGTCCAAAGATGCTTAACCATTGCAATCCCATCACCGAAGAAGATGGCATCCTGGTCCTCCAAAAACTCCTCCACAGTAGATATGATATCATCATTGTTTCCAAAATGGCGACTAGGCATGTGGGATTTGAGTTTTGAAAACAGGAAAAAGTCAGATGGAGCTAAGTCTGATGAGTAAGGGGGATGCAGTAGTACTTCAAAGCCACAGCTAGCTGCTTCAGCTACAGGAACCGGAGTTGTGCACACCCTCCTCTCAGCTTACTTGTACCTTTGATTGCTTCCTTCAATTGTCTTAATTGTGATACATATTACTTTCCACTGATAGTTTTCTCATTTCCAAGTAGTCTATAATGATTACGCCATCAGAATCCCCAAAAGCAGAAGCCATCACCTTACCAAAAGACTTTGCCTGCTTGAACTTCTTTGATCGTGGAGAGTTTCCATTGTTTGCTTTGAATCTTTGATTCAGATTCTAAGTGGTGAACCCACTCACGGTCAGCCTGGAAGCGAGTCAGAAGTGTCCTGGTAATGTCAACCTTTTTCAGCTTCTGCTCTGGTGTCGGAATTCTTGGGTTTCCATCTTGCAGACAGATTTCTCATCCCCAAGATCTCAGTTAAAAGAGTATGAACCGAACGAGAACTAATGTCTACCACTGGACAGTTAGACGTCTGCTACCCAAAACCATCCGTGGTTGAGGTTTTTGGACAGCCTGACCGAAAGTCATCTACTGTACTGTCTCTGCCCCACTTGAATTCCGCAACCCAACTCTTCAGAGTTGCATAAGAAGGGGAGTCGGGCACCTCGATGTGGCGTAATGGTAAGAAAGCTTGTCTTGCTAGATCAATTACGACTGAGTAGTGAGTTCGATCCTCACTGGGTGCCCCATACTTTCGGCCTTGTGCCACATCTAAGCGGGACTTAGAAAATCACTGCATAAGAAGGTCCTCATCAAGTACGATGTCCTCATGGATTTCCTTGGGTGTCTTTTGCAGATACTTTATTATTGGTCGGGCCTCTGTTTTGTCCATTTTTTTATTAGTCGCATACCTTTCATATTTGTATGGGCCTCACCTGCATAAAAATTAAGACAGAAATCTGAATTAGTTTTTCTAGTTTTATAAGAAGTGGTAGTATGTTGCCACAAAAAATATGTTCGGCTATGTCTCTTTCTGGGTGAGGTTTAGAACTTTTCGAACGATCATCGTATGTATATATATATATATATATATATATATATATATATATATATATATATTGGATACGTATATATGCTCAATCCCACACTGTTCACATATCTTTATTTATGTTTGTGTGAGCTTCAATGAGTGAGAGTCCGTGTGTGTATGTCTGCGTACGTCAATGAGTGAACGTGCGTGTATGTATGTTTGCGCAAGTATGAGTGGCGTTCCAAGGACAATTTTTCCTCCCACTTCCATGAAAACACCGATATACGCAACCATATATAAATCCAAAATTTTAAAATTAATCAGTTTTTCTGACGATCGCAAATAGCGTGAAACCCAGGGTCAAAAACTCACTTCAATCCAACTGAATATGTTAGCTCTATTATCACTGAATTGAGCGCTTTCCAATAAGTACTGCTTATATATAATATATATATAAAATTGCATATATATATATATATATATATATATATATATATATATATACATATATATATATATATATATATATATATATATATATATATACACACACACACATTTTACATATATATATATATATATATATATATATATATATATATATAGTTCAAAGGTTAATTTTACTTGATTCCCGCGTTTGTATTTAAGTAGATACTGCGTTTTATTTTAAACAGTATTTCTTTCGTCTATTGGTTTACACACTAGAGAAAATTTATTGAAAAAAAACAAAAATGTGCCCTCCGGCAAAAACAGACGTTGATGTAATATAAATATGTCGGTCTAAAATAAATATGGTCCATTAATTCTTTAGAAAAATATACCACAACAACCCAAAGTGCGTGACGAGTTTTACCAACAGGAAGCCTGGCAGGTGACCAAATTGAAACAAAATAAAAAGAAAAACTAACAATGAATAAGCAACAACAATGACAACAAAAAGAGGGGGAAAAAAACGATAAAATAAAATGGAAAAAGAAACATAAGAAAGAAAAAAGACACCTGCACAGTAACAAAGAGTGCTCAACATGCAGACAACTTCATGTCATGACCTATATTAAATTTAAAAACAAATTTTTCGTTTGAATTAAATTTAGCGTAGTTCACATTCGATTGGTTAATCACGGCAAAGCTCACAAGCCTATTTTTCAAAGTATTCTGCTTTTTGAAATTAAATTAATCTTTCACTCACCAGAGACACATTTATGGTGTTGAAACATAATTGCCATTATGTAACGAGTTTTGACATGCTTTCATATCCTAAAATAAATAATATATATATATATATATATATATATATATATATATATATATATAAATTTAAAAGAAAAAAATATATATATATTTATTTATTCGAAAATTATAACAATTGAAACAAAACGTGATGTTTAGAAATAAACAGACCAGAATGAGTTGTAAGCAAAAACAGATTAGTCTATTTCACTATTTAGAATATAACGATCTCTACTGGAAATTCGTCTTTGCCTCTCAGTCATGAGTGACATCCTGGATAACAATTAAATGAAGTGAGACCTCACAAGAACCAACCAACCAAACAACCAAAAAGAATTATTTCATGACATTAATCTATATAATATCCTACAATTGCTTAAACTATATTCCAAAATATAACTTCAGTTACAACATAAAACACACTTAGCACCGCCCTACACACTTATATATGCACAAAAGCTGAGTATAATCTGCCATGTTTTCAACTGTGAAAGCAGAATAATATATTTTTATGACTTCAAATCGACAAAGAAAATTAAATTTCAGCATTATGTGACCCATAAGGAGTTGATATGCCATTAAACAAATCGACTAACGAATCAACTAGAAAAATTGAAAATAAATACAGTTATGTGCCATGCATGATACACATGTATTTTTTCGCGGCAGATTTTTTTTCCAGCAGTGCCATTTTTTTCTGCGGTAGACCAGTTGTTATCCAAGGCTATAGAACCCACAGCTGGAGGGAGAAAAAGAGGATTCATACCTTTTCAAAGGGTATTAGCACGTAAGTGAGTATCATTCAGTTATGTACCATGCGTGAAACACGCTTAGGCGATCAATTATCTTTCGAATCATAACGAGGCTGATTTTTTTCGCGCAGTAGGTTGCCATTTCTTTCTGCGGTAGAGCAGTTGCCATCCAAGGTCTATCCTGCTATTTACCCATACCTGGGAGGGGAGAGAAGAAGACGATTCATACCTTTCCCAGGGGTATTAGCACGTAAGTGAATGTAATGGGTTTGACTGGAATTCGAACTCGGCACTCCGATTCCCCAAATAAATACAATGTATTTAAGTACAAATTAGAGACATGTCATAAAAGATTATTCATCTTGAATGAGTCAACAATGTTTTGCTGCAATTTTTGACCTGAATTTGAGATTTTATTGTTCAAAAATTGAATAATTACCACACCTTTAATATTATGGATAAAAAATAGGGAATTTTATATGGAATTTTCTCGAGACTTAGCATGGGCAAAAGAAGGTCACGGATTTTGACAAAAGAATAAAATAGCGAAGGTGACAAAGCACTGCCTGGGGCCCCCAATCGGGCTTTGGCTCCCATCTGGTCGCGGAGATCGAGGGCAGTAGAAAATAGGAGTCTGGAGTATATATATATTTTTTAAGCATTTCACCCCAAGCAAGGCGGGAGCCACTAGGACGCAAGGGGTTACAGAAAATTTAGAGCAAGATCAGATAGGAGTGATAGAAGAAAAGATGAGGGTAGTGGATAGATCAAGGCAACTGGAGATGTCGATTGACATTACACTTGTATAGCTGGAGATTATAGCTCACAGGGAAACAGGAATAGGGAAGGGAATTCCACAGGCGAGAGGTGCGAGACATGAAGCTATTGGAGTAGAAGAGACGGCTACATTTAGGAGTTTCGACAGTGAAGGGGTGAGAGCGGGATGCCAGCCTCGTATAGCGCTTGAACTCATGACGTCTGGGAACCAGCGAATGCAGCTCCTCGTAGCAATTTCCATGGAAGTATTTATAGAACAGGGAGGCGACGGCGCGTCTGTGAGAAAGTGACTGTAGATGAGACGACAGAGCAGGGCCAACTACATTGCATATGCGCCTCTGGAGCCTATCAAGAACCCCGAGGCAAACAGAATGGGCACCAGACCATATATGGCAGCAATACTCTATGCAAGGGCGAATTGTTGATTTGTAGATCTAGAGGATCGACTCCGGGGAGAAAAACTTTCTGGCGCGGCTCGGGGAGCCAACTTTCCTTGCGGTGGACGAAGCAATTGACTCAATGTATTTATTCCATCTCAGGTCAGCAGTCAACGTGAGACCGAGAAGCCGCAGAGAGTTGCTCTCGAGAAGTTGAGCGTCAGACATTCTAATGGAGGGAAGGGAAGGGAAGGATCTCTGTGGTGATTAATAGAGAGCAGTTTTGTCTTGGAAGCGTTGAAGTTGACCAGCCAATTCATGCCCCAGTTCACAATCGATTGGAGGTCCTTTTCGAGACGCACGGCCAGGTGAGTTTTGTCAGTGAGACTAGATTTGTTTTTGAGGCAGGAATAAATTGTGGTGTCATCCGCGTAGATGCCAACTTGGGAAGTTATGGAGTCAGGAAGGTCATTTATGTAGATAAGGAATAGAGTGGGGCCTAGGATGGAGCCTTGAGGAACACCTGCGTTAGTAGGATAGGAACTGGATGAGAATCCGCTGAGAACGACCTTCAATTCACGGTTTGACAGGAATGATTGTATTAGGTTATATAACCGACCCGTAATGCCATAACCCTGGAACTTGCGAAGAAGGCCGGCATGTCAAACCCTATCAAATGCCTTGGAGATGTCTAGTGCCACGGCACGGGCTTCCCCGTTATTTTGAAGAGCTCGGTAGACAGTTTCAGTGATGGCCGTAAGCACATCAGCTGTAGATCGGGCAAAGCGGAAACCATATTGCTTGTCTGAGAGCAGATTATGGGATGTGAGGTGGTTTAACACCTCGATATTGATTAGGGCTTCAAAGACTTTGCCGGAGAGGGGACAGAGTAGGAGGTAAGAGGTACGGATTAGAAGGGTATGTTAGGAAAATAATGATTGAATCTAGACTTAAACCTGTTAATATTCTAGTAAACGAGGAAGCACCAACTTGGGAGTTGATACCACAAATTAGTGGTTCGTGGGATGAAACATGTTCGAGTGGGACTTAAAACTCGCCAATGTAATACAAAGTCGAATGAAGGTAGTTCGCTACAATGTGCTTAGAATGTTGGGTCTTAGACGTGAAGGTTAGAATTGGTGGAACTAAAGAATGTACAATAGTTCGTTTGAATACTTTCTCTGGAAATAGCGATAGAGTAGCGAGAGTCTTGCAACGTTTCGTCTGATCTACGCACATTTCAAGCAACAAAATTATGCTGATCGATACAACTGACTATAATATACTGCTGTCAGTTTAATAGCCTTTTCTTCGTTTATTGTGAAAAGACTTATTTTACATCTGCACCTATTCGATTTGATTATATATCAAGCGATTACCAACGCCATTTTAGTTGTGCTATGCACTATGGATTACTCAGCCGACAAAATCGACGTGCCAAGACTTGGTAACATAATTTTTTTTCTGCATTTAACTTATATATCAGTCTGGGTCTCTATGTGCCATCTTGAGATTTTCATCCGAGAGTAAAGCAGCAAATATGTATAATGTATATGTGTTTTTTTAATGCTAACGTAATGGTTATATCTATCAGTCTGTCTCTATCCATTTCCCTCTCTCTCTTTCTTACTCAAATCTCTCTCAAATCTGTCTAAAAAAATCAATACTCTATTCATATTTATGTAAAACATTACTATCCATATCTAGTTATATATATATATATATATATATATATATATATATATATATATATATATATATATAGTTTATGCAAACCTAGGTAATTCGCATGGGTAGACCCAAAGAGGATGATATCCAGAGAGCTCAATGTAAGATTCAGAGCAGATATGTTTGAATAAAAACAGACCACTTTAAGGTTCCATGTAATAAGTTATTTCACCACAACAAAGGGGTTGTGGTGAAATAACATTACATGGAACCTTAAAGTGGTCTGTTTTTATTCAAACAAATATATGTATATATATATATATATATATATATATTTTTTTTTTTTTTTTTTTTTTGAACAATAAAAAAATAAAAAAATTGAAATCTTCAGACACACTGGGTTATAGATTAATATTCTTTCGTTTTTTTTATTATTCCATTTAGATTCCTCGACTAGTTTTGGCCGAAATGGCCATCATCGGGAGGAGAAATATTTCTGCTTGCTGCTAGCACTAAACTACAGAAATGAATGTCTTGATGTAGAAAATGAACTTTTGTCTGTAGTTTTCATTTGTTTTTTTTATTTTTTTTATCTTTTGAACATGAATCTTTTAACATTCCTTGCGTTGGTCAAACAGTCTCTTTTAAGTTGTTATTTGAGATAAGAGCTGGATAGATACATGCTGCTATGAATTCTCTGGTCAGTTTGACAGTTTTATTGGACTTGGTGAGAAGATGTGTCTCTGTTTAGTGTTTGTGTGTTATTTGGTTCTTAGGGAGTGAGTGAGTATGATATGTGTAAGCGTGTGTATTGCTGTGGGTGTGTGTTATCATTTGGCTCATTAGGGAGTGAGTGCGTATGATGTGTGTAAGTGTGTATATTCGTGTGGGTGAGTGTATAAGTGTGAGGCCTCCACACCTCCGTAAGCCTGTCTGTCTTGTGTGGGTGAGAAATGCGGGTAGGTTTTGATTTGTTGAGTTATATCTATATATTGTTAAATTTGTGATTTAGCCCGGCTGGATATTTTGTTTTTAGACGTTGTATCCACTTATTTTCATGCGACTCTAAAATCTTTCTAATGTTATCTGCTCTGAACTTTTCTATTCTCTCAATTATAGTGAATTTGGATTGGGTTTTGAAATCGTGTTTTTCCAGGCGGAAATGTTGTTCTACAGGTAATAATTTTTCATGGGGAGTTGACTTAATTCGTTTACGATAATTGTTAATTCTGTAGTGAAAGGGCCATTCAGATTTTCCTACATATTGTTTCTGACATAGTGTGCATTCTAGGAGGTAAATTATGTTATGACTTCTACAGTTAGAATCGTGGTAGATTTTGAAAGTAGATTTAGTGACTGAGCTAGTGAATGAATTCGTGTTTTCAATATGGTTGTAACATAAACTTCTTTTGTTGTTGCATGGTTGGGAAAATCCTGTTGTTTTTGTTCTTAGTTTATTACGGATTACCTTGTCCCCTGAAATGTGGTTACTACCTATGATTTCTTTTAGGTTCTTAGGTTTACGATATGCAAGAAGGCCAGGTTCCTTAAACAGTTTTTTTAGGTCTGGTTTGAGATGTAGTATTTCCCAGCGACGTTTGATTATTTGGGATAGTGGAGACAGTGTGGGGTTGAAAGTGGTTACTAGAGGGATGCGGCTAGATTTATTTTTAATCTTGTACATTAGGGTGTTTTCTCTAGGTGTGGAAATTGCTTTATTTATTTGTTCCCTGATTAGGTGTTGTTTATAGCCACGTGTTGTGAATTCATGCTCCAGATTTTCAATGTGTTTATTTAATTCTTCATTTTTGGAACATATCCTTCTGAGTCTAAGTGCTTGTGAATAGGGAAGGTTCTCTTTGAGGTGTTTAGGGAGGGAAGACTTAAAGTGTAGATAGTTGTGGGTGTCGGTGATTTTAGTGTGTAGTGTCGTTTGTAGTTTCCTGTTTTCATCTATGTAAATGCGGGTGTCTAAAAATGTTACTGATGTCGTGGATTTTTCATAGTCAAACTTAATTGAGTCGTGCACTGTGTTTAGGGTCATAAGGAATTGGGTAAGTTTGTCATCACTACCCGTGTATACAAAGAATATATCATCGATATATCTTGCATAGAATACGCAGTCGCTACCAATGATTGGATAGATATGGGTCCCCTCAAATTTTCCCATATATATATATATATATATATATATATATATATATATATATATAACATATCTCTATCTCTCTCTCGCATTATTTAACAGTGGAAATGGAGTGCTAAAAGTTTTTGTCTTAAATTAGAAAGATGGTCACGCGAATTCCAGCCGCGCTCAACCCGCGAAGGCTCAGAATAAACGCTCCTATTCAAAACAACACAAAAATACAACTTAAACAGTCAAAACATGAGGAAAAACTAACAACACCAAAAACAGAATCCCCTTGAAAATGGCTAAAGAAGTGGCTGAAAGTGCTTGGGACAATGAAAATTATGGAAAATTTCGGTACTCACCTTATTCCTATAAAACGGACAACGTAAAGATGCTGGAAAAACTAAATAAAAAATCATTAAATCTTCCTTGTGTGCCGTATTTAATGAAAGATATTTAAAAGAAAGGTTGTTGCCCAAATATACGTTAATATATATATATATATATTTGTGTAGCAACCTTTCTTTCAAGCATATTTCGTTAAATATGACAGACAAAAAAAAAATTGTATTTAGTTTTCCTAGTATTCTTAATTTTTTCCCTTTGGTGGGAGGAAAAGGTGTGTATTGTCCCAAGCACTTTCGGCCATTTTAGACATTTTCAAGGAGTTTGTTGTTAATTATCGTTAATTTCTTTTCATGATGTCTTTTAAACGTACTTGTGTGATGCCAGTTGTATGATAGCAGCGTTTATTCTGACCCCCGCGAAAGGAACCTGGCTGGAATTCAAGCTGGCGTCTTTCTATTTAAAAAAACAAAACCCTTTTAGCATATTATTTCCGTTGTTAAATGTAGTGAGATTAATATTGAGTCCAAGATGTTTTATATAAAGTGCGACTCTCACAGCGAAATCTTTTACGGGATTTATGAAGGATGATCGTATTATCAACCAGAATTTTCCTTATGGGTTCATGTAGATTGTGGGTGGCAAAAGCTTTTTTATGGCACTTTGATTTGATTTGTTCTATCTAAGCGTGTTCATATCTATCTATGTCGGATAAAATCTATCTATCTATCTATCTATCTATCTATCTATCTATCTATCTATCTATGTTTTAATCATTTCACCCCAAGCAAGGAAATAAAGCTACGAATACGCAAGGGGTTACTAAGTGTTAGAGAATATGAGAAAATTACTATTAAGGTAGGTACCTCCACGAAATGCAAACAAAAGAGCATAGCATGATGAAAAAGACGCCGAACTTGACGAAAACAAAATTTTATCGTCTAATGTTCATATTATTATTAAAGAGGAAAGATCAAAGTATTTTGGGGGTATTTTTTTACATTTTTTAATCGTTCCTAGCACGTCCGAAATTTTCGTTAAAAATATTGTTTTTTTTGTCAAAAAAAAAGGACAGATAATCAATCATTTTCAATCATTTTTTTCGATTTGATAAAAAAGATGAAAATCTGACTTTGATATTCTTTTAAAAATCAATTATCATTTTTTCAAAACTGATTTTAATAAAATCAGAAATTATAATGTTTATTTAAAATATTTTGAACTAAGCTTAACTTAGCTTCTGCGCCGAAAAAATGTAATTTGAAAATAAAACAAAGCAGGTCGTCGCTTGACAGGTGACGAAAGACACATTCATGTCGTTTAGATAACTTACGGGAGGATAATTCTTTCTACGGATGGAAGGAAGTGAAATTATTTAGATTTAAGCGAACAAATTATTTACCTCGTTACTTTTAAGGAAAACTTTCAGCGCTCTAATTTTGCATTTTTTTTTTGTACTTAGCTTTCATCTTTACGTTTACGATGCTTTATGGAAAATATAAAGAAATTAAAAAATAAGACTGTTAAGAGTGAGATTAAATTTCATAAGAAAAAGGTATCTAATTAATTTATAGGTACCTTTCTTATGAAATTTTATCAGAAGTGTACATAAAATACTATAATTTTATGTACATTTATTACATTTTACTGTGTTATTTGTATTTCCATTCATTTTATTATTAATTTTGAGTTTAGCAATAGGTAAATTTCATAAGATGATACTGATAATTATAGGTACCCTTCTCAGTTGAAATTGAAAAATCAAATTAACTTCTCCATACGTGTTTCGCAAAAGTAAAGGCCTTAACTGCGGAGAACAATGCTGAACTCAAATAATGCAACTAAATTGTATTCTGGTTGGTCTTCCGTACTTTATAATTACCGCCCGATTATAAGCACAAAAATTACATTTTTTAATTACTGTGGATCTTCTGATTGGTCCAAACGATACAATTTTCAAAGCGCTAGACAATGACAATTTCATATGGACACTTTGAAAGGTTGACGTTGCTTTTAACTAAAAAAACTTAATATCTAACTTTGTAAAAATCTATTATAATTAAAGAAATAACAAATAATTTCATTAAAAATTCAATCTTCATTGAAAAAATCTTTTGCTTTCAGAAAATATTGTCCATATTCATAAAAACAACTAAAAACAAATAAAAGCATTTGAAATTAAATAATATATTTGTTTTATTGAGTTTTATATGTTACAATTCAGAGCTGATTTTCAGGTACGTTGGCTCCAATTAAAAAAACAAAAACATGATTTGCATTCTTCAAAACCTTGTGCTTTTAACTATTGTAATCACTAAACCCGATGCGCTCGAATTTCTAGAGTTTTTCATAAAATTAGTTATTGGGGTGTTAATAAATATAAAAAAATAATTCTGCCATGACATTAATAAAAAAAAACATATTTATAATAATTTCGATATTCTGTGAATAGTTTCTGAAAGTTTCATTAACATCTGACAATTATTTTTATTTTTGCAAGATTTTCCAAATTAATGTGTGTAATACCAAAAAAAAAACGCGCTAAAAATTATCTGTTATTTACTAGCCCTTGTTGCAACAAAGAGAAATAAGGTTTTTAAATCAAAATTTAGAATATTCTAAAAAGGTGGAAACATTTTTTTTAAATAATTAAAAAAATATTTGGTCTATCCTCTTCATAAAAACATAAGCTTTTAGACGATAAAATTTTGTTTTCATAAAGTTTGGCGTCTTTTTCATCAGACTATGCTCTGTTTTTTAGCGAATTCGTGGAGGTACCTATATTAAGGAGAGAGGACAATAAAAGAAGAAGAATTAAGAAGAGAGAAGATAACGATTGACATTGCTTTTCAATTTTTGACAATCGAAGTTGTTTGGGAAGCAAGATGCCAGAACAGATTTCCACAAGCGAAGAGTGCGATGGAAGAAACTGTTAGCATAAAACTCTATTTTTTTTTTCTTTCTTTATTTTAGTGAATATCCTTTAGGTCGAACAGCGCGTTTCAAAGTCTGTTGTGTGTCGTTATATGATGAGCTTTCCGGATAACGCAAGAATATGTGGAAAAAATTCGCAAGTTCAATTATGGGTATTGTCATCGAAATATCCATCTGGTCTCATGAAATTGGAATCAGTTATGGTGTTTGCCAGGAGACACTAATCCGGGAAATATCCAATACCATATCCTATCATCTCTCTCTCTCTCTCTCTCTCTTCTCTTTCTCTCTCTCTTTTATTTTTCTCTCTCTTTCCCCACTTCTCTCTCTTTCCCTCTCTTTCCCTTTCTTTCTTTCTTTCTTTCTTTCTTTCTTTCTTTCTTTCTTTCTTTCTTTTCCCTTCTCTCTTCCCTCCTTTTCTTTCTCTTTCTCTGTATTCTTCTTTCTCTCTCTTTCTCTCTCTCTTTCTCTCTTTTTATCTATTTCTCTTTCCCTCTCTTTGACTATTTCTCTTTCTTTATCTTTCTCTCCTTTTCTTTTTCTTTCTCTTTCTCTGTATTCTTCTTTCTCTCGTTCTCTTTCTCTCTTTCCCTTTCCCTCTTTCTCTCTCTCTCTCTTTTTATCTATTTCTCTTTCCCTCTTTCTCTCTCTTTGACTATTTCTCTTTCTTTCTCTCTTTCTCTGTCTCTCTTCTTTCTCTATCTCTTTTTATCTTTCTCTCTGTTTTTCTTCCTCTTTCTTCCCCTCGTCTCTCTTTACCATTTCGAGACTAGCTACTTATTTTTTACACAGTAAATATAGAAGTGATGACTACGAGAATATGGTTTCTTTTTTAGATTCTCTTTGCTGTCACCTCTATTAAATACTACTTCATCAAAACATTTACATTTTTCCTAACCGATATCTATCGGAAGCAACCCTAAAAAATAACTTAACGACCACATAAAATAAGAAGAAAAGAAATGAAAAACAAAAATATATTTTTACCAGGTTTGTCAAAAGAGTTGTACCGCTTGCAAAAACAAAACGGGATTGTTTTTGTTTTTTAATTACATTCTTGGTTACCTATTTTCCACTCATGTGATCAGTCACGTGATGCTGCCATTCGCCTTTGCCTTATCTTTAAAACACCGGGTTTTTCTATCAGCAGAATGAAATAATTAGCCAAATGTTAAATCCAGATGTTCTCTGAGAAGGAAATATCCACTTTCAGCTTGCTGGGAAAAGGCTATTTTTGGTTAAACTTGAAGGGACTATTGGTCAGATATCTTAAGCACTTTGTTGTGAAATACATCCAGATTATACCATGTTAAAACATTAGTAACAACTAGCAGTATCTGTGAAAATTCCACGCTTTTCCTATTTTAATTTTCTGATGGATCATAATCCTAAAGTTAATGACTGAAAAAACCACTTGCGAGTGCCACGATTATAAAATATCCGTAGAACCCCCCCTATCGCATCATTAATTATTTGAGCCGAAATCTTTTAACAAAATATTGCAATAACAATCATAAGTATAAATGCAGTTTATTATTTAATGAAGTAAGAGAAAAGATCACAAATTGACTGAAGTAGATGTTAAACGTATTGTCGGAGTTAACTCCTCCTTTAGTTCGTTAACTCTTTCACCAGGGGTCTCTCTTCCCTGGCTATAAATAGTCGCTGACCCTTCGCCTCTTTCTCTTTTTCCTCAGGCTTTCAGCCTTACCACCTCGCAGATGTAAACGCTCACAGATATAGCATTTCCCAAATGCTGGGAACATGCTAAGCACAATACACGTACGTACGAACACTCACCACACACACACACACACACACACACACACATATATATAATATTCACACACACTTTGTCCATTGTGACTGTCCATGTAACTTGTTATTAATATATATATTTGTATACATATATTTATCGGTCTTGTGTTTGTTTTTCTTTGCCTTCTTTGGACTTAATTAAAGTCCAACTTTCTCATGTAGTTGGACCGGCTAGCAGGAAAATCTTAACCCCACATCACAGCCACGGTCTACTACAGTATTGCCACTTCTATATTCACTTTCTTTCTCCTCATTATGTACGCTTTCTTTTTCTTACACGAAAAATAGCGGCTCTAATACATAAAGACGGATTATATATAAGGGTGTTTCATTAAGACGGATCAAAGTCAGTAGTAAATAAATCAGTGTAATTGGTGATATTTTATTTATTTCTCTATTGGATCATGTTATTTAAGCCATGGCATTTAGGTGTGAAAAATAATATTGTCCAAATGTCCACCAAAAACCTTTGATGACGTTTCTGCATAGTTGCTCTTAGATCTCCCCAATATGCTTTATTATCTCATCCTTCAACTGTTGAATTGTTGTTGACTTGTTGGCATAGAGCTTAATTTTGAGATAATTCCAAAGGAAGAAATCTAAAGGCGTCAAGTTGCACGATTGTGGAGGCCAATTGACTTCGTTGTTTCGAGAGATGATGAGACCAGGGAACTTTTTATTCAAATTCTGTTGAACGTCGATTTTCGTAATGGGCTTCGATAACTGAAACACGTTCTTTGATTGAGAATCTTTCTATGGCTGAAATTTCCAAAGACTTAAATTGTTAAATCTGAAAGAAAAATTAAAAAAAAAAAAATCATTAGACGCTTAAACTTAATTCACATTTAAAATCTGTTCAAGTTATTGGAACATCCTTTATATATATATATATATATACACTTTAGGCAATTAATGAGGGTTTCCAATCAGATTTTACTATATGTATATTTACTATATATTTCATATTACTATAAAAGCTATTTTAATGGCTACACTGGTTTCAGGAGGCATACTTATTTATTTACAAACAATGAAAATAATGTCTATCCACCGTGACCATGAGACGATTTAACAAAACTTTTGAAGTTAATATTACTGCTTATAAAATACAGAGATATTTACTCAAATCCGTGTGGGCACCTGCTACAATAACGAATATTATGTATATATATATGTTCATATATATATATATATATATATATATATATATATATATATATATATATGTGTGTGTGTGTGTATGTGTGTGTGTGTGTGTGTGTGAAAACATTGAAATCAGAGGCGACTGACTGTTTCATTCTAGACGAAATAATCAGGCCACATGATTGCATCTAGCAAAAAAAAAGTCTGTCACCTCTGAGTGTTGACTTCAATGTTCACTTTTATATTTACATATGCACTATCTCTGACACTGACCACTTTATCGTATAAATATAGAACGCCTTAAAACTAAAACTAAATTTCTTCATATATATATATATATATTACGAAATGGACAAAGTCCGACAATTTATTTATTAAAGACATTTTTATGTTTAACGTTATAGATACAAGTATTTAAGTAAATGCTCTGTTTATAATAAACAGTATTAAATAACATTTACCGGCCGGAATGTCCGAGAAATTTTCAAAGAACGAATATTTTCTATGAACTATGGACTATCACCGTGGTACAAGGAACCGGACCATAACAAGATCATAAACCGGATTTTTAAACTAAAATTCCTTCAAGGATTATCAACCCTATCAGGACTGAAATTGGAAGGATTAGCAAAGTTATCCCTGATAAAGTCAAAAATCAGATTAAACGGCGACCTGAACTTTTAACGTGGACTTGTACCACAGATGCCATCAATTGGTTCAAAGAGATTAATAGTAAGCTTAACTGGTCTTTCATCAATTTAATATTGTGGACTTTTACCCATTGATTTCCAAAGACCTTTTACCTTAGCTTGATGTTACGCTTGTTCTTATATGAAGGCCAATGCCAACCCAATATATATTCACTGGTACTCTAACCATACTCCATCTGTAATCAAGCATATACCCTTCTCTATAGAATATAGAATAAGCAATAATCCTTCTAACAAAGATGTTTTAATAAGTATCGTAGTGTTTATAATACTGCCTTAAAAAATAGTTGTTACAAATACACAGAAATCAAATATAAAAAAACATGATACGAATGATCAGAGAAAAAAAGACTAGGAGCAGAAAAATCATTTGGTATACATCCCCATTTAACCAAATGGTTAGTACTAACTTAGGGCAGAAGTTCCTCCATTCCCCAGAAATAATCCATTCAGTAAAATATTTAACAGAAATACACTAAAACTAAGCTATAGCTGCGCTGATAATCTGGAAAAAATGATAAAAAAGATAATAGAATTAAAAAATATATATAAAAACCCGAGTAACAATGTTAATTCCAAGGTAACTAATGTCGATAATACTAACAAATATAATTACAAAAATTCTAACCATTGCCCACTGCAAAACAAATGTTTGACCAACTCTCTTGTTTAGCTAAGCACTATTTGTACAATAGAAAATCCGACTGTTGAAAAATTTTATATAGGGAGTACTAAGAATTCTTTTAAAACTAGGTGGTACCAACATGTCTTATCTTTCATCAACAGCACTTATAAAAATACGACATCTCTTTCCAAATATTTTTGGAATTTAAAAGTGGTTAATAAAACTCCTAGGGTTAAATGGAAAGTATTTTTTTTTTAAAGCTAGAAATTGTAAATCCTTAAATGAACCTTGCTTCTTATGCTTACACGAGAAATTAGAAATTTTTAGATTTGCTGATAAAAATACTCTATTAAACCAAAGAAGTGAATTAATTGTAAATTGTATGCATAATTTACCTTTCACCTTACAGTATGGTTAAACTTTTAATTTGGTAGTACTATTTCATATGGTCATAATTAGCATGGAAATTGCAGTGCACATTAAATGATTTATGATTGATTTATTTTGTTTATATAAATTTAATATAGTTATGTATTGCTGTTTAGTCAGCCTTATTAACATCTTATATGAATGTTACACATTTTCTATTTTTAAAAACTTAAGTTGCATTTACTGGTTTCTTAAAGAAGCCTTTATATTATCAACTACAAAAATATATGTTACAATATCCATACGTTTGATTATCTTTCTACTACTTCCCTTAGCTTCGTATAAAAATTTGAACAAGTTATATTAGTTTCGTAATTATGATACAAGGTTGCCACTCGTTTATAGTTTGTATAAATTTTTTGTCTGACACTTATGACCTTGTCTAGGACTCTTTTCCCAGACCACATTTTTCCATTATTAAATTCCCCTTACTTTTTTTTTTAGGTTAATTTTGAATTTAGCGTAGGTCTGACATTTAATTGGTTAATCAGATTTATTATCAGGTATTCCCTTTTTTTTCGAAAAAAAGAGAGAGTAGTCCGTAGTATCTTAATAATCTCCATCCTTCTTTAAAATATATACTGGAGGTAGAAGAGAATAATCAGTTACCTTTCCTGGATGTATTGGTAGAAAGAATACCTTTGGGCTTTCTTACCAGTGTCTATCATAAACACACTTTTTTCTGGGCTTTACCTTACTTGGGACTCAGTACTAAAAAAAACGTAATAATAATAATAATTATAATAATAATAATATTAATAATAATAATAATAATAATAGCAATAATAATAATAACGTACCCATCAATGGTTATATAGTGTAGTGTTAAAAGTTGAAACCCAAGGTTTTATTCTTACTCCACAGGACCAGTGATTGCTCATCAGAAATTAGCAAGCACACCTACTAAAATATTGTGTTGACCCCAAATGCAGATTCTGTGATAAATATCCAGAAACAACTGATCATCTTGGATCAGGTTGCACAGTTTTAGCACCAACTATATAAAACACAGCATGATAGAGTGGGCACTGGCAAATTTTACGGAAGGGGAATTGCAAGAAACAGGTAAGAACATTACCCAGACCCGGTTACAGAGATAGGAGCTGTAACAATTTTATGGGACTTTACAATAAACACAGACAGACAATCAAAGCTAATTGCCCAGACATCGTGATCAAAGACTATAAGAACATAATATGCTTTCTTATGGACATGGCAGTCTCTGCAGATTGTAATATATCTTTGAAAATTTTCAAAAATCTCTCAGAATACAATTATCTTGAAATGGAAATCTAAAAAATGTGGCACATGCGGACATAATTCCAGTTCTAGCTGGGTGTCTGGGATTGATTGGTTATGGTTCCGATAGACTCACTGAAGGGATTTTCTAGTAGGCCATGCTTTAAATAAATACAAAACATTGTATGCACAAGTACAGCGTACACATTATGAAGAGTTTTGTCTATGTAAAATGTGTGTAATATCAGTTTTTTTTTTTTACAAAAATGATCATTGGAAAATGTCACGAAGCCATTTTTGACTTTAGGTCTCTGCTTTCCCGGAAGGAAATGTGTAATCAACAGAAACCAAAGGAAATAATAATAATAATAATAATAATAATAATAATAATAATAATAATAATAACTTTACACTACACACAGACAGAGCAATCAAAGCTAATCGCCAAGACATAAGGATCAAAGAACATAAACATACAATGTGTTTTCTTAGTGACATGGCAGTCTCCGCAGATTTTAATTTATCTTTTAAGATCTTTAAAAAACTATCAAAATACAAGGATCTTGAAGGAGAATTCTAAAAAATGTGGTAAATGTAGACATCAATAATTCCAGTTGTGTTTGGGGTCCTGGTATTGATTAGAAAGGTTTCTGAGAGACTCACTGAAGGGATGCCTAATAGTCCATGCCTTAAAGAAATACAAAAATGTTTAGTGAAAATGTCATGATGTCCTTTCTGATTGGGACTCGGAAGGAAATGAGTAAGCGACAGAAATCAAAGGAATAATAATAATAATAATAATAATAATAATAATAATAATAATAATAATAATAATAATAATAATATTAGGTTGGTGCAAAAATAATGATGTAATAATGTCGTTTTTTGACGTTAAAAAATACGTCAAAAAACGACATTATTACGTCATTATTTTTGCACCAACATAATAATAATAATAATAATAATAATAATAATAATAATAATATGGCATCGTGCCAAATACACCATTTAATATTGGTCAGAAGCTAAACTTTAGAAAAATGTGAAATAGAAAGGTTAGGATCATACTCGTAATAGTTGGCACACTTGGAAGCGAGCCAAAAATACTTGAATCGTGATTGTCTGAGTTGGAAATCTGAGAAAGAAATGTAACTTTATAGACCGCAGTAGTGATGAGCTTTAAAGGATACCCAGAAAGGCGCTGGAACTTTGAGGTGACTTGCTTCCCATGAACCTCCAGCGGTAGTCGCTAAATATATAGTGTGTGCATGCAATACATAAAACAATATTAACAACAACAACAACAACAACAACAACGACGACGACGACAACAACAACAACAAAAACAACAAATGCCCTGATGTTACATTTCAACTCTTAAAACGCAGCGAGATAATTACATGTGCAAATTACTAACGTCTCCCCACCCAGGTAAATGAATAAAATGACTGGAGAGATCCGTAAGATTTATACTAAAATATTTGAGTAGTAGTAGTAGTAGTAGTAATAAAAAAATATTCATGTTGAGGTACGGATTGACGAATCGGAGCGCCGAGTTCGAAGTCCAGTCGAGTTCATTACATTTACTTACTGTTGTAGTTGGAGCCCTAGGACATGTTGGAAAAGATACCAGTAGACTAATTGAAGGGATTCCTGGAAGTCCATGCCTCAAGGAGATACAAAAAATTGTTCTGACAAGTACAGCTCACACTTTACGAAGGGCCTTATCTATGTAATTTCTTTTTTTTTTTTTTGTCAGTGGAAAGTGTCATGATGCCATTTCTAACCTTAGGTTCCTGGGCGGGACTTGGAAAAAAATGTGTAAACGCCAGAAATCAAAGAAAATAAATAATAATAATAATAATAATAATGAGATAGGCATGGCCATAAAAAACAGCTTAACATTTTTTATAAAGAAATATCTCAGCGAAAGAATTTGACAAATTTTCAAAATATAAAGACCTAAGAATGCGGCATTTAAACACAACCATTATTCCGGTAATAATATAATCACTAGAAATGATTTAAAAGAATACACACAAAGAAAATCTCAGGAAAGCCATCCCTATTTGAGATACAAAAGGTTGTACTCATGAGATTCTCTTACTTTCTCAGTGTAATATGTTCAATGATTTTCTAAGAAAACATTCCTTTTACTCAACTCTGAGATAATAAAAATAGTAAAGGATTGTATAAAATAGCAAAACATTCAGAAAAAACTGAAGTTAATAATAATAATAATAATAATAATGGAGTTTCAAGTGATTGAAGAAATGCAAGTAAAACATAATACATCGCAGCTGTTTAAAAAAGAATGCAACGACAAATGCAACCGACCAGATACAGAAACGATGGCTTCACGGTCAATACTCTGCTCGTACCAAACAAGCTGATGTAGACAAACCTCGTACCATTCAATGGCTACGTAGTGCAGGATTAAAAGCTGAAACTGAATGTTTTATTCTTGCTGCACAAGTGCTTGCTAACTAGAAATTATCAAGCAAGCATACTGAAAAAAATTCCAAAATTCAGATTCTGTGATAAATATCCAGAAACAATTAACCATCTTGTATCAGGGTGCGCGATATTGGCACTCACTGAATATAAAGCTAGGCATGATAGATTGGGCCAATATCTACACTGGAAAATTTGCAACGCTCCGGAAGGAAATTACAAGAAATTTGTCTATATTTCTGAGATGAGGTATTATGTGCATTATTTACATTATTCGGACTATTGTCCTCATCTTTGTCGCCACATTTATTACAACGTCTCGGCCGTTGTACGCTCCGGCCTTCTTCAGGTGGTTGGAATGTCGCTCACTTGGGTAGACTGTTCTAGTTCCACGTGCCATGTTTGATGTGTCCTCAAGGACACATGGCACAGTGGATAAAGGCGTTGGTTAGATCCAGTGTCAAACCCAAAGAGTGTGAGTTCAATACCAGGTTAAGGCAGTGGAGAACCTTCAGAGGGAAATTAACAGAAGATAACTGATAACTGACATCCATCAAACATGACACGTGGAACTAGAACAGTCTACCCCAGTGAGCGAAATAAAGGGTTCATTTCGAAATTCCAACCACCTGAAGAAGGCCGGAGCGTACAACGGCCAAAACGTTGTAATAAATATGGCGACAAAGATGAGGACAATAGTCCGACTAATGTAAATAATGGACAAGAAATTTGTATGAACACCACGCAGGTCCCGGTTACGTAAATAGGATCTGTAAGAATTTTATGGGACTTTACAAGACACACAGATGGAATAATCAAAGCTGATCGTCAAGACATCGCGATTAAAGATTAAAAAAGCACAATGTGCTTTCTTATTGACATGTCAGCTTCTGCAGATTATAGTTTTTCTTGGAAGCTCTTCAAAATCTATCAAAATACAAGATCTTGAAGTGGAAATCGGGGCACATGAGGACATCAATAATTCAAGTTGTAGTTGGAGCCCTCGGATTGATTTGAAAAGTTTCCGATATACTCTTTGGCGGAATTTCTGATAGCCCATGCCTTAAAGAAACAACAAATTGTTCTCACAAGTACAGCTCACACCTTACGAAGGGCGTTATCTATGTAAAATATGTGACCTCTTAGTAAAAATATTATGATACGATTTTTGAACTTAGGTCATTGGTTGGCCTCCGGAAGGAAATGTGTTTACAACAGAAATCAAAGAAAATAATAATAATAATAATAATAATAATAATAATAATAATAACATTAAATTGTCAAATTCACTTTCACTCAGCTGCCTACTGATCAACAGTAGTTTCGAATTCAAGTCACAGAATGGCAAACTGGATCACCTATTCTATATTGATAATCTTAAAACGTTATTTCCTATTCTATATTGATGATCTTAAAACTAGAATAACAGATTCAAATCCTCCGAAATAAGAAAAATCATTATCAAAAATACCAAAATCCTGTACAAAAACAACTGCAAAAAAAACAAAAAACGTTTAGAAATTCTTGAAGCTATCACAATTCAAAACCAAAAACCAAAAACCCAACATAAATAAAATAGGATTTAATATTGGCAGAAACATCTTAAATATATTTAATAACTAATCCTCTAAATAATAGATACCAGCCCCCTACCAACTGCCAATGAACTAATCCAAAAACATTGTCTGAATACCCAAAAATATTAAAAAAGCAACCTAATTCAACAGCAAGCGCTCGGCAAAAAACAAAGGACTGGGGTCTTTTTTCAACAACTTAGACCCAAATATAAAGAAACTTGCGAGAACGCAAGAAAAAACTGAAAGAAAGATTATTAAACAGTAAAGTTCCGTAGTCTTTAATAACACATGCTTCAATATATATATATATATATATATGTATATATATATATATATATATATATATATATATATATATATATATAAATTTTCTAATATTTATTTTCTCCCGCGTCATTTTGTTAGTGTGTTGCTGACTTAGTCATTAGCGACACCAACAAGAAAAAGAACAACAACATTTATAATAATAATAATAAACGCAACAATATAAAATCGTGTATTTTCAAAACGTTCAAGTGCAAATTTTCTCTCAAACACATTCTCTCTCTCTCTCTCTATTTTTCGCTCTCATTGATCTTTTTGTTCGTCCTCTCTTTCTCTCTCCCATTGATTTTTTTCTTTTCCAATTTTTATCTCTCTCCTTACGAGTGAGGCAGAAAATAATTTCCCGGCTGTCACCTGGCTCCGTGACAGAACCCGCGACCAGGTCCTGCTTCAGAAAGTCAATATGAAAGATGGTGCCAGCCTTTTCGCAAAGCTTGACTACTACCGTTACTAAAAATAGAACAGCAACAGCTGCAATTAACTGAGACCTTTTATATGAGAGCTTTTCACAGCTATCACCAGAATTATCTGATCTACGCAATTGGTATTATTAACAATGTACTACAACAGACTGGTATACGCGTAAGTGTGACTAATTTGACGAATTATGTCAATGGCAAATTTTATCATTAACCCTAATCTCTTTAACTGCCATAATTTCTAGTAGCATCACTATTATTTTAAATTTGTAATGGCTTTGGCCCTTCGGCGACCATCATTCTTCAAGGCTTCTTTATTATCTGTTAATTGCCATAGCTTCTTGCGAAAGATAACGGAACAATATCCCGGCAGGATGTAAAAGTAGGGGGTCCAAACGCGTACTCCCGGGTTAGGTTAAAAAATAACCCAGGTTGCAGTGGCGTCGGCTGTTCCCTCAATACTTTTTCAGTTGCGCTCTGTCTGAAAACAGAAACACAATTAAGAGATAAAATGTAGTTTGTCTACCCGAAGGTAGATACTATACATCGATATAAGCCCGAAGGTCAGGCAGTAAAAAAAAGAAAAAGAAGCGTAACTCGAGTAGCTCTTGATTCTAGGTCAACGAATCCCGAATATTTCCTTAAAAGGAAACGGCTGATATTACCATTACCATTAGAGATAAAACGAACATATACTACCCTTTGATCCCAGCGCGCTGGCTGTGGAGTGAAGAAAAGCGTAAAACGAGAGTCACTGGCTGCTTTGTGAGTGTTTCCTCATTAGGAAACGGCTAATATTACTATTACCATCTATAATTCTCAAAATGTGTGTGTGTGTGTGTGTGTGTATGTGTGATTGGATGTTGATTATGCTTTTCCACAGTTGTCATCCGATATTGATGAAAGTTTTTTTGTTTGATAGATAATTCTTCAGTGCCGGTTTTGAGTCCAAAGAGTTGGTGACAATGGCTCTCCACTACTTCCTGTCCATTATAACTCTCAGCAACGTTTTACTATTTACTATCTGTTCTCGGATATATATCTTTCATAAAAACTTTGATAAAAATAAATAGTTTAAAATATTACAATAATATTATTTATTATTATACAGTTCCCTATTCATGGCACCCCCCCCATTCAAATTGTTAACCCCTCCCCGATTTGGCGATGTGCCTCAGTTGCAACCAGTTGTTGTTACTAATATTGATTTTCGGGTGGGTTGACTTTAAACTGCTCCAATTGAACGGCAAAAATTCCCAGTAATGAAAGACGCGGTCGAAGATGGGTTATACTGCTAGTTAGAGATAAGACGAACAGATACTACTCTTTGATCCCGGCCCGATGGCTTCACTGGCTGCTTTGTTAACGAATGCTGAATATTTCCTCATGAGGAAACGGCTAATATAATCATGACCATTACCATTCACACGTCAGTGGGTGTCTAGATATTTTCCAAGTGCCGTGTCTTTTTAAACAAAAGGATTATTCAAGAATGAACAAAAACATAAACGACTACAGTAAACTATTAACAATTATGGCTTATTATTTATTATTTATCCTCGGTAAAATTTTCTCAGTTTTCTTCAATGTCAGTAAACCTCTTTCTTAGTGGCTTTATAGCCTTCATTGGATTGAAATGATTAAAAACAATTGTAAAATAATAATCATCATAATATATCGTCATCTACAGACAGACTGCTTCGTTGTATCACAGCTCATCAGTGTGGCTAGACATCCAATTGCCTCAATCCGGGATCGAAATCCGACTGATTTTACCCTTGAGCTATCAGCCCCCGGTAGAGAGGAAGGCGAATTTTTACGTATCTATTCTTCGAATAAACACGCCAATGACAGATTGGTCTCAATTCAGGGAAGAGCTTTGCCGTCTTAGCTGTAGTAGTCAATGTTTAAAAATTCGCGCCTTTTCTCCAGAGTGTTCGACCAGAATAGAATTTTCCGGAAGCGTATATAATAATAATAATAATAATAATAATGTGTTAATCCGAATTGCAGATTCTGTAATAAATGTCCAGAAACAATTGACCCTCTTGTATCAAGTTACACAGTGTTAGCACCGACTGAATATAAAACTCGGCATTACAGAGTAGGCCAATATCTGCACTGGAAAATATGCAACTTTTACGGGAGGGAAACTACAATCACCCAGGCTCGGTTACAGTAATAGGGCCTGTAACAATTTTATGGGACTTTACAATACCCAAAGACGGAACAACGAAAGCTATTCGCTTACACACCGTGTTCAAACACCACAAGATTAGAATGTGCCTTTTTATTGACGTATTTGTTAGTATATGCAAACAAAAACCTCTATATAAAAGAAATGTTATAATTATTATTACTAATATTATTACTCTCGTGGAAAATAGCTTAGCTCTTATGTTGTCCCTAGTTGCATCTGTCCAAGACAGTCTTTCAAGTGATGATTTAGTAGTTGTAAAATTCATAAAGTGAATTTTATCAGGAGCACCACCAACCTGATCCGAAGATTAAAGGAAATAACAGATACGCGAGTTGTTAAAAGGTTTCTGTAGACTTTTGAGAGCAGAGAACGAATTATAAAAGTTAATTTTGATAAGAAAAAAAAAAAAAAATCAGGAAAAGGATTTACTAGTCAAACTCTGCTCAGTTTGTTTTTTACAGCCTCCTTTAAAAACAAGCGGATTATTTTATTTCTGATGCTATTATTATTAAAATCAATAGAAACAGTCAGGCCACATTAGTATCACAAAAGCACAGTTTTTTCTTCTCTTGTCTGCTGGCCTTGTTTCTTTATTGATGTATCTTTTGCAAGTTGTCAGTAAAAACGTGTGAACAATCATTCTTTTCATCCTATTATAATTGTGTTGGTCCCTCTCTTCATTTGTTCACACGACCGTTACTCCCTGCCAATGCCACATAAATAATGGACTATTCCGTTTTGATCGCGTGGAAAGAGGGGAAAAGACACTACTAAGTTTCAGTGAGAAATTGAAAGAAAGAAAGAACAGAAGATAGAAATGGGGGAGAGAGAGAGAGAGAGAGAGAGAATCCGATTAAGCTGATGAAAACAGATACTACACATTGATCTTATTATTTGCTTGCATCAAAATGTACCATAAGGACTAAAAAATGATTAGTGACTAAAGTGCCATGCTTGTTCAGCTCTCGTTCGGATGTGGTGGGTCCGTTTGACGGAGCAGGCTCAAAGGACCGGGTGAACGCCGCATCTGGTACAGGGTAGGTAGGATTGAGCGATAATAAAGATGAGGACATTCATCAGAATGTAAATAATAATGATAACTCCTCATTCCAGAGATTCAGTTCGAAATTTACTGAAGGTTACCCTGATCGACAAACACCTGATAAAATTTGGAGGGTACAACAGCCGGAATGTTGTGATATTATGAACAAAGATGAGAACAATATCCCGAATGTAATTAATAATAACTCCTAATCCCAGAGATTATGACAGAAGCTAATCAGGTGATGATAAGAAGAAAGATGAGGACATTAATCCAGATATAAATGATGTAAATAATAACTCCTCATCCTAGATATTCAGACCCAAAGATCTGCAATCTAAAAAGGACACTCCCCCCCCTCCATTTTAGGGTAATTTCTGAAGGTTTCATGTAGAAATTGGGACCAAAGATCGACAGGATTGGCGGATTAAAGATATTAGAATATTGACATTTGTACTAATTACAATTCCACAATGAACCCTCTGAGAATTGGAAGATTGTAAATGACATTTTCTACATAGTGAAAATTATGGTTACCAAACCCGCTGAAATGAAAATTGTTATATCTCGTGTAAGATATAATAAACAAAGTAACCCGAGTGTAGGTTTTCAATAATAGATTTATAATCGGATGTATGTGTGACAAGTACAGAGACAGAGTCGAGAGTATCCTAACCTCAATAGGTGTTAACAAACGAAGTCCCCCTGACTGTCCCCTGTGGTCGTACTTAATCGGCAACCAGTCTGTCCATTATCGTGAATGGGGAAGTTGGGTTATATCATCACAACAAAAATTTAGCTAAACAATTTTTCTCGCAAGAATCTATCTTAACGTATTTATAAATCTACCATTCATCCTTGCTTTGAATATTACTGTCACATCTTGTCTAGTGTTCCTGCTATATATCTAGAGATTCTTGATAAAATCCAAAGAAGAGTCTGCAATATTATTGGTCTTGACCTAGCTTCTCGGCATTAGTCACTTTCCCACCGTCGTAGCGTAGCTTCCCTCTGGCTTTTCTTGAGTTGCCATTACGATCACCAGACCTAACACCACCAGATATTTTCTTGTGGGCTGTACTGAAAGATCTTGTTTACAGGCTTTTGTGATGTTTGATGCTCACTCGTTTTAACTTTCGTTAGGCCAACGAATGTTCAGTATCACTTCCGAAATTCTCGTTGTAGACGAGACTTTGTAAATGCAGATATTGGTAGTAGTAACGCCTTCAAATAATACTAGAACTAGTAATGCTTGTTCAAATAGTAATCGCCGAATAGTAATTCGTATAATGATCAGTATAGAAAAATAGTATAGTGTATAGTATAGAGAATAGTGATGATATTTATTGCACATAATGTACAAATGTGGCACAAGGCCAAAAGGGGGAATGGTGAAAAGGACGGTCTTCTGTCTTACCGTAAAACTAAGCTAACTACAAACAATGACCCAAACATACAAACATTATTTCTTTCACCAAAACAACGTATTCTTACTTACTGTTACGGTCCGGTTGCTTGTACCACGGTGATAGTCCAAGGTAGAACCAATAAAGATGAACGCGAACACAGGTATGGAATAACACAGATATATTACAAACAGGAATATATACAGAGAAGTAGAAGTGTTAGTATGAACAATCAGGTTTAGTAGAGAGAACAATGTAGTCTCGACCAGTATCACTATTCCAATGTCTTGCAGTAAGTGTCTGAACGCGAATCTGTTTCGGACAGCCTCTGACTCGACTCTTGACTCGACTCTTGACTCGACTTGAACTACTGACTCCACTTGAACTACTGATGATATTCAGTCACCCCCCACGAGGGTGTCATGTGGCACAAGGCCTTTTTAACGTGGCATCTCCGAGCCCGTGGGCTCGGCCCAAAATATGCCCATTGAACCCGTATAAACGGGTTCAGGGCCAGTTTATCTCCCCGAAAGAGACTCCGCCCTTCGGCGTAGCCTCCTTCGGTTTCCTCCCCACCCGAAGGCAGAGAGTTCAACCGAACAGTCGGTCAGGACATGAACGACTGATGATATTCAATCACCCCCCACACGAGGGCGTCATGTGGCACAAGGCCTTTTTAACGTGGGTTCTCCGAGCCCGTGGGCTCGGGCAAAAATATGCCCATTGAACCCGAATAAACGGGTTCAGGGTCGGTTTACGTCCCCGAAAGAGAGTTCGCCCTTCGGCGTAGCCTCTTTCGGGTTCCTCCCTGCCCGAAGGCAGAGAGTTCAACCGATCTGTCGTTCAAGAGTTGAGCGACTGATTCCTTGCCTACTCCTGAGGCGCAGTATTTATTAAGTATGGAATAATCCATTATTAGTATTATGGGTAAGATCCCATAACACTTACCATTCTTACCTCATCCACCATAATAACCCCAGAATCTTTATGAAGTCCTAACTAGTCCCCATATGTACAATTTATTTTCTGTGGAGGCAGGGGGAAAATAACAATTTTAAAATCTATTAACCCCAAAATAGAGAATAGTGATCACTTAGACGTCACGCTAATCCCCATTTATATGTTACCTTTACGACCACGTAATCTACTTATTTAATAATGGAATTGTTCGTGTTTGCTCACTGGTGATCTGTGTTCAAACTACGGTCTCGGCAATTATACTTTATCCCTAAACAACGAAAACAATTCCGGAGTTAAATACAAGTAATTTCTGATAATTTTTCTGAAATTAATGTGGAAATATTGCCAAATGGATTGTAGAAATGCTGTTGATTTGGTGTTCTATTGAACATGAAAGGGAGCATTTTGAACATGTTAAGTAGTTCGTTTGGCACAACAAATCCAGTTTGGATGTGACAATAATTATAAATTTTCTTAAACTACAGTAGTTTATTTTTGTTCAATGAAAGTTAAATAAAAAAGTTACCTTTACCGCACCCTGTGTTAAAACAAACGAAATGGAACGATTGACATAAACAAAACTGAAAAATACAAAGACAAAACTCACTATAAAGAAATAAATTGAAAAATGTGACAAAAAATGGCTGACCAATTCCGCTCCTCGTTCTTCAGAGCTCAATCGAGAACAAAACACAAATAGTTACACAACGACTAAAAAATAGAGAAATAAAATACTACCAGGGAACCATTGATGGTTTTTAATCTTATTGGTTGGGCATGGCAATGACGTCATACGCTTCGCAAGGCCCACGGACCCTTCTCAGGAAATGTGTTTGCTATTACTGAGCCCAAAACATTAGCGGTTGGCTAGCAAAATGAATCATTTGTATAACTAACGCCGCTCAGCTCACCGTCCCGACTACTTCGTGGGGGAGCATATTACTTCATGCCCAGACGTCCCGGGGTTCGCACCAGCTCTGCTCTGGCAGGATATCCATTTGCTTTCTTTTTACAGAGACAATACACTAGACCTCGTTTCTTTCACAGAGCCGCTAGCGTTACCAGTTGTGGTAGACAGCTCAGTCTGCATTTCGTTTCTGCTACAATCACATTTATACACATCAACCGTTTCTGCTTACAGAGGAAAGGTTGCTTAGACTTTAAATGGATTCAGGCAAACTCAATATTACCCTTAGTAACGTCTGTAAGCAGAAGACTGAAGCATAAAAATCTTTAAATAACCATTTAAGCAAGTTGAATTCTAATTCTTGCACAAAAATTTAGCGACCCGAGTCCTAATCAAAATCCTAAGTTGCTTGTTAAAAAGAAACCGTGTATACTTTTATTCTATGTTATTATGAGTTAATGTTAATCTTTTATGCTTAATTTACAAATAAGACTATCATATGTATGCTAACCTTAAAATGCCACGTTCTTTCAAGACGTAGGAGATCATGATTCTCCACAGAATCCTTTCTCTTTATTATGTATGAATTGCCATGTATTCTTGTGAAAGATATTGAAGTGGTTCCCTTTGATTTCTCTACGGTTTGGAATTCAGAGTTTTCCTTCGCTTAGACTGGTTGCCACCTACAGACATAGGGACCAATCTAGTCTGCATGACTGGGGATAGAAAAGGGCGTTTGTGCGAAAGTGAGAACAGGAATTTGAACTTAGTTCTCTGATTCCACTTTTCATTACACTAGCCACACATTCGTTCATGGCTATGTTAGGCGCAGAATAAAAAAAAAAAAGTGAGTACAAGATTCTGTTATATACACGGTTTCATGCATCCGCTGTCTAGAGTTCTCGGAACATCCCCGTGGATAAGAAGAGACTATTGTATTTATTAGTTTAGCTGACTTTACCAGATGAGCTACATCTCTGTTTATGGTGACTGTGCGTATGCAGAGCTTCCTTTGTTTTTGAAATGTATAAAAAATGACGGGGAGAAAAAAGTGTTGGCAGGTTTTACACTTGATTTTGTAGAAGTATGACAAATAAAATGAAATAAAAATATTTTTAAATCCCCTGAAAATTATCATCTACTTATCATCTCCTTAAAATCTCATTAATATTAACACTGGCATTCTTAAGGACAGGTCAATCAGCTGACTTCGTTTCTAAAACCAGATCCTTGGATAAGCAAAACAAAAGATCAAAAACTCTGTACCAGACGAAAGACAATCCTACCACACTTACCGCACTAAATGTCAGATTCCTCTACAATTTTGTCGGAAAGCAGGACGGGCTGGTCTACTCCACTTTAATTACCAAAGAACTAATCAGGACGAGTGCCTACTACAAAGAAGGAGAGGGCTCTTTCTCTCCCTGTTCTAATGTACCGCGAACTACGAACTCTGTCTTACAAGAAGGATATAAGTTTCCATTTACATACAAAAGAAAATCATAAAAAAACAACGTTCGCTAAGCGTTCATTTATTTTTAATGTAAAAACCCACATTCAAAACAAACAGCCACAAGGTGAAAACATCTTGCTAGGGAAAGAGATGTTGGTCGTAAAAATAAGAAAGGCAAAGACTTTTGAAGAAAGAAAAAGAGAATGAAAAAAAAGAAAAATGAAGTAAAACTTTAATAAAGTATGGAAGAGGTAAACACAGAAGCGGAAAGAGAAGATGCAAAAGAAGAAAGAGAAAACCGAAAATATTTTTTTAATCATTTCCCCACAAGCAAAGTCAATAAAGCTACTAAATCGAAAGGGGTTACTGAGTGTGAGAATAATAAAAAAAGATTATTAAGGAGAGAGAACAATAAAAAAGCAAGAAATAAGAAGACTGAAGATAACGATTGACGTTGCTTTTAAAGATTTTGAAGATCAAACTTGAGTTGAAAGAAAGAAACCGGAAGAGAGTTTCCTAAGCGAGAAGTGCGATAGAAGAAACTGTTAGCATAGAACTTACGGTTACATCTAGCCATTTTAACTAGAAGATGATGAGGCATTGTCGACATTCTAGTAAAATATTAAAAATAGATATAGTAATAAGATTAGAGAAGGATAAAACAGATGTTGAGTGAGGGAATAAAAAATAAAACATTGAAAGAAAGAATAAAATTAAGGATTAAAAAGAAGTAGAAAATAAATTAAGAGGAAGGAATAGGAGAAAAAAAAAGGTAAAAAAAAAATAAAGAAAAGAAATTAAAAAATAAATAAAGTGATACCTTGCCGTGGAGTAGTGTTTAACAAACCTGCCTCATGTGTCATTATGACTACACAATCTTTCTCTTTATGTGCCGTGTCCTTTCAGGACGTAGGTGATCATGGCTCTCCACTTCCCCTTATCCCTTGTAGCTGTCAATAAATTTCGTGCCTCTGTCACTACTCCCAGATTACATTCTGTCATCCACTTGCTCAAGCCCGCCAGGTATGTTATGTATTTCTTTCCCTCTATTCGACCTTTGAGTATCAGATTCTCCAACAATAGAGTTCCATTTTCACTGAATTTCTCACTATTATGGTTTGTCTCATTAAACGGAACTTCGTAAATATTTAGGGAAGAGAGAAATTTAAAAACAAGAGATGAAAAACGAATAAAAACCGAATTAATTAAACAGAGTAAAAAGGGCAATAAAAACAAATAAATACAGTAAGAGCAGAATGTAGGGGTTGATGAGTTTAGAAAAAGAGAAGGATCCGCCAGCTGTTGAATATCGACTTTATATTCGTGGGCTAACAAGTCGACCCACTCCGCCTTCAGTTCTCACACTACCTTTCTTTGTTTTTACACCGGCCATCACCTCATTATTTCTCTTTCTCTCTCTCTCTGTCTGTGACTCAAACACACACAAGAGAGAGAGAGAGAGAGAGAGAGAGAGAGAGAGAGAGAGAGAGAGAGAGAGAGCACACACAAAGGAGCGCGTGCGGAGGCACGCTCCCAACTTCCTCTTGCCATCTTAATACTTTCTAGCAGCCGCGGTAGCGGCGGTGGAGATGGCTCCGCCCACTCCCTTTCTTTCTTGCCGTAACGTGCTTGCTTTGGCTTCTTTTTGCGGCAGAAGTGGGGAGAAAGGAATCGGAGGACGCTATCGCAAAACCAAAGTTACTTCAACCAAATTGCACTCATCATTACCAGTACCATTTTTTACCGTTAGAATAATTAGTCATTCTTATTTTTATTAATCTAGTGTTTTCTTTGGCTGCAACGAGTTTGCGCTTGTCTTAATAATACAATTTTAAAATCTTTGACACGAAGGCGCACGTTCGATAAAAGAAAGAAAGAAAGAAAGAAAGAAAGAAAGACGCTGTTCTAGCTAATCGACTTACATATTGTTATTCTTAAACAAAAGATTTTTTCAAGAATAAACAACTACAAAACAACAACAACAATAAAATATTATTAACGAATATGGCTGCTGTTCTAATTCAAATGCTTTCTTTTACCTGACCAAAAATTAAAAAAGAAAGATAATAAAAAAAATAAAAAAAATAAATAAAATAAATAAACAAATAAATAGAATAAAATAAACAACAACAACAATAAAAAGAAAACACCCAGCAATAAACGTAGGAACAATTTTGATAGCATCGCTCGGATAAAAAATTATTTTACCTGAAAAAAAAAAAAAAAAAAAAAAGAAAAGAAAAAAAAGAAGATACAAAAAAAATCATAATAATTTCGGGATATGTCATTTGTTCACGTGATAGGAGTGAAAAAAAGAGAGATACATCAGTGATAAATTCTATTCTTACCTGTCTTGGATTTATTAAGGAATTTTACCTACACATAACAAAGGTATGTACAAAGGCGTCTGGGAAAATTTACTGTTGGTTTGTAATCTTTTCTAAACACATTTTGTTCCGTCCATGGACAATGCTGTTCAAGGATTTTATAACCAGATCTATCTTAGTATGGCACAAGACCATAAGTATGGAGTACCTAGTGAGAATCGAAATCAGTATAGTAATAATGGAGTGTACAACAACTTTTCAACCCATTATATCGAAGTCAGATAACCTAGCTATTTAGTAAAATTAATTTAGTAAAATTAATTTAGTCTGGCACAAGGTTACCGTTATAGGATACACATAAGGTTTAAGCTTATTTCATTACGAGGCATGTTTGCAAAGCATTGCGTACTGGTAAGCGCATCTATCTATCTATCTATCTATCTATTTGTACATATCTATCTATCATATCTATCTGTATATCATATCATTATCTATCTATCTATCTATCTATCTATCTATCTATCTATTTATACATATCTATTTCTACATATCTATCTATCTATCTATCTATCTATCTATCTATCTATCTATTTCTACATATTTATCTATCTATCTATCTATCTATCTATCTATCTATCTATCTATCTATCTATCTTCACTAAGCGTTCATATATCTATTTGTACATATATTAGGTTGGTGCAAAAATAATGACGTAATAATGCCGTTTTTTGACGTATTTTTTAACGTCAAAAAACGACATTATTACGTCATTATTTTTGCACCAACCTAATAGATCAATATATATGTATATATACCACTATTTATGAAGATGTTCGTACTTGTTCATTATCTATCTATCTATCTACCTATTACTATGTGTTCATATATCTATTTATCTATTTGTACATATAGATCAATATATATGTGTATATATCACTATTTATGTATCACTATCTTTTCATATATATATGTGTGTGTGTATGTATGTATATATACATACATACATATATATATATATATGTATATATATGTATATATATATATATATGTATATATATATATATATATATATATATATGTATATATATGTATATATATATATATATATATATATATGTATATATACATACATACATATATATATATATATATATATATATATATATATATATATATACACAGTGTAACCCGGATATAAGAGAGTTTTCGGGACCGGATAAAAAGTCTCTTATACCCGGGTTTCTCTTATATCCGGTTTTGGTCTATTATATGTACACTAACACCGGCTCTAATTTGGGACCAGATAAAATCTCTCTTATATCCGGGTTTCTCTTATATCCGGGGTCTCTTATATCCGTGTTACACTGTATATATATATATATATATATATATATATATATATATATATATATATAACTTGCTATGATTAAACAATTAGCAATATGTTTAATTTATAAAAGATGTGCGTACTTGTTCATTATCTACCTATCTATCTATCTATCTATCTATCTATCTATCTATCTATCTATCTATATCTATCTAACTGAAAATGTGCCTGGAGGTTAAGACTACAGATTAATAGGAATTATGATTCACCTGTCACTATATCCAGACACAAAACACTCATTCTATGCAATCTGCTTTATATATTCACCAATCGAATGAAAGAAAAACATTATAATCTTTTCCTAAAGAGTCTAATTGCCAAAAGTACATTCACCTAAGCACCCAAACACACATATACACACGCAGACACACACGTACGTTTTGCACTTTCGTCATAATATATCTGCGTTATGAATGCGGATAATTTTTGACTTTCCCTCGTACATCAACGAGATTGCATATACAGACATCTATATATGACGATGAATACACATATATACACTTGTCTCTCTCACTCACTCACTAAAATACTCACACGCATGTGTCACTCACTCTCGCTATCTCTCTCTCTCTGTCCCTCTCTCTATTTTCGCCCTATTCTCTTTCATATAGGTGGCCAATGTCACAGAAGTATGCAAAATATGCATAGAGTGCAGAACGGCGATGGAGAAGCACTTTTTTTTTTTGCGGATGATAGGAAGTTGGATCGATCCTTACTGGATGTTTCGCAATTGTGGACGTTTATGAATTTAGGGCAGCCTTAATAAATCGAGTTTTACACGTGTGCGCGATACCCCCCCCCATCAACACGCACATATCCATATATCTATTAGGTCACACACACCTGCACACGCACGCACTCTTGTGTGCGCCCTAGCAGATAGAAAAAAATCTGTATAAAAAAAATAATTTATATGAAGAATTGAAGGAAGACTTCTTCCTCATAACAATAACGCTACCTTAGTTTCAACCATTCGGTATCCTCAGCAGGAAATATGGACCATATATATATATATATGTATATATATATATATATATATATATATATATAAATATATATATATATATATATATTATAAGTTGTTACAGACGGGCAAACAAATAAACAGTACAAAGATGCATATTTGTTTCGATGCCTAAAGCTAATCATCTCATCAGGTGGTGAACAAAGATGGTTATAAACGATTTTATTTTAAAATGTTACTTATGAAACATCACTTCTTTTTACATTATTAGTGTTTGTTTTACGTTTGTAACAACTTATAATAAATAAGTATTGGTCTACTCTTGGTACTGAGCCCTCTTTTAAATTAGTGTTTTTAACATTTGAATTTATATTCTTTTCGTTTTCATTACACTTATATGTGTGTATGTATGTGTGTGTGTGTGTTGCATATTGTTTATGTGTATGTGCTTGTCTACCCTCGGAAAATTCTTAATTTGGACATACAATAAACATGAAGCTTTGAAAATGTGCTAAAATAAATCTTGTACATAGCTTATATATATATATATATATATATATATATATATAAGCTTTGAAAATGTGCTAAAATAAATCTTGTACATAGTTTATATATATATATATATATATATATATATATATATATATGTATATATATAAGCTATGTACAAGATTTATTTTAGCACATTTTCAAAGCTTCATGTTTATTGCATGTCCAAATTAAGAATTTTCCGAGGGTAGACAAGCACATACACATAAACAATATGCAACACACACACACACACATACATGCATACACACATATATTTTATTTGAAACGTCATTATTAGGGATGAAGTAATAAAAATATGGGATTAAAATAATCAAATAATTCGGTAGAAATATATATATGTGTGTGTGTGTGTGTATGTGAATGTGGGTGTGTGTTTGTGCTTGTGTATGTATATCTGTGTTTGTTTCTGTGTATGTGTATGTGTGTGAAAAATATTAAAAATATATATGTGCGTGCTTGTGTGTATTTGTATGCATGTGTAAAATATTTGAAATATATACATGTGTGTGTGAGTGTGTGTATTTTTATGTGTGTGTATTGGTACCTCGTTACATTTGCAGACTAAGGCTGAAAAAACATTTCTTTTATCAAAGATATATTTATTTTAAACCTTACCTTCGTACTTGTCAATGCCCTTTATTCATTAAGCGGATACTTGAGTGGATACCAAATATTATAAACTATAAAATGAAAATATAAGGTCTAAATACAATTAATAACTGTTTCGGCTTATGTATTTATCAATTCGCCCTTATACATATCCATATATATATATATATATATATATATATATATATATATATATATATATATATATATATATTAAGAAATATACATAATATCTTACAATAATTGCACTTAATGCAAGGTGCAATTAATGTAAGATAATGTACATTTCTTAATACATCTCCGTTACCTTACATTGAGCACTTTTTTTTCTTACACTATAGAGTATTTATATGTATTTGTATACGATCGCTCGCTAATTTACATAAAAGGTATTTCATTAAGACGGATTATATATAACGGTGTTTCATTAAGACGGATCAAAGTCAGCAGTAAATAAATCAGTGTTATTGGTGAAAATGTATTTATTTCTCTATTGGATCATGTTATTTAAGTCATGGCAATTATGCGTGATATGGTCCAAATGTCGTAAAAATACATAACCTACTCATTCTAGAAGTTAAAATACTTGCATTCACGTCAGTATTGCTTACAGAAAGAAAGAACTAGAGAGAGAGAGAGAGAGAGAGGAGTAAGGCAAAAGGTAGAAATACTGGGAGAATAGGAACACGCCGCCAAAACCCCGCAAAAACGATAAATAAGGAAAGTGCGAATCAAATGGGGCACAGAAAGAGACAGAGAGAACGGACGTTTGCCTGCTTTAAGAAAAATTTATCTACATTGGCAATTTCTAACCAATCGTCTGTAAATAAATACGATTGCTCCGATGCAGAAAATTACAAACTCGATTTGAGAAACGCGTGCCTACTTTTTCCTTATAGTCGAATAAGTGAGCAGTTTTTGCACATGCGCACGGCGTCCACTCCTCTCTTTATGATTGTAATTGCCGATACGTCTATGTACGCACCCATTGAATTAACATTCCATTTATATTTACATTTGGAGATAAAATAAACAGAATGCAAAAATGAACATGACGATGAAATATTTCAAGTTCGTTCGAAAAGAAAAATTACAATTGCCATGTTTATACTTTGAGAGCTATTTGAAATATCGGTCTAGGATTTTATTTATTTAACTAATTTAATCATTTATTTAGATTAATTTAGAGACTAGATCCTTGATACTTTTTTGTATTTTATTTATTTTAACTGTGTAGTTAAATGCGAATGATGTAAGTAAGACCCTTTCCTGGTGACGTGCACATGCACATATCCATATTATTATTATTATTATTATTATTATTATCATTATTATTAAAGCGACTTTTTCAGCTCAAAAATGGAATAATTTTTAAACGATTCTTTTTTTAAAAAAATGTTTGTAAAAATATTTTTTTTACATCTGTTACAATACCTACCCCACCCCACCCCGCCACTTATTTAATATTATGAAATTTCAAATTCATTTTTGCAGAGCTTAGTGTTTATATTAGTTATAAAGAAAAGTCCTTGGATATTTTAAATCATCAAATGTTTTTTGTCACACAGGACCTCCATATTATGCATATATGCATATTATTATTATTTGTAAAACGGCTTTTTTAGGTCAAAATTGTGATCATGACGGTTCCAGTGGCATGCAAGTTTATTGAGTGCATTGTTTAATTTGAAGTCCCTTTTACGCTAGTATATACATTTCTTTAAATTTTAGAATGTTTCGCCAATGTATTTTCGGAAGGCTACCGTTTTCATTTTATTTCATTGACGCCTACTACCGATGCAAAGCTAACTCGCCGTTTTAAGGCGATTAAAATTTTAAAATGTTTATGCACCGTCAGAGAAAAGCAACAAATATGACAACGAAAGTAAACAGATACGAAAATATATAAAAAGGCCCTTTTATTCTCGCATATTCTTTTCTTTAGATTTTGAAATGTTTTTGATGGTATTGTTTTCATTCTATTTGGTAGACTCTTGCCTCTAATTTAATATTAACTTTATACTTTACATTGATTACTTTTTAAGCAGCAAAAGATTTGATAAGCCGTAGAAACCATATCGATTAATCATTTTCTCTACGTATATTGATTTCTTTAAATTTTAGAATATTTCACCGATGTATTCTCGGGGGACATTGTTTACATTCTATGCTGCTTCCGATGTAAAATGAACTCTGTTTTGCAGTGATTAATGTTTTTAATTGTTTATGCTGGAGAAAAACAGCAGATTATATATCAGAAGTAAACCGATCTGAAAGTATATCGATAGATATTAACGATATGTGAAACCTGTGAGACCACAATTAATGTAGAAACAGGATAACTAGTTTTTTTTTTTTTTTTTTTTTTTAATCGGTACCATTCCACGCAAAGCAGTAAACCACTAAGATACAAGAGGTTGTGGAAGAATTTGGAACAGAAACATTATTAATGAACGGAAAGAGAAAAGAGTAAACAGGAGGACAGTAGTTAGCGATTGACATTGTATTTAAATGTTTGTAGATTAAAGTTGACTGGAAAGCATGGAGTCAGAAAGGTGTTCTACAAGCATGGCAATAAAGCCACTAAGATACAAGTGTTTACAGGGTGGGGAAAAATTATAAACAGAAACATTATTAATGAGCGGGAAGAGAAAAGAGTAAACAGGAGGACAGTAGATAGCGATTGGCATTGCATATAAATTTTTGCAGATTAAAGTTGACTTGAGAAGCATAGAACCAGAAGGGAGTTCCACACGCATGAAGTGTGAGAAAAGAGACTGTTAGCGTAGAACTTACGGCTACATCTAGCCAGCTCAACTATAAATTGAGATTTCGATACCAGTCTCGTACTGCGCTTAAATTCATAGTCTAAATACCATAGCGGAAATTCATCCGAACAGTTGCCACGAAAGTATTTATAAATAACCAAAAAAAAAAGAAAAAGAAAAAACAGTAGTGGATCCAATGTTGTATCAAGTCCCACTCCAATTCAATACTAGTGCTGGACAACTCATTTTATTAAAGTATTGAATAGAAATGATAGGATTTCTGACTTGTTTACACATTAAATATTTTAGTGTATGAAAGGATGTAGAAAGGTTCTTCTGACAAAGAAGGAATGTTAAAAATCTGATGTTTGGCAATTTGGTAAGATTTTTTTCGGAAGTGGGTAAGGCCGAAAGCTTTTCCGTACGCTATCATATAATTATTAGTTCATATCAACTGAAAATAAAATATGTGATTATTATGTTTTCAGATTTTGATTTAAACTTGGTTACCATTCTTTGGAATTTTTGTACATGTGAAAAGTTTAGAAAAATGGTAAGTGTAAAATTGACCGTTTCCATAGAAGAAATATGAGAAATTCATCGACCGAATAGTTAGTCAACAGTCGGTTGAAATTTATAAAATCCTTTCCTTAAAACAGCTATAGTTATGAACTGTTATAAATCGTTTACTATAGTGAAAATCATCTCTAATATATTACTATATTAAAAAACAATTTCCAGTGCTTTCCTTGCAATGCATTTCTATATTAAAAATCATTTTCAATTCATTCCTATAATAAAACATTTTCAATTTTTTCCTGTAATGAAAATCAGTTGCCATGCATTCTTATAATAAACATCATTTCATTTCTATATTAAAAATCATTTGCAATGAATTACTATAGCAAACATAATTTTCAATGCATTTCTATAGTAAAAAAAAATCCAATGAATATCTATTGTTAAAAAAATGCAAATGCATTTCTGTAGTAAAAATAATTTCCAATGAATTTCCTATAGTAAAATTCATTGGCAATGCATTTCTATAGTAAAAATGATTGGCAATGCATTACTATAGTAAACATCATTTCCAATGCATTTCCTGTACTAAAAATCATTGGCAATGCATTCCTATAGTAAAAATCATTGGCAATGCATTCCTATAGTAAAAATAATTTTCAATTCATTCCTATAGTAAAAATCATTGGCAATGCATTCCTATAGTAAAAATAATTTTCAATTCATTCCTATAGTAAAAATCATTGGCAATGCATTCCTATAGTAAAAATCAATGTCAATGCATTTCTATAGTAAAAAATCATTGGCAATGCATTCCTATAGTAAAAATAATTTTCAATTCATTCCTATAGAAAAATCAATTCCAATGCATTCCTGTAGCAAAAATCCTTTCTAATGCAATTCTATAGTAAAACCTTTTATTAATTATTCTTGCCATTTATGGTGCAATGGTAAAATTAGTCGTTCCTATAAAGGAAACATATTACATCCATTGACTGAACAGTTAGTGTTACTGCCGGTTGAAATTTATAAAATCCTTTTCTTAAAAGTTCTTCTCAAGACAATTGTTATCGCTGCTTCTAGTATCACTTCCTAGCCTTTTGTTTATGGTCGTGTGGAAAGTAAATATCTTGATTTTAGCATTGGTTTCGCTTCCAGTAAATTGTGCTAGACATTTGTTGCATTCAAGTGATGTTTTTTTTTTTTTTGTTATTCCGTACAGACCTTCAATTACATTATTTGCATGCGGCCTACTGTCCTCATCTTTGTTGTTATCACATAGTTTCGGCCGTTTTGCTGCCTGGCCTTTATCACAGCTGGGCAATGTGTACTTGGAGTCAGTGGAAACAGGGCGAGCAATAACAGAGAAGTACTAATAAAAGAAGAACTAGAAATAGGAAGTGGACTGAGAAGAGTCTACTCCGTTGATTAAATAAAGGGTTCAGTTTGGATTTCTCTGTAGGTTTTTTCTTTTTACTAATGTTCACGCAATACAAAGCCCCAAGGGCCACTCAAGGCAGAAGGTTAATGACTATCTATTTTAGCATTAGAAAGGTCAAGATGACTGGAAAGACAGACAGCTAATTCTAGACTTGACATGGTTAAGATTTAATTAGCGAATATAATTTCAGAGATCAGGCGGAGACGTTAGAAGTATAGAGTTTAATTAGATTCTAGAAGAGAACAGAAACCCAACCCTAAACAGGAAACAAGAGATGAACTTCTCCTGTTCAAAAGACCGAGGAAGAGTGTGAGCCGGGCGATAGGAAAAACTATCTACTACTTTGATAAAGGGTGGATGGTGTAACAGCCAAAATGTAGCGCCATTCTATACGGTCTGATGAAGACTCGTCTTCCTTTCTGGCCTTAATTTTTGTTTTTAATTTCTTTATAACACCTGTGAATTGATGATTTTGGAGAGGGTGGCTAAATAGATTTTGTTAACTCTGACAAGCCGCTTTTGCTTTATTTTTATAATAATTGTTTATTATATGTTATGACTATCCTATTAATTCTGCTTGGGTGTGCGGGTGGTGTAATAAATAATGGATCAGAATTGTTAATCGGAGAGCCAAGTTTCAATTCCAGTTGGGTTCGTTATATTCACTTTCGCGCAAATATTCTTGGGAAAGGTATGAATCCACCTCTTCTGCCCCAGCTATGGGTTAATTTAGTGAAACTTCTATCAACAAATAGCTGTTATCACCAAAAGCACTTATAATCTAGAAATGTTTTCTGGATTTAAATAACCTTCAAAAGGTTGATAAGCCGTAAAAAGTAAATCAATCAATCAATTCTGCTTTATCGCAAAAATAATACCCAGTAAATAAAATTACCATATTTTTCAGTGCATAATAAAAGACATTTTGAAGGAAATTTAAAAGACATTTTGAAGGAAATTTAAAAGACATTTTGAAGGAAGTTTAAAGGCAAATGTGTGGTTTCAGCTTAAAAATACTCTTATTTGAAACAGCAAAATTGCAAATACACTCATAGATAATAAAAGACAAATTAGGAAGATGATGACAATTGCTTACAAAATATATTTGATATCTAGACCATATTTGTTTCTCCCTTCATTGTTAGTGAAATGCATTATTTTTTATTTTCAAAATATAGAAATGTAATAAAGTCGAATAAAAGTTTTGAAACGGAAATTAGAAGAAATTCGTAATGGCTAAACATCCGGTTTATTTGCATTCTTTAATAACGCGAAAAATTAAATATTTTACTGAAATATATTGAGATTTTAATGGATAAGCTGGTACAATTTTTCAAAAAAAGATTTACATAGTGATAGCTATAGTGATGTAATTTATTCCCTGGTTTACAGCCATATCACGTTCAATGTTAAGCAACATTGAACCTGGTCAGTACCTAGATGGGTGACAGCTTGGGAATACCAATGGAATGGAATTGGAAATCGGTGAATTGACAACGGTATGAATCCACCTCTTCTTCCCCCAGCTATGGGTTAAATAGTAGAACTTGTATAAGTAAATCATTATTATCTGCAAAAAACTTGCAATCTAGAAATATTTTCTGGCTTTAAATAGCCTACAAAAGGTTGATAAGCCGTAAAAATACTATTTCATCAATCAACTTATTCCTTGTAGCTTCAGGAACACGGGCCTGCATTATACGCACTAAAATACAGTAATCCTGATTGCTTGTTGCATCTTTGAATTAACCAGTCGATATATTCATGTGTTTGCAGGATAAGCCACGTTCCTGTTTATAGTCTTGTAAAAAATTAAAAAAAAAAAAGGATACAACTTTAAAAAATGAAATAAAATTGGAAAATTTTGTTGGCAGAATTGCAAAGATTTATTTGGAGGAAAATATCACATAAGATAGATAACAAAAACAGAAAAATACATTTCTTTAATCGCATGAATTTTAAAAAGGCCATTTTAAAAAGTATATATAAATATATACAAAAATATTAAAAAGAAAAAAAAACGTTTTTTTTTTAATCCACAAATTTTAAGGTGAATAATTTTTTTCTTATTATTACTCTTCTACCCTTTTGCTTTAGATTTTAAAAAAATATAATTTACATGCTTTGAAAATGTCCATTTTTAAGGCTTTAATAAAATAGTGTACCACCCACAGATTATTTAATTATAATTACACACTAACAAAACCGTCATTAAAATTTTGATTGTATTTCTTTAATCTTATTTCTCTGACTTTCATCAAGTTTTACGGCCGTTAAGAAGAGGCTGCGTTTATATATATATATATATATATATATATATATATATATATATATATATATTAGGTTGGTGCAAAAATAATGACGTAATAATGTCGTTTTTCGACGTTAAAAAATACGTCAAAAACGACATTATTACGTCATTATTTTTGCACCAACCTAATATATATATATATATAAAACATGAAGTAAATACTAGTAAAAAAAATTTAAGAAGGGTTGTCAGTTTGTAAATTCAAATCATATTACAAGCAAAGCTGTGATTGTGAAACTACAAATCAATGACAGGTTGTCTCGTCGTTTTGGACCAATCACAACGAAGAGAGTTCTACGAAGCAGGAGATAGGTGTGACCACTGGATAAGAAAAATAATATATTTGATTGTTTCATCCTAAACAAGAATAAAAAAAAAAAAAAGAATTCAAAGACGAAACAGGATCGAGACATTACAGGTAAGAGAGAAGTAACGGACTTGAACACGTTATTTTGTTTTGTTTCTACATGTTAAAAAATATTTGTCTCCGTATCACCATAGTTTATATTAAAATGGAGAACTAGAATTCATATTAGGGTGAGAATAGATGATGAAAAAAAAGAAGATTTTTTTAAATTTCGAGCTGTGCTATAATGTTTTTGCGAAAGATATATTTTTAAAGTTCGCCATTTTTCAATTACAATGAAGAAATCTGTCTTTTTTTTTCGTCCAAAGTCGATTATAAAATTTAAATTTTAACTTTATCTTTGGTGCCCTGGTAAAGAGATATATATCCTCTTTCGTTTTTAATGGCATAAATTTTGATGTATTCAATTATCTGTCTATGTCTATGTTAGCCTTTTCATTATTTATGTTAGCCTTTTCGTTATCTGTCTGTCCTCCTATCTATCTATTTTTGCAGTGATTAGGTATAAGCATATATATATATATATATATATATATATATATATATATATATATATATATATATATATATATATATATATATATATATATATATATATATAAGGAAGAGGTTATAGTAGTTCCAACGAGAAACAAGTGTGTATATTAAAAAGAAGAGAGAAAACGCTTTTGGCTGTAATGTCTGTATTATGCTTTATTTTCCATAATATCTATCTATCTATCTATCTATCTATCTATCTATCTATCTATCTATATATATATATATATATATATATATATATATATATGTATATATAATTCCGGTGAACAGTGGCCAACCACAAGTAAAAGTTTTATGCCATTTCACGCATTCATCAGGTACTCGGCAACTGCCATTTGTGTCATTATACTCACCTTGGCAAGTTCAACGAGGGTAGTTGGTGTGTATACCAGGAGTGAAATTCGCATTCAGCCGACATGGAAATGTCGAAAAATCACCATTACTAGGCAAAAAAAAAAAAAAAACACCAGAAAAATTCAAAAGTGTGCTGGGAAAGTGCTCGATAGTATGGGAAACAGTAGGTCCTTATTTAATATTTTATTTTAATATTCCCTTTGTTTATACGTTATTTTTTATAGATACAAATATTCTCAGACAAATATGATCAAGTAAATGCTCTGCTTATAACAATAAACAGTATTAACAGTATTTACCTGAATGTCAAAGAAATCCCAAATAAAATGTGTCCCCCGATGCGCTTCGATCAGATATGACTGTTCGAGAGAAATCATGGAAGTTTGTAGTTTAAAAACAGTAATTTAACCTTGATAACCAGATACTCCTCTGTAAGTAAATGTTAGGCTATATGGCACCTCTGTGTGGGATACAGGTTCGATTCCTGCTGGGGGACACATATTTTCTTTGAGATTTCTCTGACATTCAGGCCGGTAAATGTTGTTAATACTGCTTATTATAAACAGAACATTTATTTCAATATTTGTATCTATAAACATAACGTGTGTGTGTGTGTGTGTGTGTGCATATATATATATATATATATATATATATATATATATATATATATATATATATACACACACTTAGTAGATTTTATAAGCATAAACTTGGTTGTGGTTCTGATTGATTTTTATAAAAACATATTAATAAAATATATACATATATCTGTACACACATATATAACCGCTAAACAAACGTTTTCTGAGTGCGTAGGGAAAGTTTTCCATGGTAAATGCTCTTTATTGTGACGTATTAATAGAACTTAAGTTATTAATAATTTCATCCTTATCATCTCTGCCTTTCTTTCTATCGCGATATATATATATATATATATATATATATATATATATATATATATATATATATATATATATGTATGTATAATTTTGCATTTGCATAGCAATCCGTTTTTTTTTTTTATACAAGATTCATTAAAAACGACTGACAAGGTTTTTCAAATAAAATCATCCTTGATAATAGCTAAAAATATAGCCGAAAGTGCTAGGATATACTGAACATTCGAACAATTTCTACATAATTTATGCTAAGAAAAGAAGAAAATTATAAGAACACAAAAAAATTAAAACTTACCCGCAGGACCTTGTCACTGATTTTTAATGAAACTTGTATACATATAATGTTTTCACTTATTTGCATTAATAAAGTTTGTGCTTTATAGCAAAACAGTTTCTGTTTTACGATCGAGTCATCTGACAAATGGATAGAATTTCTGCAAAACTCAGAGTAGGTACAGATAAATGAATATTTAATTTTATTTTCAACCATATATATATATATATATATATATATATATTGGACTAATTTTTGCGAGATATGTGAAATATATGGCTAGAAGTTTGAAACGATAACTAGGTGCATTATAACAGAATTGCTTGACTTAATTAAATCATTTATCTCTTTAGATTGTTTGGTATGTTAATTCATATATTGTTACGTAAATGGATAATGGGATAGATAGTTATATTCTTTATAGTATTAGACGAGGTCGTCTTTGATAGCAGCAGAGAGCAGCAGAGTCGTGCGAAAAAACGATAGACTCTGATACGAAAATGTAGAAAACCTGTCACACGATCCACCGGGGAATGTTCATATTCATTTGGCCATACGATAGCACAGTTTGTATCTTTAGAAATCCTTTGTATTTATTACCTTCACTTTATGAAAGTCTTTTATCCTTAATCTATCTATCTATCTATCTATCTATCTATCTATCTATCTATCTATCTATCTATCTATCTATCTTCTTAGCCTTTTCGTTATCTATCTATCTATCTATCTATCTATCTATCTATCTATCTATCTATCTATCTATCTTCTTAGCCTTTTCGTTATCTATCTATCTATCTATCTATCTTCTTAGCCTTTTCGTTATCTATCTATCTATCTATCTATCTATCTATCTATCTATCTATCTATCTTCTTAGCCTTTTCGTTATCTATCTATCTATCTATCTATCTATCTATCTATCTATCTATCTTCTTAGCCTTTTCGTTATCTATCTATCTATCTATCTCTTTCTCTCTCTCTCTCTCTCTATATATATATATATATGTATATAGCTTAGTTTTTTGTTTTTATCTATCGATTGATCGATCTATCTTTGCAGTGATATAAACTCTCTATTACTTTTTTCAACGTAGTAAAGAATGAGCCTCGTTTTAGTAGGAGGAAGACGCCATTTTATCTATACTGTACAAAATCTATTGAAGTCGTTAAAACAACGGACGATACCTTCTAGTAACTCTTATACTTCGTTGTTATTTTAATAAAACTGGTCGAATATTTTTTTCAATTCCATCACACTGATTAATTTTACTGTTATTTAAATCTTTGTCATCATTATTACGATGTCTCGTGATTTTTTTCTTTAATCATTTCACCGTAGCATGTTCATAAAGCCACAAAAACGCACGGTTTTATTTAGTGTGAGAGAAACTGAGAAGAGATTATTGAAGAGAGAGCGGGCAATAAAAGACCAGGTTTCAAGGAGAAAGAAGATGAAGAAGAACGTTCTATTTACTTTTACTTGATCAGTAGATAATATTAACATTTTCGTTGTTACTAAATATTTTAGCCTTTTTAAGAGGAATTTTAAAATATGAATATAAGAATAATATTTTATGCCAGATCGTTATGGAACAAAAGACAATATAAATGAACAGCAGAAAATTAAACGAGAGAAAAAAAAACTTTTTATGCATGTGAAGAAAAGCTGGGGTTTGCAACGTTAAAATATATTTATAGATAACTAGTCACACAATATGAAACAATAAAAAGTACTATAAATTTTTGGTCGTAATTGCTGTCGATAAAATATTAGGTTGGTGCAAAAATAATGACGTAATAATGTCGTTTTTTGACGTTAAAAAATACGTCAAAAAACGACATTATTACGTCATTATTTTTGCACCAACCTAATATAATAAAGAAGACTTTTTTTTTAATCAATGACTTCCGTCAGTTTCTCACCGACGTGACGTAAATTCCCTATTTCTTTTCTAGAAATATTTTCATGACAATTGTTCTGATGAACCTCGACTATATTAGTATAAGCGTGTTATTAGATTGGTAACTAGGTCTCGTTGGTCAATACTAATAATTTTTCTTGCACTTCTCACCTATGGAAATTCATTCTGATGTCTTGCTCTGCTGCCGCCTAAAATCTTCAAAAATTTAAATGCAACTTCAATCGCCATTTCTGCAAAAATTTAAATGCATTTTCAATCGCCATTTCTGCAAAAATTTAAATGCAATTTCAATCGCCATTTCTGCAAAAATTTAAATGCATTTTCAATCGCCATTTCTGCAAAGATTTAAATGCAATTTCAATCGCCATTTCTGCAAAAATTTAAATGCATTTTCAATCACCATTTCTGCAAAGATTTAAATGCAACTTCAATCGCCATTTCTGCAAAAATTTAAATGCAACTTCAATCGCCATTTCTGCAAAGATTTAAATGCAACTTCAATCGCCATTTCTGCAAAAATTTAAATGCAACTTCAATCGCCATTTCTGCAAAAATTTAAATGCAACTTCAATCGCCATTTCTGCAAAAATTTAAATGCATTTTCAATCACCATTTCTGCAAAGATTTAAATGCAACTTCAATCACCATTTCTGCAAAGATTTAAATGCAACTTCAATCGCCATTTCTGCAAAAATTTAAATGCAACTTCAATCGCCATTTCTGACTTCCTGGATTCTTTTCCTTTATTGTCGTTTTTCGAACTTCTCCTAAATACATTCTCCTCGTTCTCCTTTGCAACCCAAACCACCCCATACCCTAATAGCATAATCGCCTTAAGTGGGGTGAAATAATTAAAAAAAAATAATATGGATATCGTCTCGGATTGAGGAATCGGAGAGCTGAGTTCGAATTCCAGTCGAATCCATTATATTCACTTTCGTGCTAATATACTTGGGAAAGGTATGAATCCTCTTCTTATCCCCCCAGCTGTGGGTAAATAGCAGGACAATATAGGTTCTATAGCCTTGGATGGCAACTGGTCTACCGTAGAAAGAAATTGCAACTTACTGCGGGAAAAATCTGCTTCGTCAGTCATGTATCGAAAGATACATAATCGCCTAAGTGTGTATCACGCATGGCACATAACTGACTGATATACTTGTTAATGTCATTTTTTGAAAATTTTATAATTTGGTATTAACTCTCGAGGTAAAAGGGTTGATAAAGCGTTGAGATGCGGCATTGCACACAATATATATAGGTTTTCTAAGCACAACTTAGATGTGGTACAAGGCCATGAGGCACTCTGTGAGTATCAAACTCACTACCCAGTCATGATTGTTCTAGCGAGACAAGCTACATCACGTCGAGGTGCGCTATGCACACAATATATGTAATGTTTAAATGTTGCTATACTTATAGGTGAAGAGTATTTAATGTCGATCGTTGTTAGACAGTGCAAATAGGAAACGATACTTCATGGCGACGTCACCATAAGATCTTCAGATATATATATATATATATATATATATATATATATATATATATATATATATATATTCATATATATATATATATATATATATATATATATATATATATATATATATATATATATATATATATATTAACCAGGTTAATATGGCGACAGCTTTTGCTAAAAGCAGCGTATAAGTTTGCAGGTTGTACCCTGTTGGAAATACCCCCCACTCTGCCCAGTCTCCAATTCAGCGTTTTCCGATCCAAATGAAACTTCTAAATCGCTTTGGTTGCCTCGACCTTCAAGTTAAAAAAAAAAAAAAACCTTCTCAAAATTCGATCTTGAAAGCGTTTATATAACATTAATTATTTCCTTATAATGTTTCCTCATAAGGAAATAGCTAATATTGCCATTACCATATATAGTCCAGCTCCTCAAATAATACCAGGATACAGATAAAGAAATTCTAAGTACCATACAGACACCACGTCGGTTCTTGATAATAATGTCGAATGTCTTCTTTTATCTGCCGTGTCCCTTCAGGACGTAGGCGATCATGGCTCTTCGCATCTTCCTGTCCCTTACAGCTCTTAATAAGTTTTGTCTCTTTATTATCTCTTCCAAACCCTATTCCGCCATCCCATCAAGTATTTTACGCGTTGCTTTCGTCTGTCCCACTTTCTCTCAGTCTTTCATGTGAGTATCAGGTTTTCTAAGCCCTCCTTCCTCATTGTGTGCCCTAGAAATTTCAACTGCGTCTTCCTGATGTTAAGTATAAGTTACCTCTTTGTTTCCGTTCTCTCCAAAACCTCGTCGTTGCTCACATGTCCGGCCCATGGTAATTTCAGCATCTTACTGTAGAACTACATTTCTATTGCTTCGAGTCTCTTCTTCACCTTTGAGGAAATTGTTCATCATTCGCTGCCATAAAGGAGGAAAGATATCATGTAAGAGCTTTGTACTCTTTTCTTTGTTTCCGACGAAATTTAAGTTTAAGACTCTTTATTAACAGTTTCGGTAACACGCCCAGTCAGCTTCGATGGAGCACGGTCGTAACGAAGGAAGAAGAAAAGTTACTGCTACTACTTTGGTTAACTAATTTTTGCATTTTTATATCTGTCTTCGAACACATATGCAAATTTTGATTCCCCTTCAATCTGATGGTGTCAACTGGGACTCATTTCATTATAATGAAAGATATTTTCGTCACAAGATTACAGTTAAATTCCCTCATGTCTCCCCTTCCACTGAGCTTCGGAAAGTGCACAAAGTTTCTACAATATATACTAACTTAAAAGCCGCCCTATGGTGTGGTATTTAAGCTAGCTCCTGTGGAGGGCTCTTGATTAAACCTTCATCACGATAGGTAAGAATAAAGTACAGAAGAACTCAAAATTGATCGCTGTATTTAAGCTTTGCTTTAATATTTATGCTTCCCTTTCAAAAGTTCAACAATGATTCTTCTGTACCGCTACTTAATTTAAAGAAAATTTGATGTACGTTTGTGCTTCTTTACTGTACAAACAATTATTTTTATTTCATGGGTGACTTTCGCTGGATTTCGCAATTTCGATTATTCCCAAATTTATTTCCAAGTTATAAAAATTGTTATCGTACAAGAAACTTCGTTGCAAAAAAATCCCGTAAAATAATCGCCAAAATCAATCGCAGTAATGAAAACTTTGATCTCCAAAATGTCAGGATTGCGCGTCTGGATCCGGCCCAGAATGTTTTTGATTTCCTCGCGGAATCGGCCTGATTCTAAAATGCTATGATATGTTGGGCTACGGCCTCTAGGAGTAAAGTTGAAAAAGTGTGACACACTGACACATTTATGATATGTCTATCTCTCTCTCTCTCTCTCTCTCTCTCTATACACACATATATATATATATATATATATATATATATATATATATATATATATATATATATATATATATAATGTCCAAGTATAGGATTGGTGTATACGGAATAAATTCCAATAACCAAAAAATCTATTCTTAAAAGAGTGCTCAATACAGAGTAGAGCAAATATAATTTATTCGAAAATTATAACATAAATATGCTTTAAAATCACTGCAAAAATAGACATTTTGTTTAAAACACTTCTAGTGTCTTATAAAGTGATGGTGTTGAATATAGCTTTATTCTACATAAAAATACCATCACTTGACAAGACACCAGAGGTTTTGAAACAAAATGCCTATTTTTGTAGTGATTTTATAACATATTTAGAATTTTCGAATAAATTTTATATATATATATATATATATATATATATATATATATATATATATATATATATATATATATGCCTATTGTATAAAAAGGATTTTTTATCCAACGTTATTTGTTATTACTATAAAGGTTATTTTTCGTCGGTACATCTATTTGAGTTGCTATTGCGTTTTATTTTCGTAAACAGTAAAAGTAATAACAATCAGTCTAAATTGGGGAGCCCTACTAAAGTATAATTGTGCCTCCGACAGTGATCGAACTTGTATCCATTTTTTCCATCACGGAAACTACTTTTTGAGCCAAGCGTGCAGCTAAACCCCCCCCCCCAAAACAGGGATAGCGACTTAACATGTGTACACACCCACTAAAGAAAAAAAAATAACGTTCATAGTAATAAGAAATAATGTCGAATAAAAATCCTTTTAAAAATTATTGTTGCTTACGTTTCGGGTACGAAACTGAGGCTAACATATATCATCAGAAAAGTCCCAACGAGAAACTGTTTTCCTTAAATGGGCAATTCAAACCTTGCTCTGTCAGTGGTCGACCTGGTGGAAGCAGTCTTTGTCACAAAACGTGATTTACCTGATGGAAAAAAGGGATGCAAGTCCGTTTCCTGTCGAAGGTAGAGTTTTCTTTAATAAAGCATGTTGTTATTAATTTTACTGTTTAAAAAAAAAAGCTGGGATAGAAACTCAAACAAAAAAAAAACAAAAAAAATAACATTTATAGCAATATAAAAAAACGTCGGATAAAAAAAAAGACGTTTAAAAGAAATTACTGTTGTTTACGTTTCGGATACGAAACTAAAGCTAACAGATATAGATACGTAGGAAACTAAAGCTAGCAGACATAGATTCGTAGATGCCCCAATGAGAAACGTGCTTTCCTTAAACAGGTGATTCAAATCTCGCTCTGTAAAGTTGCTTTTCATAGTCAAACTGGTAGCGGCACGCTTTGGTTTATAAATCTGTTGGAAAAAGGATGCAGGTTCGATTCCTGTCGGAGGTACTATATTTCTTTAATAGGACTTCTTAATTTAGTCCTGTTATTAATTTTACTGTTTATAAAAATAATAATTAACGTTAAGTGGTGAAATAAAACAAAATGGAAGAACTTTTTTTTTTTTTTATTGATAGCGCGTTTTGCATTCTGTAAAGTAGGCGTCTTCAGGTCTGGACGAAACGCGTCGTCAATAAAAAGCTCATCCGGTTTGTCTCATTTCTCCACTTTTGTTTGGGTTCCATATCCTGCTAATACGCGTAACATTAAGTGTATATATAATAATATGTGTCATTAATTGCAAATTGTATTTCAAATATAGACCGTATAATCAAAGATGTGACATACCCACGAAGACAATATATCCACAATAAAACTATTACAAAGAACAAACCCATAAAAACGCACTGAAAGACATAAAAAGAAATAAAAAAAATCCATTTTGTATAAACTTATTGTTATTAGCGCTATTCTTTTCTTTTTATCATATTAAAAATTCTGGTTATTCTTGTTGAGCATGCGCGGGTAACGCAATAGATGACGTCTCGGAGGGGAGATCGGGGAGTCGAGTTCGTTAGATTCAATTACCCGCCAATTCCCTTGAGAAAGGCATGGATCCATCTTTTATACTTCCAGCTAACAGCGGGGCTGGACTTTCAAGCCGAAGTTGACAATCAGTCTAGGAGAATGACAACTCTGAATTCAAAACTGCACGGTGACATATAATGAGGAAAGAAGGCTCGGAAAATCTGACACGCACAGGACATATTGAAGGCAAGAGGGACAGAGGAAAGTATCACATAACCTGACGAGGTTATTTAAATCGTTGTCCGAACAGTGATTAGGAGATATAACAAAAAATATAAACTTTATTAATCGCTACAAAGATCAGGAAGCTGTGGAGGGCTATTATCGCCCATGTCTTGAAAGGACACGATGTAAGAAGAAGAAGAAGAAGAAGATGTGGCTCTGGTGCTCTGACAGAGATAACTTAAACATGATCCCTGTGAGACTTCGACCAAAGTGCTTCATCAAAAACAACTCGTTGAACAAGAGTTGTGCAAGGATAAAGTGAATTATGCAACTATTATATTTTTGCTAATTTCTTGTTGACTGTTTATTGCAGGCAAATATGCTTATTTTTTTGATTTTGTGAGATGAAGAATTATAACTACGAAAACACAGATTTATTTGAACAAGTCTCCCCATCGCAGGGTGTTTTCGTTACAACGTTTCGGCCATTGTGCAGGTTGATCTTCTTCAGTTGCCTGACCTACTCGGTAACCTACTGTTTGAAATTCTGAAATGAAGAAGAATTGCTATTAAAATTTAAAGATTTATTTGAAATAGTGTCTTTCTTCGTTGTCATACTCACAAAATTTCGGCTATTGTACACGCCAAACTTCTTCAGTAACATTCTGTAACCATTACATTCACTTACGCACTAATACCCTTGGGAAAGGTATGAATTATCTTCTTCTCCTCCGAGCCAGGGGTAAAAAGCAGGACAGACTGTATTATATATTGGATGGCAACTGGTCTACAGCAGAAAGAAATGACAATCTACTGCGGGAAAAAATCTGCATAGTCAGTCATGTATCGAAAGATACATGATCGCCTAAGCGTGTATCACGTATGGCACATAACTGAATAAACCTTCTGTGAATTTCTGTTTGAAATTATGAAATGAAGGATTATAATTATTATGCAATGATTTATTCGACCTAGTGTCTTTATCTTGACCATTTTCTTCACAGCGTTTCGAACACTGTACACCCCAACCATTCTCAGACTCTAATATGTTTTTCAGTTCTATATTTGAAAAGAAATTTAATGCTTAATTGGCGGAAATTCCTCTACTTACAGGACGGTGGCTCTTTGGATAGAAATAATTTAACGTAGTTTTCCTGTCAATCTGAGTCAAGTATTGAAATTTACATTCTCTGATTAATTAATTCGGAATATTCAAGTAATAAATAATAGCCTTGGATGAACAGCAGAATGAGAACTATCTGCCGTTGTGGAATGAATAAAATGTTTGTTTGGAAATTCTCAGAAAATCAAGTGCAAAGATCAAACCGAATAAGAACTGGTCGAAAAGGACAGTGGAATCACTGTTAACTATTGTGATGGTGCATAATTATCAGGCGTTTTTGTAGGCGAGTTATTTGTTAATAAAAATTGCTCTTTTGTTTACTTCTTTTTAACAAAGATATTTTATTTTCAAATAATCATACGCTGCGGAATAATCATTTAAAAATGTTATTGCTGAATTTTTATGTTTCTTTTTTCATAATAAATATTGTTTATAAAAACGCCTGATAATTATGCACCAACCCAATGTAATAATCAAGAACAATCAATTCAAATAAATCAGCGTACAACAGAAAGAATCACCCTTCTCCACCAACTAGAGGTTAATAGTAGTGCAGACTCAACTCTCTAGCCTTAGTTGGCAACCAGTTTAGGAGAAGGACATTCAAACGAGTTGATCGTGGGGCTAGCAACTCAACCCGGTCAAACTATGCTTGCTAAAGAATACAACAATAACGCCTCGCGTGCCGAATCTGTAGTACTTTAATTCCATAGAGACGTCTGTAAGATTCACGTAGATATATACAATAACAAAACAGCTCAGTGATGAAAATATAATCGCCTTGTTTAATTAAAAAATAGTTTTAGTTTTATAGGCTGATAGTAGTTTACTTTTGTCAATGAATTTGAAATAAAATATTTGATAGATTACTCTGTCAAGATGGCCTCCTGTAGACAAACTGGTAGCGGCACGTTTTGGCTATAGAAGTAAAATATCTCCGAATTTGTTTCTGGGTATTTTTTTAAAATCATGTTACCCCAAGCAAGGCGATAATCCTACCAAGATTAATTATTGCCAAGCAATGGGTTACCCGGATCGAAAGAGAAAGAGGAGACTTTAGTGTGGAGAAATAACGATAACAAAACAGCATTCATGATCATAGAAGATTGCAATTGATGTTGTATTAGGTTGGTGCAAAAATAGTGACGTATTTTTTAACCTCAAAAACCGTCATTATTTTTGCACCAACCTAATATTTACATTTTTGTAGATGGCAAGAAATCAAGAAACCGGAAGTGAGTTCCACAGGAGTAAAGCAAGAAAAGGAAATTATTAGAATAAAACTTGCATTTACATCTAATTCAACATTGAAACCGTGAGACCTAGCAGCCAATCTAGCAGTAAGCTTAAATTCACGCGGTAGGGGTACCAACGAAGAGAGCTCATTAGAATAACTGCCATAAAAATATTCATAGAAAAGAAAGAGCAGAATCATATAATGGCTGTGGGCCAGTGAAAGAAGTCGAGATGCCAGGTTAGGGCCAATACTGTTACAGACCCTTCTTTGGATTTTGTCGAGCATCTCGATATATATAGCTGGACCACCGAGTCAAATATGACAGCATTACTCAATTCACGTACAAATAGTAGCTTTATAAATATGGGAGATGGATTCTGAAAAGAAAATTGTCTTACACAACAAAGTGAACGAACTTTTATAACAGTAGATCTAGCAAATGATTTAATATAACCACCTCATTTCATTTCAGTAGAAAAAGTGAGAGCAAGAAGGTGCAATGAGTTGCTCTACTGTTGGTTAGCATCAGTCGTACTCATAGAAGGCAAAAAGCTCTATAATAATTAAAAGATAGGAGTTTTTTTGTTTTTTTTTTTGGAGGTATTAGAATTTACAAGCAATTCCTTACCCCAGTCAACAACTGATTGGAGGTCAGTTTCGAGAGCAGTTTACTATTTTTACTTTGTCGGGCCGATCGGATTTACTTTTAAGGCAGGAGTAAATAGTTGTCTCATTCGTCCTCTAGAAAGTCTTCCCCGATCATTCAAATAGTAACCTACATTAGTCGTATACCATTCTAATTTATTTTGGGGACTGTGAATGAGTTTCTGTGTATCTTGACTCCAGTACCTGTATTCGTCAGTGCCGGATTTAGGCATAAAATACAGCAAAGTTCAGCTTAGGGCATTACAGTTCATAGGAGCCTACAAAAAATTCAAGATATGTTATAAGTAAGGGGGTTAATTTCTTATCTAGAGTCCTACGTGCTTTATACAGTATTGGGCTTCAACAAGTCTTAATCCCACACTGATAGTGTAAATCTACGTTTCGAATGTTGCTATGCTCGTGGGAGATCAACACTAAATAATCGCTTCGAAACTGACTGTGTATTTGTTTAAGATATGAATCTGTAGGAAGGGAATAGGATAGGAAGATGTTTACTGTGACGCCTAGTCTTTGTTTTGAAGAAGAGAATGGAAGGTAAGAAGGTGAAGGTAAGAGGAAGAATGAAAAAGGATGAGGACCGATATCACATATCAGTTCAGTAGTCTTCTCTTTGTATTTAAGGAAGTTTTTTTCTGTTTCTTAATACTCTGTCTACATTTTGTTAAGCATATTCGCCTATCCTAATTCGCCTTCACTGGCACATTTTTCGTCCCCTGTCTTCGCAGGTATTTAAAATTTTGTACTCGTTTGATTTTGGTATCGCCGATTTGTAATTTTGGGCTGTTCCTTTTGCTAGCAACCAAACATACTCTCTTTTTGATGTTTCATCCTTTCTTCTCGATTTCTTTCAGTATATTTTGTAGGAGTTTTTTTTAATTTCTTTCCGTGTCTGCTAACAACACTGTCTTATCTGCATATCTTATATTGTTAAAATTGTGTCCGCTAATAATGGATCCTGTTTAATACTTCTAATTTTCCCAGAATCGCCACGCTGTATAGGTTGAGACGACACATTCTTGTCTTACACCCCATTCTATTTTTGTCTATCTACTGAACTCATTTTCTATCCGTATACAGGCGGTTTGCTGCCAGTATAAGTTCATCGCTGCATTACTTAAAATACAACATGACACCTATCAGAATTCAGTCTTGTGTTAGAATCAGAAGTGAGTTAAACGCACAGACATAACAATTCGAGAATTCGCATGGCAGATGTACTTAGAGAATAAAATATTTTCAGATATAACTCACCTTTTCAAGAAAAATGTTGTTTTTTTTTTCAAAATAAGGGACAGAGTCAGCGATTTTTTAAAATATAAAATTTATTTCTCGATTAATGACATGAGAAATAATTATTACGCTACACTGATGCAAGCGTGATGGTGTACTGACATATTGGGTGCGTATAGCAACGTGTATTGAATAAAGGGCTCACTAAGAAATTTACAAGAATATTCCAAATACGACAGACTCCTGAAGAAGGCTGGGAGGTATGAAAAAACAAACCGCTGTTATGAACAGTCTGCTTATCTATCTATCTATCTATCTATCTATCTATCTATCTATCTATCTATCTATCTATCTATCTAAACTATTTCTTTTTCTTTCTATCTATCTATCTATCTATCTATCTATCTATCTAAACCATTTCATTTTCTTTCTATCTATCTATCTAAACCATTTCTTTTTCTTTCTATCTATCTATCTATCTATCTATCTATCTATCTATCTATCTATCTATCTAAACCATTTCTTTTTCTTTCTATCTATCTATCTATCTATCTATCTATCTATCTATCTATCTAACCGTTTCTTTTTCTATCTATCTATCTATCTATCTATCTATCTATCTATCTATCTATCTATCTATCTATCTAAACCGTTTCTTTTTCTATCTATCTATCTATCTATCTATCTATCTATCTATCTATCTATCTATCTATCTAAACCGTTTCTTTTTCTATCTATCTAAACCGTTTCTTTTTCTATCTATCTATCTATCTATCTATCTATCTATCTATCTATCTATCTATCTATCTATCTAAACCGTTTATTTTTCTATCTATCTATCTAAACCGTTTCTTTTTCTATCTATCTATCTATCTATCTATCTATCTATCTATCTATCTATCTATCTATCTATCTAAACCGTTTCTTTTTCTTTCTATCTACCTATCTATCTAAACCGTTTCTTTTTCTATCTATCTATCTATCTATCTATCTATCTATCTATCTATCTAAACCGTTTCTTTTTCTTTCTATCTACCTATCTATCTAAACCGTTTCTTTTTCTCTCTTTCTTTCTATCTATCTATCTATCTATCTATCTATCTATCTATCTATCTATCTAAAACAATTCTTTTTCTTTCTATATATCTAAACCGTTTCTTTTTCTTTCTATCTATCAATCTATCTAGCTAAACCGTTTCTTTTTCTATCTATCTATCCATCGAAACCGTTTCTTTTTCTATCTATCTAAAACTTTTCTTTTTTTTTCTTTCTATCTATCTGTGCGTGTTTCTGCGTGTGTGCGTATGTGTGCTCATCGTGTAACGGTTATTAGCGTGAAATCGAAATCGTCGAGCAGTATTCAATATCCGAACGATTTAGATTCGTATATTTGGGGAACTGATGCCCTTGTAAAAGTCACAAATCTATTCTCTTAAAGCTCTCGAGTTAGCAGGACAAACTGAGGGAATTTCCCAAGTATCTAGATGTGACTCCCGTGTCAGCTTAGATTCCTAATCTTTCAAATAAAAAGAAAAAAAAAAGAAGGAAAAGTTGCCAAGTATCTAGATGTGACTCCCAAATTGTCTTGGTTGCATGATCCTTTAAATTAAAAAAGAAAAAAAAAAGACAATAAAAAGTTGCCAAGTATCTAGAGGTGACTTCCAAGTCGCCTTGGATTCATTATCCTTCAAATTAAAAGACAAACAAAAAGTTGCCACGTATCTAGATGTGACTCAAAAGTCGACTTGTTTGCCTTATCCTTCAAATTAAAAAAAAACAACAAAAAGAAACAACCAACAAACAAAAAGTTGCCAAGCATCTATATGAGACTCCCACGTCCCACTGGTTGTCTTATAATTCAAATTAAAAAAAAGAAAGAAAATGTTGCCTAGTATTTAGATGTGACTGCCAAGTCGACTTGGTTGCCTGATTCTTCAAATTAAAAAAAAAAAAAGTAACAAAAAGTTGCCAAGTATCTAGATGTGACTCCCAACTCGCGTTGGTTGCCTTATCCATCAATTTAAAAAAAAAAGAAACAAAAAGTTGTCAAGTATCTAGATATGCCTCCCAAGTCGCGTTGGTTGACCTTCAAATTGAAACAACAAGCGCATAAAAAGTTGCCAAGTATCTTAATGTGACCCCCAAGTCGCCTTGGTTGTTTTATCCTAAAAATTAAAAATAAAAGAAACATTCCCCTCCCATGCCGCAAAAACAAAAGAAAATAGACCTTTCGACACCCAGCCATGATTCTTTTCCCCTTACACCCGATCATGAACAGAGATACACAATGCCCCAGACTCTTACGAGACTTGTTTAATTTGTTAGGTAAATCTGCGGTACGGAACAATGTATTTACAATAGACTATCTTTTTTCACCAAAACAAAACATGTAGAAGGCCATAGGTCACGATAGACATTCCTGGTGTTCCATACTCCCTATGTTCTTGGGAGGACTCGGCCACTGCGCCAAATAAGCAAAATGTTGTATACTCTTCCTTGTTGGAAGTGGATGTTGGCTGACAGAGTCGATTCCATAAAGTTGTATCTTCTCTCGCTCGAAGAATAGTTATGTCATTCGTCCTCTAGAAAGTCTTCCCCGATCATTCAAATAGTAACCTACATTAGTCGTATACCATTCTAATTTATTTTGGGGACTGTGAATGAGTTTCTGTCTATCTTGACTCCAGTACCTCTATTTGGCAGTGCCAGATTTAGGCATAAAATACAGCAAAGTTCAGTTTAGGGCATTACAATCCATAGGAGCCTACAAAAAATGAAAGATATGTTATTAGTAAGCGGGTTAATTTCTTATCTAGAGTCCCACGTGCTTTATACAGTATTGGGCTTCAACAAGTCTTAATCCCCCACTGATAATAGTGCAAATCTACGTTTCGAATGTTACTATGCTCGTGGGAGATCAACACTAAATAATCGCTTCGAAACTGACTGTGTATTTGTTTAAGACATGAATCTGTAGGAATGGAATAGGATAGGAACTTTTGGATTCCGAAGATGAAAGAGTTAGCAACAAATGGAATTTGAAAACTTATCTGTTTTATTAATTACATCGACGGGTACATTTCTAACTAGCCTG